>QRDG01000191.1:1061198-1471709 GCA_012064385.1 Puccinellia tenuiflora
TGTTAAAAAGTTGAGGGTTTTTCATTAAATATTTAAAATGTTAAATATATTTATCCTAACCTCGGATTTTATTAGTACAACGGTTTTACTCAACTCATCTATTTAAATGTTCATATATATATAACATATTCATATTTACATTTGAAAACATGTAACAGTTTATAAAATATGAACATTTGAAAATGAAGAAAAAAATACAAACGGCCGTTTAGTCCCGGTCCGTGGCTACAACCGGGACTAAGGCCATTTTCGGGCCGCTGCGAAACTTAGCGCGCCAAAAAGCCCACCTTTAGTCCCGGTCCGTGACACCAACCGGGACTATAGGGTCTTTAGTCCCGGTTGGTGTCACGGACCGGGACTAAAGGCCGATTTGAGCCTACTTGGTCCCTCTCCGCGGATTTCTTCCCCATTTTTTGCCGCCAGGCCCAAGACGCAGACGCCTCCGGGCTCCTCTCACGCGACGACGCCGCCAGGCTGCCAAAATCTGGCCGCCGCCGCCGCCGCCGTCGTCGCTCGCGTCCCTCTTCCTCGCCGCCGTCCCCCGCGCGCTCCGCCTAAGGTACGGCCCTCTCAAACTCTAGATCGGCGCGGCGGTGGTCCGATGGCACGAACCCTAGCTAGAATCGGCGGCGGCGGTGGTCCGATGGCACGAACCCTAGCTAGAATCGGCGGCGGCGGTGGTCCGGTGACCTTAAATCGGCGGCGGGGACAGTTCATAGATCGGAAAGGACATTACATTACTTAGTTCATTACATTTGGGGGGGGGGGGAGAGGGAGGTCCTAGCTAGTCCTCGTCGCCCTCCTCGTCGGAGAGGACGACGTACGGTGGCGCCTCCCACAGATGCGCCGGCGGCTGCTGCTGCTGCTCCATGGGGACGTCCCGCGGCGGCGTCCCTGGCTCCTCCAGGATGGCGTCCTGGGGCGGCGGCGGCGGCGGCGGCGGCAGCGGCAGCTGGGGCACAGTCGTGAATACCCACGACTGCCCGAACAGCTCCGGTGGGAATCCCACCGGCTCCTGGTACTCCTCCTCCGGCGGGTCGTAGGCCTCCTCCTCCTGGACGAGGGCCTGCACCCAGTCCAGCCCCGGCTGTCCCTGTGGCGGAGGCGGGGGTGGAGGCGGTCCCTGCGGCGGCAGACCGTGCGGCGGCGGCGGCGGCAGTGCGTCCTGCACCACCATCTCCCAGCGGCGGCGCTCGTCGTCGACGAAGGCCTGCCGGGACGCCGCCATGGCTGCCTTCAAGGCGTCGTCCTGCACCACCATCTCCCAGCGGTGGCTACAAGTCTGCCATTCCCAAATGGTTAGCCTTTGAAGCGGAACTGGTTGCTAAAGGGATCACTCCACAGACTTTGAACTGGCCCGAGAGGGCCAAGTTTTGGTTGTTCGCGCATGGCGCAGTGTTGGACTCAGAGACGGGGTTGATTGTTGCAAAGGGAAAATGGAAGAAAAAGGTTGAAACAATCGTTCCGTTGCTTATTGACGCAATAGATAAAGTTCGAAAGGGAGAGTACCATCCCGAGAGAGAGAACGACGAGCTGACACTCGCACTGGGGAATCCCGAACACAACGGACGATTACGAGGCTTTCCCGGCGGTACCAACTTGAAGGAAGGGTTTCCGGACTGTGCTGACAGTTATAGAAGCCGTGGGAGAAAGAAGCAGAGGGAGTTAGACCGTTTATCAGAATTGGAGGGCATGGTTTCCGGACTGCGCTGTCAGATTGACTCAATCAGCCAGCACCGGGCACCTGATCAACAGCAGCAACAAGTCGACGTCGTCCAAGAACCGCGAAGAAGCAGCGTGGGTTCCACGCCGCTACAAGTATCTGCCGCAATAATAGAACAGCCGGCGGCTCACTACCCCGTGGATGATATCACGGAGAAGACGGAGTGTGAGCTTCATATGTTAATGAAGAACATATCCTTCAAGGTGGCGGTCGGCTATGCGTTACCAAACGAACCTGGAGCAAGCTACCATCTTGGTCAGATTCCAGCTGGCTATGCTCGTGTCGGGGTGGATGCTATTATACCGGGATTTGAGGCACTTGAGCTTGACTATCCTGGAGGTGACGATGAGACGACACTGGGACAAGTCAAGCACGGTTTCGTTCTATGGAACAAGAAATACATCGTGCTTCCAGGCTCAGCACCAAGGCCACCGACTCCTCCAAGTAGAAGTCCACCACCTACAAGTCCACCCTTCCTACCCCAGAGGGACCCCAGCGCGAGTCCGTCTCCATCTCCAGCTACACCAGTACGGTCTCCATCTCCAGCTACACCAGCACGGTCTCCATCTCCAGAGCCAGTCCAGCGGTCTCCGCCTTATAAGTGGTTTGATGCGAAGAGGGCCGTTAATGGTTCGCCTCCTAAGAAGAGACAGAAAAAGCCGCGAAAAGTGAAGACTCCTGAGAAGTTACCTTACGAGAGGACTGTCGAGGAATCCGAAGCCATCAGGAGGGCCGAGGTTACAGCCCATTTTACAAAGAAACCGCCCCCGGAAGAACTACCCAGCATCAAAGGGCTTCCTCGTGACAAACTACATCACACTATTAGGTGCTTATACAACCCTCCACCAAGGCCATCATCAGACTATGAGCGCTCTATTGAAAAGTCATACGACTCGGTGTTGGAGAACCGGAAATGCGGGAAACAGATAGCCCAGCTGGGACAACAAGCTACGCAATCGCTCCCTCCGCTTAAGGTACTTACCGACAAAGACGCCCACCGTATGGTACCTCAGGGAAGTGTCCGCCACTTCCCTGAGGAACCTTATAGGGTGCCTTATCAATATGTTCAAGGCAAGTCTTTGGTCACAACTGAGGTGGTCAAGTTACTACCAACAAGGATGCGTCAGTTGAATTCATGGTACATGAAAGTCGCAAAGAAAGGTATAATAGGTATCATGGCAAAAGTTAGAAAGGAGGAACACTTCTACGATGACTACGGTGTGCAAATTGATTTCTCCGAACTTTTCCAATTATACAATGGTTTACCCCTCGATAAAGCAATCATCAGTATCTTTTGTCTGTAAGTTATTTATTTTTGTAATTTAATTAAGTCTTTATATATATATATAGCTCACAGCACATTCTAATTTTGGTACGCTATTTGTGCAGAAAGAAGATGATCGACTACAAAAGGGAAATAATAAAACCGGTGGAGATTGGTTTCATGGACCCTAATGTTATTCATGAAGTGAGCATAAGGGAGAAACCACAAGTTGTAAAGGGAGTAATGATAGAGGCTTTTAAGCGACACCAAGACAAAAAAGAAATATTTCTTCCTTACAACTTCAGGTAAGTGTTACTAATTGTTTGTACACATTCTATTTTTGCTCACCCGGTATCTTAAGTCTAATTGATGAGTTATATGCGCATGCCTCTGTATGTAAATTTGCAGCTACCACTTTATTCTCGTGGTCATTAGATATCACCAGGGAATAATTGAAGTCTACGACTCATTAAGGAGAGACCCTAAAGAGTACAAGAGCTTGTTTGATGTCATGAAAGAGTAATTTAAATTCTTATCACATTACTATACCGACCTCTCTTTCATTCATTTCGTGATATCAAGTAATTAATTAATAACAGATGTTTTGTTCTTTCTTTGTTGAGTAGAGCATGGCAGACATTCGTCAAGGAAGTACCCGGTAAATGGCACGAGAAGCTGGTATGGACTCTGAACCAAGTAAGTAGTACTATACCTATATACATGAATTAATGTAGTTTGCAATACCATTACCAAACTTAATGTGTTGAATTCTATTCTCGAACAGTGGTGTCTGGAACAGCCAAAAGGGACCCTCTTATGTGGGTACTACGTTTGCGAGTACATTCATAGGATGACTTATGAAAAATTTGAAAATCGAAGAAACGCAGAGGTACGTAATTATACATTGTTCACAAGTTTTTTTTGACAAAATAATATGCATATCAATTGTGTGGAGTTTCATTCATAATTGTTTAATTTTCTCCTTCTTTTAAAGATTGTAAGGAAGCGGGCCGGCCTCCTACCAGATGACCGTATAAGAGCAATTGGGGAGGAGCTGGCGGGATTTCTTCTTGATGATGTCATACCTGAAAATTCAGAGCACTATTATCTACATATATAAATGTACTATGATTTCATGCATGTATAATTAATGCATTTGAGTACTTTGTGTACGGAAACATGACGACAAATTCATGTGTTACAATTAATTTGTAAGTGTGTTATATATATGCATCAACGTGTGATCATAGTACAATATAATTTATATCGACGTATCGACGTGTTTCCGAAACTATCCAAAACCCCGGCACTAAACACAGTACACAACACCCGGTCCGTGCAATTCTGGAAAAATTTATAAAAGAAAAAAAAGGCCTAACGGTAGTCCCGGTCCGTAACACGGACCGGGACTAAAGACATCCAGCCCGCAGGCTCGCCCGTGGCCACGTGGGAGGCACTCTAATCCCGGTTCGTAGCCAACCGGGACTATAGGGGGGGGGGGGGCTCTAGTCCCGATTTGGTAGTCCGGGTTGCCCAGCCGGGACTAGAGGCCGTCTGGAACCGGGACTACTGCCCCGTTTTCCACTAGTGTACTGAAAAATAACTTCAACTTCCATCTCCGTAAATGTCTTGCTGAAAAATATTGCATCAATCACATGTGGATTTCCTGAACTAATAGGACATCTCGTTATGATCTATTGTGTTTAATTAAGAACTCATTTTGGTAATATGAGATCGAAGAAATTGCTAATCAGTTCTGCCGAAAAAGTAAGATAATTTACTAACACTCTACTTTTGTGCACTCAAATTTAATTAGAGCATCAACTCGCCTACATCAACCAATTTGAACGGAATTGAAAACCGGAAAAAACATTACTGTAGCATATATGTGTGCAGATTAGAGATGGGTAACGAATCCAATTGCTCTGATTCCTGTCTTTTCTGTGCTTAGTTATGCAAAATTCTCAGTGGCGTCAGAAAATCACCGACGTGCACCTGCAAGATAAAGAGGTCAAGAGCATGTTAACTGCTCCCACTCCACAACTTCATGTACGGTAAAATCAAAGGAAATTTAGTCCGAGAAAACAGACACAACCGGTCTAAGTAAAGTCCATATTGTTTTTGGAAGTACACAGATTGCATGGCAGTTGTTGGCGCTGTATGGAGGACGATGGAGAGCCTGGCGGCCAGCCGTGGAATAAAGCTGGAGGGTGGCTGTTGGGCGTTAGCTGTAGGATACGGTAGCAGACGGGCACTCACCTATCCCCCACCTATGGCTCCTCTCCTTCCTCTTTTCCCAGGAAGAAATCTCCAAATCGCTCAATTTCATGGCCGTTGGCCAGAGCACAATCGGCTCAGCTAATGGGCTGATGGCTGTATCTCAATTAACTACCTCGATTTCTTACTGCATGTATGTGCATGCGCCAGTGCGTCGTCCTCCTGACGTTTTTCTCAGGCTCCTAATTGATGCAGCGCAATAATGCTTCACCTCCAACTTGTAGATGGCCCGCCATACAATCCTGCGTAGCCAGAGAACATCAAAAGTTGGGCAATGAAGCAGTGCATTAGCAATCCAGTAGAAATAAGGCAGAGAATCGTGACACAAATATGATATAGAACGTATGCAGATTGAATAATAAAGAGATGGATCTGAGGAAACCGGTCCGGAAAGATACCAAGGGAATAAGCTGGAACGTCTAATTAGAGGTGACGCTCGCGACTGATCCAGGAGGAATCAGCGATATTGACATGAGCTGGATTTACCATGGACAGATGGAGATCAAACTCGACGGTGGCCGCATGAAGATATGGTATTGCCCTTGCTGCGCAGAACGAATCTATGGGACTGGTAGGAAGACAGAGGCCACGCAGAGATAACGTTTCGGGTATTTGGGGATTGATCAGGAAAGGCCCTCATGAATCTAACGGCTTGTATTTCCTCTTAACTTAATCGGATGGCTTTTGTTTAGTTTCACCTAGGATTACCGTGAGAGCTCTATTGGTGCCTCCAATTAGTAAATATAAGATTATAGCATGGAGAATAAACTATTATCATAAACATGAATATGCTAATAAACCATTTTATTATTGCCTCTAGGGCATATTCCCAGCAAGGGTGTGCGGCCGAACCGGGCCCCCAAAATCTAGGGGCCCCCAGCTGCGTAGGTATACATGTATATAATATATTGTAAGCCCATAAAAAAGTCTTTTAACTGCCCCAGAGAGGCAAGGGTCGCACGCACGCAGACGCAGGAAACTAAGCATCGTTGTCTCTCGGCCTTCCTTATAAATTCCGTCGTTCGGCCGTTCCGCCTTCGCCCAAATCCTGCCCACTCGCGAGTCGCGCTCGTGATCAGCGCAAGCCTGGATTGGCGATCCCCAAGCGGCAGCCGGCCGAGGCGCTGAAAGTGCATGGTTGCCCCCATGCATGGTTTTGGTAATTAATGACAATCTCTATGGACTAATATTTGTATTGAGCTATATTTGTAGGTTGTCCATTAGCTTGCTTGTTCTCCATTTGTTGGAGTCAAGGTTAAGGGAAGAAGAAAAGTTTGTGTTGATCAAGGCTTTGTGCGGGTTGATCATCACTCAAGGCCAAGTGAAGATATGCCGAAGAGGTGCTTCTCCCATCTTGGTTTATGGGGGAGCAACAAGTGAATCTTCACCGAGCAAAGCGCAATGAAGAAAGGTGGTGCGTCTTGAGGAGTTGAAGATCGTCTTCATCGACCTCAAGTGGATTATTGCGCAAGGCAAAGGTATGTTCTTGATAGGGTTTCTATTTTACCGGTCTCATGATGTTTAGTGAGAGACCGGGTTATAGGATAGATAACCGTACTATCAAGAGGGGCTCTCGACCGAATATTGTGATCGTATCATCGTAGAGAGCACAAACCTTTGCATCCATGCTATCATCTTTATTGGTTCTTATTTGTCTCTTATCGTGGTGTGGTCTTGGTGCTTGTCGTGCTTGTCATGGCAAAGCCAAGTTCACCCAAAACGGTTTTCATATGCGTCTTCTTTTGCGGTTTCGGTATTGGAGGTTTTGCCGGTTCATCCGTGCTGAAGATTTATCTCTTCCAATTCTTTGCAAAATCTCCATTGCTTGTTTGCTATTTCCAAGGGTAGCATTTGTCGTCCTCTTTCCAACAAAATTGGTTTCACTTCATTTGGACTTCATTTGCAAAAGTTATTGCATTTCCAATTTGCAAATGGGAGCTCTTACCTTTCCCCATTTATTTTTTATAATATATTCTTGGACTATGATGTTTCTCTGCATATTCTTGTTGTGCTCGTTGTGACGAGTCCAACGAGCCCAAGTTTATCGAAAACGGAGTTCGTGGGCGAAAGTTATTGCTTTTCTATTTCGGAAAGTTTTCTAAACAGAAAATCAAATAGAAAAAGAAAAAAGAAAAAAAAAGGGGGCAGCCCGCCCGGCCTGGCCGGGCCCCAGGCCGGGACGAGGCCGGCTTGTTCGGGTCACCTCCCGGCCCACCCGCATCGGCTGGCCGGCCCAGGCCGGGGGCAGGCCGGAGGCCTCGGGCACCTGCCCGGCCCACCCGGGTGTGCTGCCGGCCCAGGCCGGGGAGGGAGGCCGGCCTCCCAGCGCTGCCTTCTGCGTACCGTTGCCCCGTTCGCTGCATTTTTTTTCCCGGGAATGATTCCTTCCCGGCCCATGGCCGGGGCCAGGCCGGGCCTTCTGTGTGCTGCTCTGCTGCATTTCTCGCTGGGAAGATTCCCGGCCGGCCTGGCCGGCGTGCAGGCCGGCCCCAGGCTGGGGACTCGGGGCTGCACTTTTTCCCCTCCAACGGCCACATTTTTGTGGCCCCTATAAAAAGGGCTTCTTCCCCAAATTTCCAAAAATAGCTCATTTTCTCTCACCCCACCATTGTTGCAATCTTTGAGAGCTCGATTCCTCCACTTCCCTCCGATGATTCTTGCCCAAATTTAGGGAAACAAGAGAGGAGATCTAGATCCACTACTCCACCAAACAAAATCTCCTCTAAGTGAGGGGAACTTGTGGGATCTAGATTTTGGGGTGCTTTGTGTTCATCCCCTTTGTTCTTCCCCCTAAATCCCTCCATAGCATTAGTTGCTTTGGTTGGATTTTGGGGAGAAGGATTTGACCACTTGGTGTGTTCTTGCCTTTTGCATTAGGTGCATCGGGTTGTGCTCCCCACGGTGATTCGTGGGATTGAAGGTTGGGAGCTTGTTACTCTTGGGTCATTGGACCCTAGACGGTGGTGCCGTGAAGACTTCGACTTGTGAAGCTTCGGCACGATTTGGGAGCCCCCAATTAAGTTGTGGGTGTGTGCCCCAAAAGTTGTAAGGGCTCCGTAATCCGCCCCGAAGGATTCCGATAGTGGAAGGTGAACCAAACCTTTGGGTGCGGTTCATCGGAAAATAGGGTGATGCCTTTGTGGCATCTTGAGTAGGCCTCTTGTGGCGAGCTCACACCCCTCCAACGAGACGTACTCCCTTAACAAGGAGGAACTCGGGAATAAATACTTGTCTCCGCGTGCCTCGGTTATTTCTATACCCGAGCCTTTTAGTTATGCAATTTACAGTGTGATAGCCTTCGTGCTTGAAGTTCATATCTTGCTATCACCTTGTTGTCATATTGCTAAGCATAAGTTGTTGGTGCACTTAGGCAAACCTAGTATATTAGGTGTTGGCTTGTTAATTTAAACATCTAGTTTTATTACGTAATTATCAAGCCCCTAAATAGAAAAAAAGTTTTAATCGCCTATTCACCCCCCCTCTAGGCAACATCTAGGCATCATTTGTTCTTTCAATTGGTATCAGAGCCTCATCTCTCTTGTTTTGCTTTACCGCCTAGAGAGTAAAGATGTCGTCTAGGGATTTAGTGCACAATTCCATGTTTATATTCAATGGCACAAATATTAATGTTTGAAAAACTCATATGCTTAGTCACTTACGGGTCTTGGACCCCAGTATTGAGCGTATCTTAGATATAGGTTTTTCTCCTCCAAAGGATTACGAAAGTACGACTTTAGTGGATGAGAAAAACTTATATCTAGATGCTCTAGCTTCTAATGAGTTTTGCAAATTTGTGAGTGTTGTAGTTTTTGAGTCAATCATGCCTCTCCGGGATGCTCATGAATTATGGACAAAGCTTCAAGATAAATACGGCAAGTCCAACATTATTGAGGATGATTGTTCTCCCTCCACCTCCGGCCGTGACGAGCTCTCGTCTTCATCTACTTCACCAAAATGTGGTAAGCCACAAACTAATGTGATGGTGAGTAGTGATAGGTCTTGCAATTTTGATAGTGATCTCATTTTTGATGATCTTTTATCTCTATCTTGTTGCAATGCCTCATCTTTGGACTTAAACTCTTCTAGCACTCCAAATGTCATACATGCTAGTGTTGATAGTCCTTGCATATCATCCAAAAATTGCTTAGATAAATCTAATGATGATATGCTTGCTTTATCTTGTTCCAATGATAAAAATGCTTGTGTTCCCTCTAACTCTTGCATGAATATTAATGTAGAGGAAACCCAATTAATTGTGGAACAAGATTTGAACTTGAGTAGTTCAAAAATTAATTATTCTTCTTCATCCATCAATCATTGCCTTATGGCTAAATCTTCTTCTAGTGATGATAATAATAATAATGATGATAATAATGATGAAGAAGATGATGTGGAAAAGG
Organism: Puccinellia tenuiflora; assembly: GCA_012064385.1. Lineage (NCBI taxonomy): Eukaryota > Viridiplantae > Streptophyta > Magnoliopsida > Poales > Poaceae > Puccinellia > Puccinellia tenuiflora. Next base: position 1,070,863 of record QRDG01000191.1, read on the forward strand.
TTAATGCTCTCCTTCAAAATAAAGGTCTAACAATTCTTAAAGCCCTTCCTAAAAATAAAAATGCTCAATCTATCCTATTTGAAATTATGGAAACGCTAATTGAGCGCGGGGAAACTATTGAGGCTTTGGAAGCAAGCCTTGAAGAAAAGGGTAAGATCGAGAGAGATGATGATATGGAAAAAGCTTCGCTAGAAGATGCTCTTGAGGAACAGCAGGAGACTCGTGCTTCTCTTGAGAAGAAACTAGAAAATATAGAGGAGTCTCATAATGAAATAATTGCTAAAATCATTAAAGAACGTGACCATGCTCATGCAAAATATAAAGTGTTTAAAATGGAAAATGCTAGATTGAATAATGAGCTTGTCATGTTGTCTTCCTCTATTCCTAATGTCAAAGATGCTTGTGCTACTAACTCTATTTCTTGTGAAGCATCTACTTTGAAGGAGAATGTTGACCTAAGGGCTCAACTTGAGTTGCTAACTAGCAAGTATAGGGAGTTGGAAGAAAGTCATGAAAAGCTATCTAGCTCTAATTATGATCTTCTAGCATCCTATGCTCATCTAAAGTTAGCTCATGAGGCCCTCACTACCAAGGTAACATCTTGTGAGCCTCATGTGGATGATAGCACAACCTTAACCAAAAATGCAATATTGCCATGTGCTAGTCCTAATAGTTCATCCACTAAAAATGTTGGTACATCATGTGATGAATTACTTTCTTTGCCTTGTTGCTCTAACAATGATGCATCTACCTCCTCTAGTTCTTGTGTTATCACTAACCATGTAGAGAAAAGAGGAGAGCTCAAGGCACAAGCCACTTCTATGAAGAAAGGCTTGGAAAAGCGTCATGAAGGGAAGCGTGCACTTGACAACATGTTGAGTGTGCAACAATCCCCCAATGACAAGAGTGGACTTGGATTCAACTCCAACAACAAGAACAAGTCCAAGGTTGAGAAGAAGAAGAAGGGCCAAGTTCAAATCAAGAATCCGGCCAACATCATTTGCTTCAAGTGCAAGCTAGAAGGGCACCATGTTCGGGATTGCCCAATGAAGAAGAAGCCTCTTAGTGAGAAGCAACTAGGGAAGCGGCCTCTTGTTCAATCTCGTGCTCAACCACGAGTTGAACAAAGGCCACCTCCTAAGAAGACTCAAGTCAATGCTCCTCAAGTGGAGGAGCCTATTAAGAAGAAGAAGAGTCGGTGTTGCTACCTTTGCCGTGGCAAAGGTCATTTTGCTTCTTCATGCACTAACGGTAACTATTCCTCTCCTATCATAATTGATGATGTATATTCTCTTAGGAAGGGTAGATTTGGCAATGTGTTTCCCAAGTATGTGGGAGCTCAAAGTGGTGGCAGGAAAAGCACCATTTGGGTTCCCAAACCTATTGTGACTAACCTCTTAGGACCCAACTTGGTTGGGGACCAACAAACTTCAACTTGATCAATATGTGATTGTGGAGGACATTGGTGACTTGGCTATTTTTGAAGAATTAAGGGATCTTCATGGTTTTATTTCTCAAGCCAAGTCAATTGGATTATCACATATCTATCTCATATCCAATGCTTCGTCCTTGCGGTAACTTGTATTTAATTCATATATACATTGAAAGTTGCTTGCTCCCTTGCATGTGTTAGTTTTGTTCCTAGCATGTGCATGTATATGATATGCTACTTTCCTACTTGTCTTGTTATTCGAGGTTGTGTATGATAGTTGTATATCACGTATGTGTAATTTGTGTGTTGAGCTTTATTGAATCTTGTGTGGATTTCATTTGGCTCTTTGAGATATTAATGGGCTATCCCATTTTGGGGGAGTGATGTGCTTTGTGCACTTCACAAACCTAAAATGTGTATATATGAGGCACACCACCTAGTATTGTTATTTCAATATTATCTAGCTACTATGTGGTATGTCATATTCATGAGAAATTCAAATTCTATAATGTCCATTAATTTCTCTAGTTGCTTTATCACATTATGGGGGAATAATAAGCTATGTGCATATTACAAATCCATAAAAATGTGAACATTTGAGGTTTGCCACTTAGATTTGATATTATAAATTATCTTATTCCTATGTGGCATGTTTGCTCAAACAAGTTCCAATTTTCCTTTTGGTTATTCTTTGGCTCTTGTTTGTGTGAGTTTGCTTGGTGTGGTTTTTCTCTAATATCCATTTCCATATATTATGTGAGAAACCATTTGTTTCATCTTGTTTTAACCATGGCTTTGCCGGTTGGTTCGAATAGTTGAAACTACCAACAAACCTTTTTCAAAATATGGCGTTTTAATTCTTATCTCTTGCCATATGCTTATTTGTTATGAAGTTGGTCTTGAACATCATTCCTATATACCACCGAGAAATATCTCCATATACTCATTGTCCATGACAAGTGATTCTAATAATTGTGGTGGATTTTGTAGATCATCTTAACATTGGCTCTTGCATTAAATTTTCCTATTTAATTGCCTTCTTTGCCTCTTGCAAGGATCCTATTTTTTTTCAATCGGTAGTGTTTAGTGTTATAGATAAAATCTGGAGAGTAATGATCCCTTGTGTGTGCATTTTGTATTCAAATGCAAATATCTAAGATAATGCATTAATCTTGGGGGAGCATTCCTTTTATTTAGAACACTATTCTATCTATCAATATTTGATCCTTCCAATTGGCATTTGATTCTTTATCTTATGTGTTGGTACCTTCAATTGGTATTAATTGGAATTTAATATCTCCTCCATAGATATTTATTCCAATTGATATTTATTGTGGGAGTCTTGATACCTTTTACCTTATTTTACTTTATTTGATTTAGGTCAAGTATCACCCTCTTCTTGGTATCTTTTCTCCTAGTTGATATTTTTGTTTTAATGGTATCTTTTTTTTCAATTGGTGTCTTTTCAATCATGTGTTGTGTGATTTGATTCCTATTGATATCACACTTCATGTGTTTATGTGTTTTGGAATCAATCATATGTTGATTTGATGTTTCCTCAATCATGTGTTGATTTGGAGTTCGATATAATTTGGACAACCTTTAGTGTCACACGCTTGTGTGCTCTCTTCTTGGTTTACTTGGTGTTTTGTCCAAATTGTATCTCTTTTGGTTCTTGTAAGTCTATGCATGCATATTTACTAATATATATATTTTATAGCATGCTAGTCTTTCTAGTTCCAATATATAGGGGATACTCCATCGAATCCTAAATCGGCTAAGATGTGCATGAAATTCAATTTCATATCTATATGCACATATTTATGTGGAGTGTTTCCTATATATTGTAGTTTTTCTAACTACTATGGGACCCAATGAGTTTGGGAACCATTTTGTACTCTAATGGTGTTTTAGGTACAATGGATATGCATTGGATGCTTGCCTCATTCATAAGGAAGGTGTTCTCACCATGTGATCTTAGGAGTCAAGCTTTGATGACTAACAAGGAATCATCTTCTTCATCACCAATGCCATATCGGTAACAAGTATCTATCCTATGCATACTTTTCTAGTATTCAACCTTGTGTAGGTTGCCTCTTGGCATGAAATCCTTTATGTGCAATTGTTGTGGTTTTGGCTTATTTTATTCACTTGGTATATCTTTGTGATATTTGTGATGAATTTGCAAAAACTTTTTCTTCAATTGATATTATTTGTTTGTGATACTTGTTGCCTATTTCAAAGCATCTTCACTATCTCTTGTTCCCTTAGTGATATGTGTGATGCATTTGATATATTTGAAGTTCATTTATATACAATGAGATAAATTTGAACTATGTGCTATGCTTTTATGCAATAATCTCATTTGTATATTTATGACTTCCTTTTGGATACCTTGTTCTCCTTTTCCCTAACCATTTCGTATGTATATGTTTCTTTGCGGATGTATATCTTCAATGGTTTGTCTAATTAGAAACCTATACATATGAGAGAGGTCACCTTTAGTTGGTATCCTAATTCTTTTGAGCTACCTTGCTTTTATTTATAATTCTTTGGTGGCTCCAAATTTATCTCATGGGTGCTTGTCTCATTGTTTATTGGTATCTTTGCATACTCATATTTTTGTTGAGGATCTTTTACCTCATGCTTACCATGGTGAGCACGTTGATTTTCATTTGACTAAATGCTCTCACTAGCTTTTGGCATTTTCAATTGGTTTAAAGTTTCCAATTGGTATCGCTAAGCTTGTGAACACATTTCTTTAAAAGAATTCTTTTCTCGGTTGGGCCTATCTTATGTTAAATCTTTGAAAATTGGTATCTCCTTATGGCTCAGCCACATCTTTGGTGCAAGTGCTATGATTTGCTTTTGCATTATGCACTATTGCACTTGTTGCGTGTTCTAGATGATTTTGGGGGAGCGAGGATACCATATTTGTGCACTCCTCATTTGTGCATGAACATTGGGGAGCTTCTCCGATTTTATTTAGAACTCTCGCTTTGGATCTTTTTTGATTGTTTTTCTCCTTTGTGGAGATGTTTAAAATGACTTCATTTTTTTTTTTGCAATCTTTTGATCCTCAATATAGTTTGATTTCCTCTAATTTTTCGTTAAAAGGGATTGTCATCACCTTTATGGAGGAACTCATATTATATTGGCTCTCTAAATTTTTCTTCCCATTTCGGCAATCGATGCCAATGGGGGAGAAGTTTAGAGGGTTTAAGGGAATTTGGGTTTTATGCTTTTGTTGCATTTGCCCTTAATGCGCTTTGCATCCTTGCTTGTTTGTCTTGCAAGGACGCTTTATTCATTATATAAACCCTCTTAATAAGGGATTGCCATCAATTACCAAAATGGGGGAGATTGAAAGTGCATGGTTGCTCCCATGCATGGTTTTGGTAATTAATTACAATCTCTATGGACTAATATTTGTATTGAGCTATATTTGTAGGTTGTCCATTAGCTTGCTTGTTCTCCATTTGTTGGAGTCAAGGTTAAGGGAAGAAGAAAAGTTTGTGTTGATCAAGGCTTTGTGCGGGTTGATCATTGTAGCGCCCCGACCCCAGAACTATATAGTGAAGCGTTGTGCAACCGGTCATGCTACACAATCGAAGGTTACTGGGTTTACCAATCCCAGGCCAAAACCCATTGGCAGGTGTGCTCGGAATGGATCATCGGCACACAACACCTCGATCATGCCATAAGCTCAAACATCGCTATCACGTATAGTAGAGAGACCAAGACTCCGGAACAACTAGCACATCACAGACTCTACGACACAAAGATATCATAGTTCAACTCATATAATTGAGAAAGATAGCAAATGACACATCAGAGGTCGCTGACCCATCATTACAACAAGCGGAAGCAAATTAAAGTTGTCTAAACAACAAGATCCAAATTATGGCCTAAGAGGCCTACAATAACATATCCCAGCCAGCCTGTTCCGTGAAGTCCCAAGCTGCCACCTGGGAACCCCAGACTATTCGTCGAAGTCAACGTAGAACCCACCTTCCAGTTCGGTGACGTCCTCCTCTGAAACAAGTAATAATCAACAAAGCAAGGCTGAGTACGACGTACTCGCAAGAATTAGTAGGGCGATATAGGCCCGATGCTGTTTGGCTTCAAAGCTGTAAGGTAGTTGTTTTGCATAAAGCTAGTTTTTCCTCCCGAAGACTAGGACTCATGGCATCGTCTACTCAGAAGGTTTTCATAAGTGGATAAGATAGTAAACTTTTCTTCTTCGGTTCACAGGGAACCTACAGTATTCAGCAACTCCACTTATCTCCACCAAGGCACTCCCTCGAATCTCCCTCGAGGAAATGAACCTTTTAACACACGTTGATTATGCAACCTCTAGCTGCCATTTAATTAAAGGTTAAGGTTCTCTATGATCTTACCTATCTCACCAAGATTTGTCCATAACCGTGGACACGACTTTTCGAAAAGATTAAACCCTGCAGGGGTGTACTGTTTTTACCATTGGTACCGTCCGACCCCTTGCCTGTACAATTAGCTCTCTTCCTGGGAAAGCCGGCAGGGAAGGCGCAGTTAAACCTTTACAAAGCATGAGACTATCCAAGGGTCATCGTGACGACATGACAAGTTCAGCGCCTATTTCAACACCCTGCCCCATCGCCACTCCTATCAACACCATCCACATCACATCTTCATCATCGTCATCATCATCACCGGCCACACACTCGCAAATGGAAAGCGCAAACTAGAGGACCCTTGGATACGCCCGCACTAATTATTTGGTTAGTAAGGAGCCCATACTCCCACCTTTGGAAGCACGCTCGGTTCTTGGTTCAAGCGATAAGAACTCACACCTAGGCGGCCAGAATGAGACAAAACACCAACGACCTTGTTGGCAACTCATCCAAGCCTCTTAGCAATTTAATTATTAACACAAGTTTCCACCACTGTCCGAGCATTCCATCCACTTCACAAGTATGGAAATAATCAACGGACAACTCAAGCATTCGACTAAGCATGGCTAAGCATATCTAAGCATGACATACAATAGATATGAATTATCTCAGGCTAACACATCAACCTATGGTTAGTAGGAAGGGAAACAGATAATGGTTCAGGGAGCATGCAACTTATAGGATTCTCTATCCACTGAACAAAAGTTGTTTCTAGAATCGAATGCAATATTATGGTGGAGAAAATACTTGTACTAATAGGATGAGATATGCCAAGAAAGTTAGGTTAGCTCTTGCCTTGCTGATAGAGCTGGTCGCACTGGTTGTCAAGGTATTGTGGTGGTACCTCGACTCCTGAATCTAACGAAACACAAACAATAACAGGCATGGAGGGAGGAGGGAGACGGAGGTGTCCAGGAAGTAGCCCGGCTCACCCTGAGTACGCTGGCATGGACGGCGAGGCAGGTGGAGGGACGACGGTGACGAATCGGTGCTCGAAAGGCGGCGGCCGGCGCGGGAGAAGAATGGACGGTGACGGTGAATCCCGGCCTCCCGCCTGGATTCCTTCGGCGTGGAGGTGCAGCACGGCGAGGCGGTGAAGATGGCATCGTCCGTTTGCTCCGGGGCGGCCTCGGTCGCCGGCGATTTGAAGGAGACGGTGGCGGCCATGGTGGTCATGGAGCGAGGGCTAGGGTTAGGGTTGCAGCGGGGAGAGGAGAGGAAAGTAGGGGAGAGAGAGGAGGGCGTCGCCGAGGTGCTCTTTATCCTCCCTGGGGGGCCAGGGTGCGGGGGCACGGCAGAGGGATCCACGGCGACGGGGCGGTCGTGGCGCCAGTGCCCTCACTGTGGTGCCAGGAGGAAGGAGGGAAGGGAGAGAGACTGACATGGGGCCCCACCTGTAAGAGTTTTAAACTTTTCCATTTTTCTGTTTTTCCCCTTTTTGGAGCAGCAGAGTTTAGGGATTTATTTGGGCCACTTTAACATTTTGGAAAATTTTGAAATTATTCAGGTGACCTCTCCATATCATTTAACAACTCCACAAAAATTGGTGCTGCAAGATAAAATGTTTAGATTCAGATTTGTTCAAAGTGTTGCAATATGATCATTTTTGATAAATTGCAAAATGCATTTATTTGAAGCACTTAAGTATTTCCAAAAATAATGAAATTTTTCATGGAGGCTCCCAATATAGTAATGAAGCTTCTCATATTTTTATTTGGAAATTTTGAAATGTTTAACTTGGTTTCAAAACAAGAATTGGTTTAACTCCAACTTTGAAGTCCCAATTTATTTAATTGTCTGGCAAGAATTTGACTTTGCCAAATAACTATGAATTGCATTCTTGGAACTTCCTGGACAAATATGGAAACTCAAGAATATGTTGTTTTGCCAATTTGAGCAATTACATTTGGTTTGGAATTTTAGGAAGTGTTTGCTTCCTTTTAATGTTTTCCATTTTGCTTTAATTAAATTTAGCAATTTAAATGGATGCCATGATGCAAAGTTGCCAAGAAAAAGTGAAATTTTGGCTCAAATTTTTGGGTACTAATTCTGGGCTGTTACAATTCTACCCCCCTTACAAGAATCTCGCCCCGAGATTCCTAGAGTAGGAAGAGAGAGGAGGGAAACATGTCAACCCTTAACTTCAACGATCTTCTCGATCCCACGATGATTTTCCTTTTTGCAGAGAAAAGGTAACAAGCATGACGTGCCGACGAGAAGCAGAAGATAGTTCAGGGTGATAGACAAGTTTTCTCCAAGGGTTGGAAATATGAACTTTGCACAAGACCATAAGCCATTGAGGAAAACTAGGAACAACTTGACCAAACAAAGGTCGAGCAGAGGATAGGAGAAATGACCGAGAGACATTTTTTAGTAACACCACGTTAATGTTCTCCTCGATGTTCTAGATACCACTATCTGGCTTCGGAAAAGCCTTCAATAGGCCATCAAGTGAAGGTCGGACCTTTAAGATTGCAAAGAGACCATAAGGGCAACCTCTAGAACAAGTCGCACAATATCCTCATGGAGAGTGGTTGACTTTTACGACAGGCAAGAGCATATCACAATAGACCTTCCAGTTAAGTAGGGCAACCACCACCTCAAACTTGCCGGATTTACACAAGGCCTATGTCATACTCTTAAGGAACACCAACCATCATTTCTGCTTGAGATTCAGATTTGGTTAGGCGTGCGGATATTTCAGACCTGCCATGCCCGAGGGAGGAGTTACAACAGCTAACGAGAGGTAAGGTTCTCAAGATTTGACTTTAGCGTCAAGCTCCAGAACACTAGCTAGTTTGCGAGAGGAAAATTGCTTTTCCAAGCGAAACGCTGTGATCTTTAGAGTTTTGACACGAATCTAACTTATTGACCGAAGGTGTGCACCTGAACAATGGACTTGGCAGCACAGTCAACTCGGCTTGATGATCTGATTACCAATCGTGCTAAGAGTGCCATCAAAGTCCTTGGATTTCAAAGCAAGAACAAGAGCTAAGAGTATCCGATTTACCACACCAACATGCATCCCCAACATTCTCGAGCCCGAGTCGCTCGGAGGTAGATGGATAAGGAAGGGTATGAGCATCACTTCATCAAGTACATCATGAGACTAAGCACGACCTCTTAATATAAAAGAGTGTGACACTCCAAGGTTGAACAGAACAAAAGCTAGACCAGCTCTTATTCCGTGAATTACAAAACTTTGACCTGGCCGAGGAATGGACAAGGTACCGGAGTTTGTTTCTCCTAACATCCCAACGTGGAATGTATTGACGGACTACAAGGGTAACATGCATCGAAACACACCAATGCACGATAACACTTGACTGTCAACCAACTGGTAAAGGTCGGACAACAATTCAGGCGTAAGAAACATGCTCTGGAGAAGTTCCAAGATGTTACAGAAACACAAGTTGGCACTCTTCCAACAACTAGTGCCGAAAGGGTTTCACGAATGAGTGTTATTGGAGGGAATCACAAACATTGATAGAAAACTCGCTAAGAGCAATATTGTCGTGATCCAGATGGTTTCATGTAGAGAGTCTAGATACGGCGAGTGACAGAGCAGAGCTTTGTTGAGCAAAACAATTATGGCTGCATCCTCTAGCTTGAAGACTAACTTCAAATTTAGCCAACCTGATGTAGGGTTTGACAATTAACATCAGGGTTCAACGGGAAAGATCTTGGGTTAAAGATCAGCTTCATGTACTGGGACTCACGAATAGCATAGTGCTCACATGGGTGACAACCCTCATGATTCGATACACCAGAATTCCAGTACAATCTGGGACCTTCGGTTCAAGACCATGGGCCATAACCCAAAGAGAGGAACACCCGATTAGGTGTGAAACGTTTTCAAGGCTTCGGATGTTTTGCACCTTCTTCTTCATTGGGTGCGAACAACGGAGTTTACTTCGGATTCTGAAGACGGAAGCAACCTAATCAGTAGACTAAAGGTAGGAACCAACCCCGTGAACCTAAATTCTTGAATCGCCAGACGAGCAGAAGAACCGCTAAATCAAATAGAGGTCCGATAACTTAGAGATGGAGCGAATTGGGTAAGGAATAAAAAGAATCCTAAGATGGTTTTCACAACTCCTTTTTAGGTTACAAATAGTTTTCATAGCACTAGACTCGACATCGACCAATAGAACGGGTTTCCTACAGGCAGTCCTGCTCTGATACCAACTTGTAGCGCCCCGACCCCAGAACTATACAGTGAAGCGTTGTGCAACCGGTCATGCTACACAATCGAAGGTTACTGGGTTTACCAATCCCAGGCTAAAACCCATTGGCAGGTGTGCTCGGAATGGATCATCGGCACACAACACCTCGATCATGCCATAAGCTCAGACATCGCTATCACGTATAGTAGAGAGACCAAGACTCCGGAACAACTGGCACATCACAGACTCTACGACACAAAGATATCATAGTTCAACTCATATAATTGAGAAAGATAGCAAATGACACATCAGAGGTCGTTGACCCATCATTACAACAAGCGGAAGCAAATTAAAGTTGTCTAAACAATAAGATCCAAATTATGGCCTAAGAGGCCTACAATAACATATCCCAGCCAGCCTGTTCCGTGAAGTCCCAAGCTGCCACCTGGGAACCCCAGACTATTCGTCGAAGTCAATGTAGAACCCACCTTCTAGTTCGGTGACGTCCTCCTCTGAAACAAGTAATAATCAACAAAACAAGGCTGAGTACGACGTACTCGCAAGAATTAGTAGGGCGATATAGGCCCGATGCTGTTTGGCTTCAAAGCTGTAAGGTAGTTGTTTTGCATAAAGCTAGTTTTTCCTCCCGAAGACTAGGACTCATGGCATCGTCTACTCAGAAGGTTTTCATAAGTGGATAAGATAGTAAACTTTTCTTCTTCGGTTCACAGGGAACCTACAGTATTCAGCAACTCCACTTATCTCCACCAAGGCACTCCCTCGAATCTCCCTCGAGGAAATGAACCTTTTAACACACGTTGATTATGCAACCTCTAGCTGCCATTTAATTAAAGGTTCAGGTTCTCTATGATCTTACCTATCTCACCAAGATTTGTCCATAACCGTGGACACGGCTTTTCGAAAAGATTAAACCCTGCAGGGGTGTACTGTTTTTACCATTGGTACCGTCCGACCCCTTGCCTGTACAATTAGCTCTCTTCCTGGGAAAGCCGGCAGGGCAGGCGCGGTTAAACCTTTACAAAGCATGAGACTATCCAAGGGTCATCGTGACGACATGACAAGTTCAGCGCCTATTTCAACACCCTGCCCCATCGCCACTCCTATCAATACCATCCTCATCACATCTTCATCATCGTCATCATCATCACCGGCCACACACTCGCAAATGGAAAGCGCAAAACTAGAGGACCCTTGGATACGCCCGCACTAATTATTCGGTTAGTAAGGAGCCCATACTCCCACCTTTGGAAGCACGCTCGGTTCTTGGTTCAAGCGATAAGAACTCACACCTAGGCGGCCAGAATGAGACAAAACACCAACGACCTTGTTGGCAACTCATCCAAGCCTCTTAGCAATTTAATTATTAACACAAGTTTCCACCACTGTCCGAGCATTCCATCCACTTCACAAGTATGGAAATAATCAACGGACAACTCAAGCATTCGACTAAGCATATCTAAGCATGACATACAACAGATATGAAGGCCAACACATCAACCTATGGTTAGTAGGAAGGGAAACAGATAATGGTTCAGGGACCATGAAACTTATAGGATTCTCTATCCACTGAACAACAGTTGTTTCTAGAATCGAATGCAATATTATGGTGGAGAAAATACTTGTACTAATAGGATGAGATATGCCAAGAAGGTTAGGTTAGCTCTTGCCTTGCTGATAGAGCTGGTCGCACTGGTTGTCAAGGTATTGTGGTGGTACCTCGACTCCTGAATCTAACGAAACACAAACAATAACAGGAAAGGAAATAAATAACACGAATACAAAGGTGCAATGCACAATCATGATGAGATGGTCCAATTATGCACTGAAATCATATTGGGCATGTCCCACAAGTTAAATGGAACCCCTAAAATAAATATTGCAATTAACGGGTTAAAACTCCATATTTAACTTAGTGAATTGCGTTATTATCCAAAATGTCCAGTACTGAAATATGGGTCCTAAATGCATGAAAATGACAATATTAGATAGGTATTGTCCTACTGATCATATTGGTACTTCGTTTGCAATTTTCCGATTAACGATGAAGAAAAGGCGAATTAAACGGTTATTCAATTTAATTTACTTTAACCATTTCGAAAAATGACCTCAAAGAAAAAGTTATTTTCATACTGGGATTTTAACATATATGAATAGCCCTTGAGTTGATGATCAAATTGGTATATCATTTGCAATTTTTGGATTAATATTTATCAAGTTATGATATTTTTAATAATTGATTTACTTCTGCCTTTTTACTTATTTTTATTAAACAGCACCAATATTAAATCTAAAATTCTCTCAAATGACATAAACTTGTAGATCATTGTTCACTGAACATTTTGAGAGCTTATTCATAATTTTTTGATGAGTAGAACTCAAGTTATGCAATTTCCAAAATTAGAATTAAATCTGCCATCTCTGTTTTTATTAAATAAAGGCAAATTATTTTGGCCATTTAATTCTACCAAGGGCACTAACAGATAGATATTTTCTTCCTGAGCATTTTGGTATATTATTTGCATTTTTCCGATATGTGGTTCAAAAGTTATGCAATTTCAAAGTTGGAATTCATTTTCTGCCATTTAAATAGAATTCCAGAAAAAGGCCGAAACGTTTTGTACCGGCAGTGGGCTAGCCACAGCCACTGACGGCTGGGTCCCGGGCCACTGTAAGCGGCCACGTCGGCGTGCAGGCCCAAGGTCAGGTTTGACTCGCGGCGGGCGCGGACCGGCGCGAGGGACGGCGGTGACCGACAGCAACGGCGCGGACGGATCCGTCGCTAGGGGAAGCGCACGGCCTAGCTACTGGGCGCGCTAGATGCACCCTTCTACGGGAACCCAGAACGGGCGGCGCCACCATTTATCAGTCGTCCGAGCGACGTGCACAACGGCGACCCACGGCGGAGCGACGGCGAGCTACGGTGAGACGACGGCCTAAGGAGGGAGGAGGGAGACGGAGGTGTCCAGGAAGTAGCCCGGCTCACCCTGATTACACTGGCATGGACGGCGAGGCAGGGGGAGGGACGACGGCGACGAATCAGTGCTCGAAAGGCGGCGGCTGGCGCGGGAGAAGAATGGACGGTGACGGCGAATCCCGGCCTCCTGCCTGGATTCCTTCGGCGTGGAGGTGCAGCACGGCGAGGCGGTGAAGATGGCGTCGTCCGTTTGCTCCGGGGCGGCCTCGATCGCCGGCGATTTGAAGGAGACGGCGGCGGCCATGGTGGACATGGAGCGAGGGCTAGGGTTAGGGTTCCAGCGGGGAGAGGAGAGGAAAGCAGGGAGAGAGAGGAGGGCGTCGCCGAGGTGCTCTTTATCCTCCCTGGGGGGCCAGGGTGCGGGGGAACGGCAGATGGAGCCACGGCGACGGGGCGGTCGTGGCGCCAGTGCCCTCACTGTGGCGCTAGGAGGAAGGAGGGAAGGGAGAGAGACTGACATGGGGCCCCACCTGTAAGAGTTTTAAACTTTTCCATTTTTCTTTTTTTCCCCTTTTTGGAGCAGCAGACTTTAGGGATTTATTTGGGCCACTTTAACATTTTGGAAAATTTTGAAATTATTCACGTGACCTCTCCATATCATTTAACAACTCCACAAAAATTGGTGCTGCCAGATAAAATGTTTAGATTCAGATTTGTTCAAAGTGTTGCAATATGATCATTTTTGATAAATTGCAAAATGCATTTATTTGAAGCACTTAAGTATTTCCAAAAATAATGAAATTATTCATGGAGGCTCCCAATATAGTAATGAAATTATTTGGAAATTTTGAAATGTTTAACTTGGTTTCAAAACAAGAATTGGTTTAACTCCAACTTTGAAGTCCCAATTTATTTAATTGTCTGGCAAGAATTTGACTTTGCCAAATAACTATGAATTGCATTCTTGGAACTTCCTAGACAAATATGGAAACTCAAGAATATGTTTTTTTGCCAATTTGAGCAATTGCATTTGGTTTGGAATTTTAGGAAGTGTTTGCTTCCTTTTAATGTTTTCCATTTTGCTTTAATTAAATTTAGCAATTTAAATGGATGCCATGATGCAAAGTTCCCAAGAAAAAGTGAAAATTTGGCTCAAATTTTAGGGTACCAATTCTGGGCTGTTACAATCATCACTCAAGGCCAGGTGAAGATATGCCAAAGAGGTGCTTCTCCCATCTTGGTTTATGGGGGAGCAACAAGTGAATCTTCACCGAGCAAAGCGCAATGAAGAAAGGTGGTGCGTCTTGAGGAGTTGAAGATCGTTTTCATCGACCTCAAGTGGATTATTGCGCAAGGCAAAGGTATGTTCTTGATAGGGTTTCTATTTTACCGGTCTCATGATGTTTAGTGAGAGACCAGGTTATAGGATAGATAACCGTACTATCAAGAGGGGCTCTCGACCGAATACCGTGATCGTATCGTCGTAGAGAGCACAAACCTTTGCATCCATGATATCATCTTTATTGGTTCTTATTTGTCTCTTATCGTGGTGTGGTCTTGGTGCTTGTCGTGCTTGTCATGACAAAGCCAAGTTCACCGAAAACGGTTTTCATATGCGTATTCTTTTGCGGTTTCGGTATTGGAGATTTTGCCGGTTCATCCGTGCGGAAGATTTATCTCTTCCAATTCTTTGCAAAATCTCCATTGCTTGTTTGCTATTTCCAAGGGTAGCATTTGTCGTCCTCTTTCCAACAAAATTGGTTTCACTTCATTTGGACTTCATTTGCAAAAGTTATTGCATTTCCAATTTGCAAATGGGAGCTCTTACCTTTCCCCATTTATTTTTTATAATATATTCTTGGACTATGATGTTTCTCTGCATATTCTTGTTGTGCTCGTTGTGACGAGTCCAACGAGCCCAAGTTTATCGAAAACGGAGTTCGTGGGCGAAAGTTATTGCTTTTCTATTTCGGAAAGTTTTCTAAACAGAAAATCAAATAGAAAAAGAAAAAAGAAAAAAAAAGGGGGCAGCCCGCCCGGCCTGGTCGGGCCCCAGGCCGGGACGAGGCCGGCTTGTTCGGGTCACCTCCCGGCCCACCCGCATCGGCTGGCCGGCCCAGGCCGGGGGCAGGCCGGAGGACTCGGGCACCTGCCCGGCCCACCCGGGTGTGCTGCCGGCCCAGGCCGGGGAGGGAGGCCGGCCTCCCAGCGCTGCCTTCTGCGTACCGTTGCCCCGTTCGCTGCATTTTTTTTCCCGGGAATGATTCCTTCCCGGCCCATGGCCGGGGCCAGGCCGGGCCTTCTGTGTGCTGCTCTGCTGCATTTCTCGCTGGGAAGATTCCGACCGGCTGGCGTGCAGGCCGGCCCCAGGCTGGGGACTCGGGGCTGCACTTTTTCCCCTCCAACGGCCACATTTTTGTGGCCCCTATAAAAAGGGCTTCTTCCCCAAATTTCCAAAAATGGCTCATTTTCTCTCTCCCCACCATTGTTGCAATCTTTGAGAGCTCGATTCCTCCACTTCCCTCCGATGATTTTTGCCCAAATTTAGGGAAACAAGAGAGGAGATCTAGATCCACTACTCCACCAAACAAAATCTCCTCTAAGTGAGGGGAACTTGTGGGATCTAGATTTTGGGGTGCTTTGTGTTTATCCCCTTTGTTCTTCCCCCTAAATCCCTCCATAGCATTAGTTGCTTTGGTTGGATTTTGGGGAGAAGGATTTGACCACTTGGTGTGTTCTTGCCTTTTGCATTAGGTGCATCGGATTGTGCTCCCCACGGTGATTCGTGGGATTGAATGTTGTGAGCTTGTTACTCTTGGGTCATTGGACCCTAGATGGTGGTGCCGTGAAGACTTCGACTTGTGAAACTTCGGCACGATTTGGGAGCCCCCAATTAAGTTGTGGGTGTGTGCCCCAAAAGTTGTAAGGGCTTCGGAATCCACCACGAAGGATTCCGATAGTGGAAGGTAAACCAAACCTTTGGGTGCGATTCATCGGAGAATAGGGTGAGGCCTTTGTGGCATCTTGAGTAGGCCTCTTGTGGCGAGCTCACACCCCTCCAACGAGACGTACTCCCTTAACAAGGAGGAACTCGGGAATAAATCCTCGTCTCCGCGTGCCTCGGTTATTTCTATACCCGAGCCTTTTACTTATGCAATTTACATTGTGATAGCCTTCGTGCTTGAAGTTCATATCTTGCTATCACCTTGTTGTCATATTGCTTAGCATAAGTTGTTGGTGCACTTAGGCAAACCTAGTATATTAGGTGTTGGCTTGTTAATTTAAACATCTAGTTTTATTCCGCAATTATCAAGCCCTAAATAGAAAAAAGTTTTAATCGCCTATTCACCCCCCCCCCCCCCTAGGCGACATCTAGGCATCATTTGTTCTTTCAGGCGCCATGGCCGTGGCTGAGCGGCGACGACGATAAAGAAGGCGCAGCGCGATGTACCCTGACCGTGAATCCAATCCACGATAGGCGCGATCGCTCGAGGAGGTGAGTTATGTACTGCTGCTAGCTGCTATACGCCCTGATCACTCATTCACTTTAGGAGGTAAGTACAGCTGCTAGCTGCTATCGGCAATTCTTGTCAAGACTAAGCCTTTGTCTATTTTTTTCGATTAAATCACTTAATTTTGTATTGTATGCGTATATCAGTGGTCTTCAGTTCATTGTGTCGACGATGTTAGAAGAAATTTTTAAGGTAATATATATACGTTTTTTGAAATATGCTTACTGATTTTAATTGTATTTGCGTGTAATTGACAATATATTTTACGTGATAATATAAATATTCATTGTATGATATCTATATCAAAGCCTCCAAATTTTAGTTTCGAACATGGCCCCGAAAATCTCAGCGCCTGCCCTGCACGCATGGAGAAGGGCGGGAGCCACATCACTCTCTCTCCACGTCCCATCGAACGGAGCGGACGATGGATCCCTCACCTCCTCCGCTACCAGCACCGATGAACCCAATAACCAACTTTGTGCTTGCCGGGCGCGCTCTAGTGTCGTGGACACTAGCGAGTACGAAGACTTCAGCACACCATGACGCCCGTCAGCTCGATCGTTGCACGACGCTAGATCAGTATTCACTGACTACGCGGCGCATACCCTCAGATTAGCACCAGCCCCAAGAGCGCCACCACGGCATAGGGCCCCAGCCCCCAGGTCGATTGGATCCCTCGCCCAGATATGCCACGCAGAGTGCAACGCAGCTGGGGGCAGTGGATATGCCATCGCTCGCTCCACCTGCACGACGACCCACAGTAAGTTCATCTATTCCCCTCTTTCAAATTTTGACAGTTGGCTATCTGTTGACATGCATGTAAGCGGTAGATTTCAAAGCTGGATATCGTAGATTGTAAGCGGCCAGGTCTACGACGGCTATGACACTACTCATGTCCTCGGCGATCATGGGCACATCATCGATCATTTGCAATGTCAATGGTACTGGCCAGTGCGAGCGCAAACTATCAACTCGCAGTGGCACCACTAGTGCCATGACCATTTGACAGTTAACACTTGTTGTGTCGTTGCCATTGGCGGCATCGATCAGTGCTAATGACATAGCCACTGACCCGTGGCAGTTCCACTGGCATTGTAATTGTTCTATGTCCTCTGATAACTTGTATGAATGCTAATGTCACTATCAATCGCACTGACATTGTAACCGAATAGTACCAGTGGCACTGCCACTGATCAGTGACAGCGCCAATGGCATTGTCATTGTTCTTTGTCCACCTACATGCATGTCAATTACAACACTGGGATACGCTCTGTAACATAGTGTCGTTCCTCCTCCAGGTTTTTGTTTTAGATCACAGGCCTTTTGGGCCCGACTTTAACTTAATACAGCCCTTAGGGAAAGTTTTACAGCATACTTTGACTACTGGGGATACTAGTTTACATAGCTGGGCACAGCAAAATACATAAGCCATGTTAGCACTAATCTTGTGAGAAGGTTAAGTTTAGATTTTTATTAGTCATTTGATCCATGCATTAGTTGAGTAGGGTAGCTCGTACATGCATATGTAATTGCTAGATACGTGCTAAGTAGTTATTTCCTAGCTGAATAATAGGGCCATGCAGCGTGAGTTTTGTTCACGACTTGGCGTAGAGTTCTTAGTATTTTCTGTTAGCTAGTTAGAGGCCATCACAAGCGGATCGTGGGATGGCACGATGGCTGTGCGCGTGATGACAACACAACGATCGGGTGGACGTGGGATGGCACCGTCGATATACCCGTTCCGGCGTTCCGAGCTGGTCTTCCGTTTCAATTCTGTTAGCGTATAAATAAGGAGATAAGGAGAAAAGCCGTAACGATTACACATCACCAAAAAATATGTTTCCCTGTGTGTGCTCGAGCATGTGATTCTACATTTGGTATCAGAGCCGTAGAGTTCAGAACCTTGGGCATTTTGGCGACGGTGATCGGAGGAGTTCGAGAGGAGCAATCGGAAGAGTCTGGCGGCGGTGATGGGTGACTCATCTTCGAAGAGTGGCGATAGGAGGAGCAGCATCAGCGGCGGAAAGTACACGCCGGCGGCAGCCAGGATGCCTGGTGCCAGTGACGGCGCTGTTGTGCTCGCTACCCCGTCGAGAGCCATGAGTGTGCCTGTCAGTTATCCGATGCTGACGGACACGAACTATGCGCTGTGGGCCGCGAAGATGAAGGTCCTGATGAAGCCATTGCGTGTTTGGTCCGCTATTGAATGCTCCGGTGAGTATGACCAGGCTGCGGACATGGGGGCGTTCGCCGCGCTCTCTCAATCCGTTCCGGATCACGTGATGCTGCAGGCTGCGGAGTGCGACACCGCGCGGGAGGTGTGGGAGATGATCAGTTGTGCGCGCCTCAGCGAGGATCGCATGGAGAAGGCGCATGCACGGCAGCTGAAGAGGCAATTTGATCGCCTCGACGTGGCGGACCGGGAGACGATCCCGGAGTTTGCCAAGAAGCTCCTCCCGCTGGTGAGTGTAACGTCCCGGGGTTTTCCCCAAATTAGATTTGTTTGTTTTTCTTTTTGCATCAGCGCACCTCATGCATCATAAGCATTGCATTTTTGTCCGTGGAAAACTATTTTTCCAAAATCATATTTTTTTTGCTAAAAATGTCGCAAAAGTTTTACCGAGACATTCGCCAACGTTTTGTAAAATTATTTGCCAAATTATTTTGCAAAAGAAAAATAAAAATGTTTCCAGTGTGAGAGAGAGCAGCCCAGCTAGCTAAGCCCAAAAGCCCATGTCGTGTCTTGGATCACGGACACCGGGAGTAAAGGATACCCCTTTTTAGGTTCGGCACGGGGCGCGAAGGAGGCTAGGAAACACCTTCCCCGGGAGTACCTCGCCAAGTTCTTCCGATCGACGTGCTAGCAAGCAACACAGAGACACAAGTAGTTTACCCAGGTTCAGGCCGCCCGGAGGCTAACAGCCCTACTCCTGCATGTCTGGATTGATTGGCTTATTGTGGTGTAGCTTACAAGGTGGATCTCGGGTGAGAACCCGGAAGGTGGTGTCTAGAGGTAGACGATGAGCAGATCCTGACCCGGAGGAGATCACCTCTCGCTCTACCCTCTTCACCCTAGCTAGTCTGGCTTGCCTTCTGCTTCGGTCCGTTCTTCCTCTTTTTTCTCATCTCCTCCTCACCATGCTTTGGTCCTCCTTTTATAGGTTAAGGGGATCCAACAGGGGCATGTGAGGAGCATGGGGGGTTTTAGGCGGGAAAACCCCTCGGTGGCTTCTAGGAGGTGACATGGCCTCTTCTGGACCAAGTATTCCTCCAAGGGGTGAGGTGCGGCCGTCCACCTTTTGGAAAGCAGGGTGGACAGGGGCTGACACCCCCATCGGCCGTGTCCCCTCGCTGCGCATCTCCTTCTTGGCGCCCAAGTCTTCTAGGAGCTTCCTTCCTGAGCTGGCAGGCTTATCCTCTTCGCCGTACGGAGGGGGATACCCGGGAGCGAGCCTGGCCTCCTGCCGGACGTTCGGGCTCCGGGTCCTCCGCGTCGTTTGCCAGGTTGGGGGTGACCCCGGGAGGTCACCCGGTTCTTCAGCCGTGGTTTGTCGATGTCGTGCTTGTCAGGTACCCGCAGGGCAGGTGGGGCGGCCCACCTGCCAGTCTTGTCTCCTTGCCTTGTTCGTCTTCTTGGTGGGCCCACCGCTGGTGGACCCGCTTTGGCCGCATAAGGGGAACCCCATGTTCTACTGTTGCGACAGTAGCCCCCGGGCATAGTCCCGACGGGTACTCTCTTCATCTGTTGGGGCTATGGACAAAGAGATTGGTCAAGGTGGGTCCCCAGCGGCTTGTGTTGTCGTGCAGGTCTTGGTTGTCGAGGCGGCTGTAGCGCCCTTGCTTAGAAAAGCAATGACATTATGTGAAATATGCTATTCCCTGGATCGAGTATGGACAGCAATTCACAAATAGATGTAATACCATGCATCAATGTCAAATAATTATTACATCGCGAGATTCATAAATAAAATATTCTTTACAAATTGCATAGCCAAAGGCTAGCTTGAATGCAAAGTTTGGCAGCGGAAACATAAGTAGCACAGAGAGCTTCATCATCTTCATGTGCCACTAGCATTCATGTTGGTTGCAAGCTCGAAAGGTAGACGTCCTCACTCGTCATCGTAATAACCTGCAACATTAACGTTGCAGCCCAGGGAATTTGGGTCAATAACTTGTGACAGGCCGGCAAGTGATACTTTGGTGGAATATAAAATGGCAAGTCTAAATCTATATGCTTGTTTGGCTGGTGGAGTTAAAGGCTATTGCATAAAGCCAATTGTGTCCTACTTTTCATAAAGCTTTTTCATTTCTCAACTTTCTATAAGATGAACCGGCATGAAAACCAGTGTCTCTTCTACACTTGTTCACCCATCAAGTTTTATTTATGAAATTGGAATGAGGAGATTTTCCATCGACATCCTTGTCCAGCTGCTCAGAATTGTCCGTAACCGGGGACACGGCTATGATCATAGTTTTACACTCTCGAGAGGTTGTGCACTTTCACCACGAGACTTCATCAACCCATTCTGTCCTTGACCTTCTTGAAGTGAAAAGGAAAGGTGAAGATGAAGACGAGACCTTTGGGAAACAGTCCCCTGTTCCTCTAGGCAGACCCATACAAGACGTTCATCCGCTGAGAACTACCGGAAATCAGGTTCCTAGAACTTACTTAGTCAAGGCAGAGCCATAATACCAAGTGGCTGCACTAGAAGCAATCTAAATTTGGAGTGACTTAAATCTCTTTGTTCCTGGGTGGCCGTCCGCAAGTAAGCATCTCGGGTGAAAACCACCATGGCCATGGCCCCGTGTAGACAGTGAGCATCTCAGGTGAAAACCACCATGGACATGGCCCCGAGTAGCCACTCAACAGTAAACGACACCCAGGCGGTTCATTAACTTAGTAGAGTTTTTACCTTTCATACTACAATAAAACATTTCAGCATAGCAATTCTAACATCTACCAAGTTCATGGGTTCCTAGACCAACAGGAATAAAGGGCGATATACTAAACTGGTCTGCATAGCAATATAGTAGTACACCTATCATGCATACTACTGAAATAGTCTACCATGCAATTATAATAAAATAGTAAGTCTTTCATGAAAGGGTGTATGCACTTGCCTTTTGAAACTTTTCGTTGCTCACACACTCTTTTTCAACGTAGCTCATAGCTCTCCGTTCAATCTATACAATACAAACATATGGAAATAAGCAACAAAACAACAATCCAAAGAAACAAACATAACAACAAACATGGATAGAAATAAACATAACTAGGGTGGTCCAAGTTTCAATACATGATTCCATATGCAAAAAGAATCAATGCATTTAGGTTTGAGGTGTGCCATTTGGTCAAGGGTTGGTCTCAATTCAAATTTGAACAATTCAAAATTGAATAGGTTGCAGGGGTGTTACAAAGGTTCTAATGATTGGTCTTGATCAAAGTGATCACACAAGAAAGTTGGTCAAGAGTTTTAAAACATTTTGAAACTATGGTTTACAAAACATTAACATTTCAATAGCCTTTGGCACACATTCAATGTTTATGTTTCAAAAGGGTAGCTAGGCATGGTTTTGGTCTCTTAGACAGAGACAATTATTTGATGAAATTTTCTAAAAGAAAACAAATTAAAAAGATTTATAGAAATAAAACTATAATAGAAATACCCAATTTGAGTCTCTAATTTCTATATCACCTTAATACTACCCAAAAATATTTTCTATTAGTGGAATAGTGTTACACATATTCCAAGGTTTCTGGAAATATTTTATTTGCAAATTTTGGACTTATAGATTTAAAACTACGTCAAATTTACTCAAATGACTCATTTGAAATTCGAATAAATTTGGATTTTCAAAACTGAAAACTAACAGAGCCAAAAGATTCTACAAATCCAGAGATTTTCAAAAATATAAAGCTTGCTAAATTTGGCCAAAGGTTTTAAAAGTTATGAAGGGTTGAAGTTATAGGGTCTTTTCTGCAAAAAGGCCATTTAATTCCAATTCGGGGAAAAATCCCAGAAAAGGCTGGGCACGTGGCTGACTGGGATTGGTTGGGCCTGGCTTGAGTCAAGCTTGAGCTGCGGCTCGGCTTAGCCGTGGCTTTGGCTCGGGTCGGCTCGATCTGTTCTGGTGCGTCTGATCTGGATCTAATGGCTAGGAGAGAAAGGTCAAAGGGTGGCCGTGCTTGTCACCGGAAAAGGACGATGCGGCGGCGCTGGGCTCGGTCGAGGACGGGAACGTCACTCCGGTGCTTCCCCGAGCTCAAGGAGATGACGAAAGCAAGCGGCGCGACGAGGCGGAGACTATGGCGTGGACGGCGTCGTGCTTCACCTTCGGGAATGGCAACCGGAGGCGAGTGGTGGCGGCAAACGGAGCTCTCGGGTCTTGGATGCGCCCGTCGTTTTGCAGGTCTTCGTGCTCCGGGATGATGACGACGTGGAGCAGCTCGGCTCAGCGAAGCCGAAGGTGGCGGCGGGGTGGAGCGTATCTTCCTGGAACGGCGGTGGTCGTCGGCTGGAGTCGCGACGGGGCGGCCCGCCGGGTCCTGACAAGGACGAACACGACGATTCTTTGCGGGAGAATATCAAACGGGGTGTCAGCGGGGTGCACAAAGGAGAGGCAAGTCGAGGGGAACAAGAATTTTCGGCAGAGGCTCACCAAGATGGCCGGAAATGGAGGAACACGGTGGTGGCAAGGCGGATCTCCGACGAGCAAATTCGCTGGCGTGGGGGCTTGTCGGAGGGGGCAACAGAAAGAGGAGGTCAAGGGCTTCATATAGGAATGAACGGCGCTTCGATTTGTGTAGTGAATCGCCGGGAATCAAAGAGGAGAGGGAGCTAGTCATTGAGCTGTAACGTACGTGCGTTACGACGCGAGGTTGATGGTGACGCTGGCGTCATCCAATTTTCTTTTCCTAATTTTCTGTTTTCTTTTATAACTTTTGATTTAGGTATCCAAATAAAGTCAAATAAATTTGTAAAAATTTATAAAATTCCCATTAGTCAGCTTAGACATTTAGGAACTATTTTTGATAAAAATAAAATCACCAAAATACCCTTTTTTGGTTAAATTTACCTTATATGGCTATTTGGGAAATTCAAATTAAGGTTTATACATACCCAAAATATTTAAATAAAAACCAGAGAAATAATATGAGTAATATCATTCAAAATGATAACTCATTTTCATATTATAATAAATTAAGATAAAACATTTTTATAAAACAAAGCTTGGAAAAGTATTTAAATTATTTCCACAAGGAAATAGGGTTTATAATATCTCCATATTATTTATTTGAAAACCAATTATCCAAACTGGAAAGTACTATTTGAAAGCTCATTTAAATATTTTATTTCCAAAACTTTAAAGTTGAGATTGGAAAATAAAGGAATATTTAATTTAAAATATAACTTTGAAGATGTGAAAACAATCTTCTATAAAAGCTTTTCTTGATTTTTGGAGACTTTATTTAATTATTAATAAAAGTTTTAAATTTTTGTGATTTTTAAAACATTCCAAAATTTGGGATGTTACAAACCTACCACCCTTAAAAGGAATCTCGTCCCCGAGATTTGGAGAGGCTAGAAAGGAAGATGGGTTCGGTTATCCGGGTTTTAGGCAACTGGGTGGGCTACCACCCTTAAAAGGAACTTTTGTAGGCGGTCTTTAATTCTTGACTTCAAACAGGGCACACATAGGGCGATTCCTGAATCCTTGTTGGGTCAACTTTTATCTTCGACTGTTTCAGTTTTGCTTCATCCTCTCTATTCCATAGATATAGCATGTACCAACTCTTCATAAGAATTTGGTGATTATTTTCACCCTTGGATGATACTTTGTGATCCATAAATTGTAAGCTTCATCTCCAATAGGTGGATGTCTCTTCAAGATGGCTCGAAATATTATGTCTTCCATCCATGTGATGTCTTCGGCAATCTTTCTTCTCTAGGTTGGCATCCTTCAGTGCAAATAAAGCGTCAATTCTAACAGAACTCTCATGGTTGTTCAAAACTTTCATTTTTGGATATTTTCTTCGTCACGAGATTTGTGGTTTATCTTCACCGAATATCTTACGTTTTGGCAACACTTGCCTCCCATAGGGTTATAATATATTATCCTCCTACGGATCAGGCTTATCAACGTCGTCTCTCTTATAGGTATGTCACTCAGATTTACCATTTCTCATAGCAAAGCGAATGAAATGGGTAATCGTCATGGTAGCTACTCCACGTCGCACTCAATTCATTACCTTGTACTTGGTTTGGAGAATCTCGTAAGCTAACACTCGGTCGATCTCACATGTCTAACAGAAAGTTTCCAGTCTATGAGACAACCTGAACTAAACTATCGATTCTTCAAACTATGGGGTTACGGAAACTACTACACGCGCTAGCTCACAAGCTATAGCTTCTTTGGTGATCCTTCTCTGTGGGAAACATGCTTTCCATGTCGTCTTTGCTTGTCCATCTCAATGTCATGTCTTCATCCCTCATATGACGAGCAGGCTTCACAACAATAGCCATTGCTTCGTTTAAGTTTGGCATAAGATAGTCGATACTATTTTCATTCATCCTGATATAATATGGTTATTACATCGGCATTACACCACTCAAGCATCATAAAACATACTCTCCCACTTACAAATTAATAGTGATATTTATTACAATATCCAAAACAATCTCCTTGACTCTCGTTCTTATTTTTGGCTAAACACCTCGTGAAGTCCCAGTTGGTTTCTTTGCTTCTTGATTTAAACTGATATCTGATTCGCTTCTTTTCTGGTGTGGTGAGTGTGATAGCTTTACTAGCATGATCTACATGACCATCATACATGGACATCCAGTCCGTACCTATGATTATATCCAAGCCTTGCATGTCTAGCACAAACAACTCGCTAGGAAAATTGTGTGCCTCAATTTCCAAGGTCACGTTTTGGCATACGGTGCTTGCTGGCCGCTTCCCTTCTGTAGAGCTTACCCTGATGGGTCTTCTAAGTCTTCGACAGTGTATCTTATTTTTATTCACAAAGTGTTTTGATATGAAAGAATGTGTATCCTCAGTATCAAAGAGTACTAGTGCAAAATAGGAGTTGATCAACAATCCTTCAATAACAGGGTTTGGTTTCTTGAGAACTCTCTCAATGTTTATAGAAAACACATGTCCCTTTCGGAATTGAGTTGGCTTGGTTGCATTACTAACTTCTTTTCCGGACAGCTTTGGGAATAGTGTCCCATTTTCTTGCATTTGAAACACTCCACCTGGCTGATGTCCTTCCTGTTGGGTTTGGGGTGGCGATTCTGACTACTGTTTTCTCCCATAAGGTGCTCATTTCTGAGGTCATAAACCTCTTCAGTATGGACGGGGCTGTGGAGTCCATGGTTGATGTGGTGATCAATTTCTCCATGAAAGTCGTGTCGATGAATATTATGACAATGGTGGTTATTGTATCCATGATAGTTGAACTCAAAATGATTACGTTCATCATCTGAAGTGTCCAATTCCTGCTGTGATTCTGAGTGATGCTCTTCCACATTATGCTTTCGCTTCTTGTTCGCAACTTGCTTCAGTTTGCTCTCCAAGGTTATCGCTTGGTCAACCAGTGACTGGTAGTTTGGGGTATATGCAACTATCAATAGAATGGATAGTTCGTCATTCAAACCATTTAGAAACCTTTCTTTCCTCTTAGTATCTGTATCAACATCATCCGGTGCGTAGCGCGACAGATTATTGAACTCATTCATGTATTCTATTACGTTTCGGTCGTCTTGTCGAAGATCGAGAAATTCTTCCCTCTTCAGCTTCATCACTCCTGATGAAACATGTGCAGTACGAAATCCTTTTTGAAATAAATCCCATGTCATCTCTTCAATGGAGTAAGTGATCTGGTAGCTGTCCCACCTGTCTGCTGCAGGTCCTTCCAGTAGGTGTGCCGCGAGTCTAACCTTCTCAGCATCTGTGCATCCGATGGTCACCAAATCCTTATTCACTGATCGTAGCCAATCGTCGGCCAAAATAGGTTCTGCAGCTCTTGAGAACTTTTCCGGTCGAAGCTTTAAGAATCTGATCAACATATCCACCGGAGATGGTGGAGTTGGTGGAATGTTCTTGTTGTTTTCTAGGTTTTGGGTCATCGGCTGATTCAGTTGATTCTGTACATCTGGAAATTTTTGTTGTATAGGCATCATAGATTTGTCAGAAATTGGCTGGCACATCTGTTTAGTTTAGAAAGGATGAGTAGAGATAGAAAGATACTAAGGGAAGCATTAATACCCATACACAGCAGATCAAGACAAATCCTCTTACAAACAACATCTAGTAAGCATCAAACAACAGTAAAAGAACCAATAGAGATAAAAACAACTCCTCCTACTTAATTTTCGAAATTATAGTTTGGATAACGAACAAACACAACAAGGTTTTTCAAAATAGACACGATAGTACTGCCATACCACAATTTGATAAGTCAATACAATATTACTATAACGCTATTAGGGTAAAATGGTGGTCTAGTCTATCTCTTCCTTCAATGCTTCAAGATTCTCTTCTATTTCTTTGAGTTCGTCAAGGTACTTCTAGGTGTTGTGAAGTCAAAATTTGAAGTCTTCGATCAAGGCGCTTGATGGCTTCTCATAATAGTCATGTTAATCTTCAACGTCTTCGGAAACAATTCTGAGTTATGGTCATCTATAAATAAGATAAGCTAACTTAGAAAGCAATTAGTTGAGAAGGTTACAAGAAGATATTAGGAAAGATTTGGACAAGAAGAAAATAACTTTTGTTCCTATGGTCATTCTTATGTCTAATCCAAACCTAAGGTTTTCGAGCCTACAGGCAACATTACGCTCTGATACCATCCGTAGCACCCTTGCTTAGAAAAGCAATGACATTCTGTGAAATATGCTATTCCCTGGATCGAGTATGGATAGCAATTCACAAATAGATGTAATACCATGCATCAATGTCAAATAATTATTACATCGCGAGATCCATAAATAAAATATTCTTTACAAATTGCATAGCCAAAGGCTAGCTTGAATGCAAAGTTTGGCTGCGGAAACATAAGTAGCACAGAGAGCTTCATCATCTTCATGTGCCACTGGCATTCATGTTGGTTGCAAGCTCGAAAGGTAGACGTTCTCACTCGTCATCGTAATAACCTGCAACATTAACGTTGCAGCCCAGGGAATTTGGGACAATACCTTGTGATAGGCCGGCAAGTGATACTTTGGTGGAATATAAAATGGCAAGTCTTAATCTATATGCATGTTTGGCTGGTGGAGTTAAAGGCTATTGCATAAAGCCAATTTTGTCCTACTTTTCATAATGCTTTTTCATTTCTCAACTTTCTATAAGACGAACCGGCATGAAAACCAGTGTCTCTTCTACTCTTATTCACCCATCAAATTTTATTTATGAAATTGGAATGAGGAGATTTTCCATCGACATCCTTGTCTAGCTGCTCAGAATTGTCCGTAACCGGGGACACGGCTATGATCATAGTTTTACACTCTCGAGAGGTTGTGCACTTTCACCACGAGACTTCATCAACCCATTCTGTCCTTGACCTTCTTGAAGTGAAAAGGAAAGGTGAACATGAAGACGAGACCTATGGGAAACTGTCCCCTGTTCCTCTGGGCAGACCCATACAAGACGTTCATCCGCTGAGAACTACCGGAAATCAGGTTCCTAGAACTTACTTAGTCAAGGCAAGCCATAATACCAAGTGGCTGCACTGGAAGCAATCTAAATTTGGAGTGACTTAAATATCTTTGTTCCAGGGTGGCCGTCCGCAGGTAAGCATCTCGGGTGAAAACCACCATGGCCATGCCTCCGAGTAGCCAGTGAGCATCTCAGGTGAAAACCACCATGGACATGGCCCCGAGTAGCCACTCAACAGTAAACGACACCCAGGCGGTTCATTAACTTAGTAGAGTTTTTACCTTTCATACTACAATAAAACATTTCAGCATAGCAATTCTAACATCTACCAAGTTCATGGGTTCCTAGACCAACAGGAATAAAGGGTGATATACTAAACTAGTCTGCCATGCATACTACTGAAATAGTCTACCATGCAATTATAATAAAATAGTAGGTCTTTCATGAAAGGGTGTATGCACTTGCCTTTTGAAACTTGTCGTTGCTCACACACTCTTTTTCAACATAGCTCATAGCTCTCCGTTCAATCTATACAATACAAACATATGGAAATAAGCAACAAAACAACAATCCAAAGAAACAAACATAACAATAAACATGGATAGAAATAAACATAACTAGGGTGGTCCAAGTTTCAATACATGATTCCATATGCAAAAAGAATCAATGCATTTAGGTTTGAGGTGTGCCATTTGGTCAAGGGTTGGTCTCAATTCAAATTTGAACAATTCAAAATTGAATAGGTTGCAGGGGTGTTACAAAGGTTCTAAAGATTGGTCTTGATCAAAGTGATCACACAAGAAAGTTGGTCAAGAGTTTTAAAACATTTTGAAACTATGGTTTACAAAACATTAACATTTCAATAGCCTTTGGCACACTTTCAATGTTTATGTTTCAAAAGGGTAGCTAGGCATGGTTTTGGTCTCCCTAGACAGAGACAATTATTTGAAGAAATTTTCTAAAAGCAAACAAATTAAAAGGATTTACAGAAATAAAACTATAATAGAAATACCCAATTTGAGTCTCTAATTTCTATATCACCTTAATACTACCAAAAAATATTTTCTATTAGTTGAATAGTGTTACACATATTCCAAGGTTTCTGGAAATATTTTATTTGAAATTTTGGACTTATAGATTTAAAACTATGTCAAATTTACTCAAATGACTCATTTGAAAGTTGAATAAATTTGGATTTTCAAAACTGAAAAATAACAGAGCCAAAATATTCTACAAATCCAGAGCTTTTCAAAAATATAAAGCTTGCTAAATTTGGACAAAGGTTTTAAAAGTTATGAAGGTTTGAAGTTATAGGGTCTTTTCTGCAAAAAGACCATTTAATTCCAATTCGGGGAAAAATCATAGAAAAGGCTGGGCACGTGGTTGACTGGGATTGGTTGGGCTCGGCTTGAGTCAAGCTTGAGCTGCGGCTCGGCTTAGCCGTGGCTTTGGCTCGGGTCGGCTCGATCTGTTCTGGTGCGTCCGATCTGGATCGAATGGCTATGAGAGAAAGGTCAAAGGGTGGCCGTGCTTGTCACCGGAAAAGGACGATGCGGCGGCGCTGGGCTCGGTCGAGGACGGGCACGTCACTCTGGTGCTTCCCCGAGCTCAAGGAGATGACGAAAGCAAGCGGCGCGATGAGGCGGAGACTATGGCGTGGACGGCGTCGTGCTTCACCTTCGGGAATGGCAAACGGAGGCGAGTGGTGGCGGCGGACGGAGCTCTCGGGTCTTGGATGCGCCCGTCGTTCTGCAGGTCTTCGTGCTCCGGGATGATGGCGACGTGGAGCAGCTCGGCTCAGCGAAGCCGAAGGTGGCGGCGGGGTGGAGCGTATCTTCCTGGAACGGCGGTGGTCGTCGGCTGGAGTTGTGACGGGGCGGCGGCCGGGTCCTGACAAGGACGAACACGACGATTCGCTGCGGGAGAATGTCAAACGGGGTGTCAGCAGGGTGCACAAAGGAGAGGCAAGTCGAGGGGAACAAGAATTTCGGCAGAGGCTCACCAAGATGGCCGGAAATGGAGGAACACGGCAGCGGCAAGGCGGATTTCCGACGAGCAAATTCGTCGGCGTGGGGGCTTGTCGGAGGGGGCTTTGGGGGCAACAGAAAGAGGAGGTCAAGGGCTTCGTATAGGAACGAACGACGCTTCGATTTGTGTAGTAAATCGCCGGGAATCAAAGAGGAGAGGGAGCTAGTCATTGAGCTGTAACGTACGTGCGGTACGATGCGAGGTTGATGGTGACGCTAACGTCATCCAATTTTCTTTTTCTAATTTTCTGTTTTCTTTTATAACTTATGATTTAGGCCTCCAAATAAAGTCAAATAAATTTGTAAAAATTTGTAAAATTCCCATTAGTCAGCATAGACATTTAGGAACTATTTTTGATAAAAATAAAATCACCAAAATACCCTTTTTGGTTAAATTTACCTTATATGGCTATTTGGGAAATTCAAATTAAGTTTTATACATACCCAAAATATTTAAATAAAAACCAGAGAAATAATATGAGTAATATCATTCAAAATGATAACTCATTTTCATATTATAATAAATTAAGATAAAACATTTTTATAAAACAAAGCTTGGAAAAGTATTTAAATTATTTCCACAAGGAAATAGGGTTTATAATATCTCCATATTATTTATTTGAAAACCAATTATCCAAACTGGAAAGTACTATTTGAAAGCTCATTTAAATATTTTATTTCCAAAACTTTAAAGTTGAGATTGGAAAATAAAGGAATATTTAATTTAAAATATAACTTTGAAGATGTGAAAACAATCTTCTATAAAAGCTTTTCTTGATTTTTGGAGACTTTATTTAATTATTAATAAAAGTTTTAAATTTTTGTGATTTTTAAAACATTCCAAAATTTGGGATGTTACAGCGGCGCTCCATGGGAATCCATAGAGATCCCCGGGGCCTTCCTCGTCTGGGTGAACGTTGCGATCCGCGCGGTTCGCCAACGCCAGTCTTGAATCCAACGGGAGGGAGCGCACGAAGCGGAACGCCCCCTCGATCCCCGCGCCAGTCGGAGTAGTGGAGCCGCAACGTGATGCGTGGGAGATGCCTTATAAGACACGATTCGGCGACACTGTAGCCGTTACTCCCAAAATCGCCAGAATCCCTAAATCGCCGCCTCAGCAAGCTCAGCCTTCCTCCTCTCACCGAGCGCCGCCTTCCTTGGTTCTGCCACCGTGGGAGCAGAGCCGCCACGCCCCTTATCCCGATGTCCAAGACCAAGCATTCCGCCCAGAAGAAGCCCGCTGGCGCCTCGAACATCAGTAGGCAACAGTCCCCCAAATCTGAGAAGGCGAAGAGGCAGTCGGAGCGCACCGCCGTGGTGGCTGATACGTCTCAAATGTATCTATAATTTTTGAGTGATCCATGCTAGTTTTTTTGATATTGTCACATGTTTTTACTGTTATTTATATCATTTTTATGCATTTTGTCAGACTAACCTATTGAAAAGATGCCTAGTGCCAGTTCCCTATTTTTGCTGTCTTTTTGTTTCAGAAATTTACTTCTGGAAATATTCTCGGAATTGGACGGAAATTTACGGGGATTATTTTTACGCCAAGAGGAAGGCGGAGTCCGAAGGGCAGCCTGGGAGGCGCCCCACAGGGCACACGCAGCCACCAGCCGCGGCCCTGGGGTGACCCACGGGTGGGGCCCGCCCCTGCCCTGTGGGAACCTCCTCGGCCCCCTCCGACTCCTATAAAATCACAATTAACCTAAAAACATCGAGGCGGCGATTATTTTCCAGAAACTCGACCCCGACGCGCCGTCACCAAGAACCCTAGTTCGGTGTCCAATCTGAAGCTGATCCCGGCACTCTGCCGGAGGGGAGATCGATCCTGGAGGGCTCTTCATCGACATGCCTTCCTCCGGGATGATTTGTGAGTAGTCTCACCTTGGACAACGGGTCCATGGCAGTAGCTAGATGGTAGTCTCTCTCTCTTGTGCTTCATGGCTTATGATCTTGTGAGCTGCGTAACATGATCAAGATCGACTATTGTAATGCTATGTGATGTGTTTGCTGGGATCAGATGGATTATGAAGTTATGTTCAGATTGTGCATGATTCTTATATGAGTAATTTATGTTCTTGCATGCTCTCCGATGTGCGTAGTTACTTGGGCCAAGTGATTGTGTGTATGTCCAAGAGAGGGTATTTATGCTAGATAGTGGGTTCATGCTCCCTTTTGTTCCTGGGCACGAGTGACAGAAACGTCTAAGGGCGAGGGTGTGCTGTTGCTACTAAGGGTAAAACAGCGGTGTTAATGTCTATTTTGATATTAGTATTGCTTACATCATGCACTTTACTTAATGCAATTGTCTGTTGCTTGCAACTTAATACCGTTGGGTGACAGGCTGGATAGCGATCCCACGGTGGACTATTTAGACAAAGACGCAGTTGGACTCAACGGTCTTTGTTCCTTGTCGTGATGCCTCCATAAATATTATCATGTCCTTTTTGTCATAGCTAAATTGGGTTTGTGTCATAATCTTGTCAATTGCCCAGCTGTAATTCGTTCACCCATCACATGCATATTTTATCTACTTGAGAGACTCCACTAGTGAACCCATGGCCCCCGGTCCATCTTTTTACATTGTTTTCAACCTCATTTACTTGCTTTTAATCATCATTACTCCTTTGGTCACTTTTCATATTTTATCTATTTGATCATACAATTAACCGCTTTGTGTTCTGCGAGACCGGAGAGATTGACAACCTCTCCGCCGTTGGGGGCAAAGTATTTTGGTTGAGTGTGTGCAGGTCCACGTCTGTTGAAGGTTAAGCGCCAGAGATCTTCAACATTCACCTCGTTGTTGATTTCAAAGTCCTACTGGTTCGATAAATCTCGGTTCTTTAATTGAGGGAAAACTGCTACTAGCTACAATTCCGCCTTCGCTTGGGGCACCACCCAACTTATTAATATCCACCATCAAGCAGTTTTTGTGGCTCCGTTGCCGGGGACTTTGGAGCTATAGCAAGGGGAGTCTCATACTCTCAATCTCTTTACTTTGTTTTTTTCTTGCTTGCTTTATATCTCGCTTAGTTTATTTTCCTGTTTCAAAATTTTAAAACCCAAAAAAATTAGTGTAGTCTTTATTCCTGTCTTGTTATTTTATCTTATCATTATGTCTTCTACTGAAAACACCAAGTTATGTGACTTTACTAGAACTAATAACAATGATTTCATATGCTCTCCAATTGCTCCACCCGCTACTAAAGCGGAATCTTATGAAATTAAACCTGCCTTGCTAAATCTTGTTATGAAAGAGCAATTTTCTGGTGCTAGTACTGATGATGCTGCCTCTCATTTAAATAACTTTGTTGAGTTATGTGATATGCAAAAGTATAAAGAGGAGGAAAGTTACATCATAAAACTGAAACTTTTCACTTTCTCTTTGATAGGGAGAGCAAAAGAATGGTTATTGTCTTTGCCTAAAAATAGCATTGATTCTTGGATTAAATGCAAAGATGCTTTTATTGGAAAATATTATCCACCTGCTAAAATCATACAACTAAGGAGTAACATTATGAACTTTAGACAATTTGATAATGAACATGTTGCTCAAGCTTGGGAGAGAATGAAATATATGGTTAAGAATTGTCCCACGCATGGATTAACTATGTGGATGGTTATCCAAACTTTTTATGCAGGTTTGAATTTTTCTTCAAGGAACCTTTTGGACTCGGCCTCAGGAGGCACCTTCATGTCCACAACATTAGGTGCCGCAACTAAACTCTTGGATGATATGATGACAAATTATTCACAATGGCACACCGAACGAGCTCCAAGTGGTAAGAAGGTAAATTCTGTTGAGGAAATCTCCTCTTTGAGTGATAAGGTTGATATGATTATATCTATGCTTGCTACCAATTAGTCCAATATTGATCCTAATAATGTTCCACTTGCTTCATTAATTTCTCAAGAAAAGGATCAAGTTGATGTTAATTTTCTTAATAGAAACAACTTAAACAATAATGCTTATCGAAATAATTTTGGTAGTAACAACTATAAGCCTTATCCTCCCAATAATGGCAACTCTTATGGTAATTCCTATGGTAATTCTTATAATCCTAATAAGAATGTGTCCTATGATCTTGAAAATGTTTTAAAGGAATTTATCACTTCGCAAAAAGCTTCTAACAAAACTATTGAAGAGAAGTTGGAAAAACTGGATAGTCTAGTCGCTAAAGTAGACGTTCTTGCTCATGATGTTGAAATTTTGAAAATTAGAACCACTCCAAATCAAGACAAACATACTGAATCTTTAAATGCTATCTCTCTTCAAATTAATGAAAATGAGAGGATGATGGCTCTCTTGAAAGCTAGGTGGGCTAGAGAGGCTGAAGAAGCTAAAATTGCTGAAATGAATAGGAAAACTGTTAAAGTTTATACTATCCAAACCACCAAAGAGGATCCTCCTAGTTTATTTAAAGATGATGAAATTGATTTTGATAATTGCAATCTTACTGAAGTCATTAAGTTCCTACAAAAACTTGCTAAGACACCGGATGCTAGTAAAATAAATCTTGCCTTTACCAAACACATTACCGATGCTCTTATCAAGGCTAGGGAAGAAAAACTAAAGCTTGAAACCTCTATCCCTAGGAAGTTAGAAGATGGTTGGGAACCCACTATTAATATGAAAATAAATGACTTTGATCGCAATGCTTTATGTGATCTTGGTGCAAGTGTTTCCGTTATGCCTAAAAGTTTCTATGATATGCTTGATTTAAATCCTTTGGAAGAGTGCTATTTAAACGTTCATCTTGCTTATTCTTCTAAAAAGAAACCTTTGGGTAGAGTTGATGATTTTCTTATTGTTGTTAATGATAATTATGTTCCCGTTGATTTTATTGTTATGGATATTGAGTGCAATGCTTCTTGTCCCATTATTTTGGGAAGACCGTTTTTGAGAACCGTTGGTGCTATTATTGATATGAAAGAGGGAAATATAAAGTTTCAGTTCCCCCTTAGAAAAGGGATGGAACACTTCCCTAGAAAGAGAAAGAAGCTTCCTTTTGAATCAATCATAAGGTCAAGCTATGCTCTTGATGTTGCAAAGGCCTCCGAAAAAACTTAATATTTGGCATTGCGCCTAGCTAAAAGGCGTTAAAGAAAATCGCTTGTTGGGAGGCAACCCATCTTTTACTTTCAGTTTTATTTTTATTTTTCTTGAGTCATGAAGTTATTACCTCTGTAGCAACTTCATTGTATCTTTTTCTTTTAGTTTTTTGTGCCAAGTTTAGCCTCTA
This sequence comes from Puccinellia tenuiflora, assembly GCA_012064385.1. Lineage (NCBI taxonomy): Eukaryota > Viridiplantae > Streptophyta > Magnoliopsida > Poales > Poaceae > Puccinellia > Puccinellia tenuiflora. Next base: position 1,106,275 of record QRDG01000191.1, read on the forward strand.
ATGCATTGAAAGTGCGAGGTATTGTGTTGCTGTCCAAAAACAGATTCTGTGCGCCTGTTGCACGAAAATCCTAAAATCGCCAGAATTTTATCTTTTTCTGATAATTTTTGACAGAAAGCCTGATGCTTTTATCTATCTTTCGTTAGGTTTAAGTTTTTTGATTTGAGCTGTAGAAGTGCCTCAAAAAATTCTATCTTTACAGACTATTCAGATTTTGACAGATTCTGCTTTTATTTTGCATTTGTCTCTTTACCATCGTCATATGTGATACTCTAGGGGTGGAGTGCCACATTGTGGCTGAGTAAACTGTAGCTAATGTTTAATAAAGTTGGTTTGCAATTTGTCATGAGTTGAACATATGTGCGTTTTAATTTATGAGCACTAACCCTCTAATTAAATTATGAGAAGTTTTGTGTGAAGTGAGTTTTTAAGTTCCAAAGGAGAGGAATATGAAGAAATCAAGAATGGATCAAAGCTCAAGCTTGGGTATGCCCCCATGCCACCCCCTCTGAATATCAAGAACTAACAAGAGTCAAAGCTTGGGGATGCCCAAGGCATCCCCTCATCTTCATTGACTATCATAAGGTCGTCTTCGTTGAACTTCGTTTTTATCACTTTACATATTATGTGCTATGCTTGGAGCGTCCTTTTACTTTCAGTTTTATTTGTTTGTTTGCTGGTCATATCTTTGTTGGATCCTAGCTTTATTTGTGTGGGAGAGAGACACGCGCCGCTTTTTCTTTTGAATACTCCTTTGCTTCGCTTATATCTTTTTGAGTATTCTTAGCTACTGTCTGTTTTCTAGTAAGCTCTCGCTTTTAGCTTTTATCATGTTTAGAGCTGCTAGTTGTTAAGTTAAACTCTCTTGTTCTTCACTTATATTTGTTCGAGAGTTGATCGGAAAATGCTATGCATGTGGCAGTAGTATGAAATAGAAAAACCTGCATAGTCTTGTAGATCACTATGTGGATAATTTGATACTCTTTAATTGTTTTGAGGCACTAAAATAACTAATGGTTAAAATGTGTTGGTTAATGGTGGAGCTGATTAGTGGAGAGGTCTTATTAAAGCATGGAGCTGTACTTTTCTGAACTAAACAACCTAAGTCAACAATGCTAATGTGTCATGAATTCTACTAAGTTGAAAATAAGTCCCTAGTGGGTAGTTACTGCAACGGTCGGGGAAGCCAACGGGGCACTTGTGTCGCCGCCACGATCCCTCTCGGGGTGTCTCTAACCATTTGTGGAACATTGAAACTGCTAGTGGTTTGCAATATACGAAATGCATTGTGAGTTTTGGTTTTTTGGCACTTCCACTTCCATATTTTGCTAGCCTCTTCGGTGCTGCGCAATGCCCTCTCTCGCATTGAGATTGGTGCATACTTCGCGAGTACATCCAACTCCGTGGGAGAACTTCATCCTGTTCTCCTACACATAAGCCAACTATCTTTCTCAAAACAGCCACCATACCTACCAACCATGGCATTTCCATAGCTGTTCCGAGATACATTGCCATGCAACATCCATCATTACATTATGACTTGATGTCGTTCTTCATTATCATATAGTTTGCTTGATCATTTGAGTTAGTGTGCAGCGTGGCTTGCCACATGTTCTACATTTTTTCCACACTACGCTCGATCATGCATATCTTCTTTTATACATCATGTATTAGTCTTATGAGTTATGAGTACCAAAAGTGTGATGATCATCTTGTAAAAATAGAGTGTTGCCCCTACCTGTGAGCATATTGAAAAGAGTCCAAAGTGGCCACATAAAAGAGTACAAAAGAGACCAATGAGAGAAAATTTAAAAAGAGCCACGGAAGCCACAATTAAAAAAAAGAAGAGAAATATAAAAGAGAGAGGGGGCAGCACTACTATCCTTTATTCCACACTTGTGCTAGTAGCACCTACACTTCATTATAGAGAGTTTTCATGTTTTCATTTGTATAACTATGTGGGGAATTAACGTTATAGAACTTGGCTTGTATATTCCAAGGATGAGCCTCCTCAAGTGAGCTCTAGGTCTTCATGAGCAAGCAAGTTGGATGCACCCCCACTAGTTCCATTGGAGAGCTTTCATACACTTATAGCTCTATGTGCATCCGTTGCATGGCAATCACTACTCCTCATACAGTGTTAACTATGGGATTTCCTTCTGTCTTGTGGTTACCTTCTCCACTGTTTGAGCCTTTCTTTTCGACCTTCCAAACCTCCATTATTGTTCTTTTTGGCATAACATCATGGTGCCAAAGCCACTTCTTACTTACACTAGTTGAGTAGACTTCGAAACAGTTGATTCATGAAGTAGACGGATTAGGACACCTCACTTGAGCTTGGCTATTTTCATGAATGACTAATTAGATGCTTTGAAGAATGATTGATACTTTGCATTGGAGACATAATTCGCAATTCTTCTTTCTAAACCTTATGTATGGTTCCATGTCTCCAACGCACTTATTCATGAAAAGTTTCTAGCATTTGTTAGCTAGCGTTTGTTAATCATTGTTTGCTTAATGTCAACTATAGACAATTGTTTTGGATCACCTTATTCACTTCATGTGCTTTGCATTACTATCTTGATCAAGATTGTGTTGGTAGATTGTCTCATCAAAAATTATTTGTTATCACTTACCTACTCGAGGACGAGTAGGAGTTAAGCTTGGCGATGCTGATACGTCTCAAACGTATCTATAATTTTTGAGTGATCCATGCTAGTTTTGTGATATTGTCACATGTTTTTACTGTTATTTATATCATTTTTATGCATTTTTTCGGACTAACCTATTGACAAGATGCCCAGTGCCAGTTCCCTGTTTTTGCTGTCTTTTTGTTTCAGAAATTTACTTCTGGAAATATTCTCGGAATTGGACAAAAATTTATGGGGATTATTTTTACGCCAATACAAAGACCCCCTCCGACGCCTATAAAATCCCTTTTGACCTAAAACCGAGGGGGTAGCGATTATTTTCCAGAAACTCGACCCCGACGTGCCGTCACCGAAAACCCTAGTTCGGGGTCCAATCTGAAGCTGATCCCGGCACTCTGCCGGAGGGGAGATCGATCCCGGAGGGCTCTTCATCGTCATGCCCTCCTCCGGGATGATTTGTGAGTAGTCCCTCGTCGGGGCTGAGGCTTATACAAGTAGCTATGTGGTTATCTCTCTCTCCCACGATGTGATCTTCGTTGTGATCATGAGCTTTGTTAGTATAGTTGAATACATGATGTTCCTATGTGTATGGATATGATTTGCTCAAGTGATGTTATTTAGTACAATTTACGGAGTCACCGTTGTGATCACGGTATCTCGGTGACAATGTGGGTGCGGTGTGTGACTCTATGGATAATAGATTTGAAGGATCTTCATCATGAGTTTGTTCTTTATTTGTTGGATTGAATAGATCATGAGCTTTCTTGATGCTTGTGTTATTGAAGAAAGAGACTATTCAAGAAATAGCTTGTGGTTTTTGTTAGTACTATCTTTGGATGCGGATAGTGACAGCATGAAGTGTCCATAGATGTGGAATACGAACTTTAAGGTGTGCTTTTCGTAGCCCTACGTAATTCTCATCCTATTTGATCCACAAAAGAATGATCTCTGAGTAACGTCTACCACGCATGTATTTTTGTGGGAACTATCATGTGTTTAATTATGTTAATGATGTTGAGAGTAGTCACTAGTGAAAGTATGAAGCCTAGGCCTTGTTTCCAAGCATTGATACACCGTTTTAGTCACTTTTGTCACTTGTTTGCTTGCTGCCATTTTTATTACAGAATTACAAAATCACCTTTTACCATCCATATCACTTGCATTTTACCATCTCTTCGCCGAACTAGTGCACCTATACAACTGACAATTGTATTAGGTGTGTTGGGGACACAAGAGACTTCTTGTATCTTAATTGCAGGGTTGTTTGAGAGGGATATCTTTGACCTCTACCTCCCGTGGATTCGATAAACCTTGGGTTACTCACTTAAGGGAAATTTGCCGCTGTCCTACAAACCTCTGCGCTTGGAGGCCCAACAAGTCTACAAGAATAGAAGTGTGTAGTAGACATCAAGCTCTTTTCTGGCGCCGTTGCCGGGGAGGTAAGGTAAACGGTACTCACACTCCGACGACGAAGCTAATTTCTAGCATTGTTGTTGGGGAGGTGAGTGCTTGAAGGTATCTTCTTTAGACCTTGCAATTAAATATTTTTGTTTCTTGTTTTTATTTCACTAGTTCGGTTTAATGGAAAACAACAAAAAAATTAGAGAGCTTTATAAAATTTATCTTGAAATTGGTCATGATGCTTTTGAAGAGAAAATTAAAAAACCTATGGAACTTTATTTGCATAATAATCATTATAGTAGCAATGTTATTAGCATGAATTCTTTGGACACCATTATTGCTAATGCTATGGAAAATTCTAAGCTTGGGGAAGCTGGTTTTGATGAATATGATCTTTTTAGACCCCCAAGCTTTGAGGAGGAAACTTGCTTTGATTATACTATGCCTCCTATATATGATGACTATTATGATGAATGTGATATTTTCAGTCCACCTACTATTGAGGAAAAAGTTTATTATGATCATTATATGCCTCCTATTTATGATGATTACAATGATGGTTATGATAGTTTTACTCCCACTATTATTAACGAGAAGGATTTTACTTATGTGGAGAGTAATAATAATAATTTTATGCATGTGAATCATGAGAAAAATGCTTTATGTGATGGTTATGTTATTGAGTTTTCTTATGATTCTACTGAAAGTTATTATGAGAGAGGGAAGCATGGTTATATAAATTTTCATCTTATGAAGTTTCCCCTCTTTATGTTGAATGTTTTAATGTTGCACTTGCTTTGCCTTCCTATGCTTAATGCTTTATGCCCCAATGATTTATTTTCTTACAAGATGCCTATGCATAGAAAGAGAGTTAGACTTAAATGTGTTTGATATTTGCTTCATGATGCTCTCTTTTGCGTTCCAACTCTTATTCTTATAAGAGCATCATTAAAATTATCATGCCTAGCTAAAAGGCTTAAAAGAAAAGCGGTTGTTGGGAGGTAACCCATCTTTTACTTTCAGTTTTATTTTTTATTTTCTTGAGTCATGGAGTTGTTTCCTCTGTAGCAACTTGATTGTATCTTTTTCTTTTGGTTTTTTGTGCCAAGTTTAGCCTCTAATGCATTGAAAGTGTGAGGTATTGTGTTGCTATCCAAAAAGAGATTATGTGTGCGTGTTGCATGAAAATCCAAAAATCGCCAGAATTTTATCATTTTCTGATAATTTTTTACAGCAAGCCTCATGCTTTTATCTATCTTTCGTTAGTTAAATTTTTTGATTTGAGATGCAGAAATTCCTCGAAAAATTCTATCTTTACAGACTGTTCAGATTTTGACAGATTCTATTTTTATTTTGCATTTGTCTCTTTACCATCGTCATATGTGATACTCTAGGGGTAGAGTGCCACATTGAGGCTTAGTAAATAGTAGCTAATGCCCAATGAATTTGTTTGCAATTTTTCATGAGTTGAACACATGTGCATTTTAATTTATGAGCACTAACCCTCTAATCAAATTATGAGAAGTTTTGTGTGAAGGGAGTTTTTAAGTTCCAAAGGAGAGGAATATGAAGAAATCGAGGATGGATCAGAGCTCAAGCTTGGGGATGCCCCCATGGCACCCCCTCTGAATATCAAGAACCATCAAGAGTCAAAGCTTGGGGATGCCCAAGGCATCCCCTCATCTTCATCGAGTATCATAAGGTCGTCTTCGTTGAACTTCGTTTTTATCACTTTACATATTATGTGCTATGCTTGGAGCGTCTTTTTACTTTCAGTTTTGTTTGTTTGTTTGCTGGTCATATGCTTGTAGGATCCTTGCTTTGTTTGTGTGGGAGAGAGACACGCTCCGCTTTTTTCGTTTGAATACTCCTTTGCTTCTCTTATATCTTGTTGAGTATTCTTAGCTACTGTTTGTTTGCTAGTAAGCTCTCGCTTTTAGCTTTTATCTTGTTTAGAGCTGCTAGTTGTTGATGTTAAACTCTCTTGTTCTTCACTTATATTTGTTACATAGTTGCTATGGTTGCTTGTTTAATTTGTTAGAGCGATAAAATGCTATCCATGTGATATTGGAATGAAATGAAATCCTGCATAGTCTTGTAGATCATAGTGTGGATACTTGATGCTTCTCAATTGTTTTGAGATATTAGGATGAATGCTTAAACTTGCTGGTTATTTGAGTGGAATTGATTAGTAAAGAAATACTGTTAAAAACTTGAAACTATGTGGTGTTTCGTAGTTGTTAATTCTTTAAGCTAATCTTTCCATCAAAAGAATTGTTTGGTCAACATTGGAGATGGTGTGGAGCTTTTATGGTTATCACGGATAAATGTCTTATGCTACTTTGTTACCGGTTAATTTTAGATGTTTGCTTCAAATACCTTCTTTGCTAAGCCCAAAAATTCGTACTGAGTGTATGGTTCACTCGTGCATCCAAATCCCAAAGCCAAACTATCTTGCCAGCTGAGTCTACCATATCTACCTATGCATGGTATTTCCTGCCATTCCAAGTAAATTTGTCATGTGTGCTATCTTTAAAAATTCAAAATACACCTTTTTGTGCCTCTGTTTTTAAGCTCATGAGAGAGCAGTAGAGAGCTAGATATAACTCGTGACGAGCAAGGTCATTTCCCCCCTTTCACCCGGTGTCGATGGATTACGTCTTCACTTGAATCAACCTGAGAGCAGCTTAAGCAAAATATAAATATAACTCACCATTCTCCTCCGCGCAATGCAAATCTGAGAAATCAGCTCAAACATTGGACAGTGGTGAAACCAAGGAGAAAGAAGAGCGTACTCGCTCCTCTAAAAACCAGCTGCTCTCACAAGTCTAAAAGCCTTGCTTGTTATGGGGGACTTGATAGCTTCTCTGTTGTGAAGTCGTTGACGAAAGCATGCATGTCTCAAAATTGTTTTACTTCTGTTTCATAAAAATAAAAAGCTCTAGCACATGACTACCTGCTTCCCTCTGCGAAGGGCCTTTCTTTTACTTTTAATGTTGAGTCAATTTTCCTCTTCCTTTTATCTCCACCAAAGCAAACATCTAGCATTGACCCTGGGTATCATTGATCATATTGCATTGTCAGATTAAACATGAATCTTTATATTGACTTTACCGTTGGAAGTTGAAGCTTTTGCTAAAACTTACATCTTCTTTGTTTGGATTCTCAAACACTTTTGTCATGGAATTGTTACCTTTGAGAATTAATCAAGTATGTGGATCACATTGCTTTCATGTCTTTAATGTACTATTTATGAAAGGTTTTGCTTGAATGATTCAACTTGGTTATTCATTGCTTTCTTGCTATCAACTATAGACAATTGTTTTGTATCACTTCATTCACATCCTATGCTTTACATTACTATCTTGATCACGATTGTGTTGGCTGCATGTCTCATCAAAAATTATTTTGTTATCACTTACCTACTCGAGGACGAGTAGGAGTTAAGCTTAGGGATGCTGATACGTGTCAAATGTATCTATAATTTTTTAGTGATCCATGCTAGTTTTGTGACATTGTCACATGTTTCTACTATCAACTATATCATTTTTATGCATTTTATCGGACTAACCTATTGACAAGATGCCAAGTGCCAGTTCCCTGTTTTTGCTGTTTTTGTATTTCAGAAAAGTCACAACAGGAAATATCGTCGGATTGCCCTCAAAATTTACGGACATTTTTTATGCGACGGAAGACACCCGTGGACCAAAGGGCGACCTGGGGGGCCACCCAGGGGCCAGGGCCGGGTAGCAGCCGCGGCCCCACCTTGACCCGCGGGTGGGGCCCGCCCCTGCCCTCTGGGCGCCGCCTCGGCCCCCTCCGATGCCTATAAAATCCCTTTTGACCTAAACTGAGGGGGCGGCGATTATTTTCCAGAAACTCGACCCCGACATGCCGTCACCAAAAACCCTATTTCGGGGTCCAATCTGAAGCTGATCCCGACACTCTGCCGGAGGGGAGTTCGATCCCGGAGGGCTCTTCATCATCATGCCCTCCTTCGGGATGATTTGTGAGTAGTCCCTCGCCGGGGCTCTTCATACAAGTAGCCATGTGGTTATCTCTCTCTCCCTTGATGTGATCTTCGTTGTGATCGTGAGCTTTGTTAGTATAGTTGAATACATGATGTTTCCCTATGTGTAATGGATATGATGTTGCTCAAGTGATGTTATTTAGTACAATTTCCGGAGTCACCGTTGTGATCACGGTATCTCGATGACAGTGTGGGTGCCGTGTGTGACTCTATGGATAATAGATTTGAAGGATCTTCATCATGAGTTTGTACTTTATTTGTTGGATTGAATAGATCATGAGGTTTCTTGATGCTTGTGTTATTGAAGAAAGAGACTATTCAAGAAATAGGTTGTGGTGTTTGTTAGTACTATCTTTGGATGCGGATAGTGACAGCATGAAGTGTCCATAGATGTGGAATACGAACTTTAAGGTGTGCTTTTCATAGCCCTACGCAATTCTCATCCTATTTGATCCACAAAAGAATGATCTCTGAGTAACGTCTACCACGCATGTATTTTTGTGGGAACTATCATGTGTTTAATTATGTTAATGATGTTGAGAGTAGTCACTAGTGAAAGTATGAAGCCTAGGCCTTGTTTCCAAGCATTGATACACCGTTTTTAGTCACTTTTGTCACTTGTTTGCTTGCTGCCATTTTTATTACAGAATTACAAAATCACCTTTTACCATCCATATCACTTGCATTTTACCATCTCTTCGCCGAACTAGTGCACCTATACAACTGACAATTGTATTAGGTGTGTTGGGGACACAAGAGACTTCTTGTATCTTAATTGCAGGGTTGCTCGAGAGGGATATCTTTGACCTCTACCTCCCGTGGATTCGATAAACCTTGGGTTACTCACTTAAGGGAAATTTGCTGCTGTCCTACAAACCTCTGCGCTTGGAGGCCCAACAAGTCTACAAGAATAGAAGTGTGTAGTAGACATGATTCTCCTACAACAACAGTTATCAAGCTAGTCTGCAAATGGCTCCATTTGAGGTTCTCTATGGGAGGTAATGTCGGACTCCTCTAAATTGGTCTGAAACCGGAGAAAGGCCCCTCTTGGGTCCGGATGTGATCAATGAGGCTGAAGAGAAAGTCCGTATCATTCGAGAGAATCTCAAGATTGCTCAGTCCCGGCAAAAGAGCTATTATGATAAACATCATCAGGAGGTTCACTATGAAATTGGTGACAAAGCCTATCTTCGAGTCTCTCCCCTCCGAGGTGTTCGTCATTTCGGAATCAAGGGAAAATTGGCACATTTCTTTGTTGGTCCTTTCACCGTCCTAGCCAAGCGAGGAGATCTCTCCTACCAACTCGAGCTACCATCAAACTTCCCAGATGTGCATGATGTATTCCATGTCTCTCAACTCCGTCGTTGCTTCAAAGATCCTATCCGTGAGGTTGATCATGAAGTGTTGGACCTTCAGGATGATCTAACTTACCGGGAGCATCCGGTCCGCATCTTGGATGAAGCGGAAAGGAAGACCCGTAACAAGGCCATCAAGTTCCTCAAAATCCAATGGTCTAACCATTCCGAAGAAGAAGCAACTTGGGAACATGAAACTAGTCTTCGCCAGGAATATCCCGCCTTCTTCATTCAAGCCTAGAATCTTGGGACGAGATTCCTGTAAGGGGGGTAGATTTGTAACAGCCTCAGTTTGGAACCTGAAAATATGAATAAATTTTCCACTTTTTGTAGCTCATGTTTGCATCATGGCATATGTTTAAATTGCTAAAGTTGACAAACAACACTTGGAAATATTTGAAAGGAGAAGCCAAACCTTCTCAAACCACCAAACCAAGAAATGCAAGCTATGGTACAAACCATGTCATGGCAAGTGAACATGTTTGTCCAAGAAGTTCCCTAAATTCAAACAATGCCTAATAACCAAATGGCATGGCCTCCAAATTGTTTCCAACTTTCAAAGGCTTCCAATGTGGTTCAACTCAACTCCTATTTTTGAAACCATGTTAACTTGTTCAAAAATTAAAAAGAAAAATGTGGGAAGCTTCTTTATCTTATTCTGAGCAACCTTGAATTTTCCTGTAATTTTTGGACTTGTTTAAAGTGCCAAAATCAAATTCTAGAGTTGCTGGTTTTAACTGGCTTGGCTGATCGTCGTCTTCCCTGTGGCGATAGTGGCGAGCACTGTCGCCATGTCGCCAGCTCCCCCGCATGCTGTCGTGCCCCCACCTCCGTGGCTAAGTTACCCCGACCGACGCCCACCTGCTCCCCATCTCATTTTTCCCCTCCTCGTTGTCCCGTGGGAAACCCTAACCCTAGCTCCGTAACCGACGCCGCCCACCGCCGTTCACCGAGCCTCGCCGCCGTTAGAGAGCTCCCCGAGCAGATCGAAGACCATAGGAATTTCCGCCTCGTCGTCCTCTACATCCTCGTGCAAGGAATCATCGCGAGGTCGCCCGAATCGTTGCCGCCGACCAACCTCCTCATGCCTCGCCGTCGAGCCCTTCGTGCTCCTGGTGAGCTCACCGTCCTCCGTGACACCTCCTCCTTCTCTTTCCCCCTCTCTAGCTAGGCGCGGCTCAGTAGTTCGCCTTCGGCCGCCGCCTTCACCGACGCCCTCGTCGCTCCGTCGGCAAATAAACAGCGGCGCCCCCCGGTTCGAGTCCCCCGTAGATCCCCGAGGCGAATGCGCCCCTGGCCACTTCCCTCGCGTCCTCGGTCGCCGGATTCGTGCGCGTGCTCGCCGATGTCCGCGTGGTAACCGCGCGTGCTCGCCGCGGTCGTGCTCGAAACCCTTGACCGGAAGTACCACCGGTAGTAGAACCGGTAGTACCGGTTAACCAAGTTCGGTTCTGGATACCCCGTTTTATAACCGGAAGTAGCTCTGGCAGTAGAACCGGTAGTACCGGTTAACAAAGTTCGGTTCTGGATACCCCATTTTATAACCGGAAGTAGCTCCGGCAGTAGCACCGGAAGTACCGGTTAACGAAGTTCGGTTCTGGATACCCCGTTTTATAACCGGAAGTAGCTCCGGCAGTAGCACCGGAAGTACCGGTTAACAAGTTTCGGTTCTGGATGTTTCTGATTATAACCGGAAGTAGCTCCGGAAGTATACCCGGAAGTACCGGCGTTACCGGAACTACCGGGCCCTTCACCGGAAGTACCAACTAGGAGTTTTCGGTACTGGACGTTTGTGTTTATAACCGGAAGTAGACCCGGAAGTACCGGCATTACTGGAACTACCAGGAAGTTCACCGGAAGTACCGACTAACTTTAACTTAAGCTTGTGAAAATCATAACTTAATTTTTATTAAGTCAAATCTTGCAAATGATATATCAAATTGATCAGCAATTCAAATGCTATCTAACCATGCTAATATCACATCATGACAACAACTTTCCTTTGATGTAAATCTTTAAATGGTTAAAAGAATTAAATTCAAATAATCATTTAATTTACTATTTATTCCTCGATAACTGGAAAATCATAAACGAGGTACCAAAACGATCAGAAGAACAATACCTATCTAATCATGTCATGTTCATGCATATATAAGCCACTTCTTAGTAATGTAATAATTTATGAACAATGTGGTCACTAAGTTAAATATGGGGTTGCTTCCAAATATATGCACTAATTATGTGGCACTCCATTTAAATTGTTAGCTAAAATTATATGATGATACCATTGCATAAACTTGACATGTCATCATGATTGTGCATTGCACCTTGTCTTCGTGTTATTTATTTGTTCTTCTGTTATTGTTTGGGTATCGATAGATTCCGGAGTCGAGGTTTCCCCTACATACCCCGACGACCCGTACTACATGGCCCGTCAGCAAGGCAAGAGATAACCTAACCTTCTTGGCATATAGCATCCTATTGTTTTATACAAATATTTTATCCACCATAATATTGCATTCGTTTCCAATGTCAATTTTTGGACAAGACATAGAGTATCCTATGAACTGCATGTTTCCTAAACCATCACATGTTTCCCCTCCTATGAACCATAGGTTTGATGTGTTGGCCTGAGATAATTCATATCTACTGAATAAATGCTTAGCTATGCTTAGCCGTGCTTAGTCGAATGCTTAGTTGTCCGTTGTTGTATTTCCATAATTGTGAAGTTAATGGAATGTTCGGACATGGTGGTTACTTGTGGTACTTAATTAAAATGCTTAAAAGGTATGGATGAGTTGCCATCGGGGATGGTGTTTTGCCTCATTCTTGCCCCTAGGTGCGAGTTCTTTACCTCTTGAACCAAGACTGAGCGTGCTTCCATTCAGTGGGACATATGGAATCCTTAGTGACCGAATAATTTGTGAGGGGCTTGTCAAGGGTCCTCTAGTTTGAGCTTTCCATTTGCGTGTGAGTGTGTGGGTGGAAAAAGACTCGATGAGGACGGCGGTGTTTAGGATGTGGCCGCGGGGCAGGGCGTTGGAGGCACTGAACCTATCCTTCCGCACACTGATGATCCTTGAGTAAGCCTCATGCAAGGTAAAGGTCTAACCACGCCCACTCGCCGGCTTTCCCCGGAAGAGAGCTAATCAGGTGAGACAGATGGTACCGGTGGTAAAAACAGTACAACCCTGCAGGGTTTAATCTTTTCGAAAAGCCATGTCCGCGGTTATGGACGACTTGGGAACAGCCGATAAGATCATAGAAAACCTGAACTTAACTAAAATTTGGCAACTAGAGGTTGCAAATCAACGTGTGTAAAAAGGTTCAATTCCTCGAGGGTGATTCGAGGGAGTGCCTTGGTGGAGATGAGCGGTGAGAAATGGCTACTACGGGTTCAATGTGAACCGAAGATAAAAATTACCATCTTACCCCTTTATGAAAAACCTTCTGAGTAGTCGAATGCCATGAGTCCTTTATCTTCTAAAAATGGAAATCTAGCTTTATGCAAAATAACTACCTTACAGCTTTAGAGCTAGTCATCATTGGGCCTAAATCGCCCTACTAAACTTGCGAGTACGTCGTACTTAGTCTCTCTTTGTTGATATTTAATTGTTTCAGAGGAGGACGACACCGAGCAGACAGGTGGGTTCTTCGTTGACATCGACGAGTAGTCTGGGGTTCCCAGGTGGCAGCTTGGGACGTCGTGGAACAAGCTGGCTGGGATGTTTATCTGTAGGCCTCTTAGGCCCTATTTTGGATCTTGTTGTTTAGAAAACATATTTGGCTTCCGCTTGTTGTACTGATGGGTCTGTGACCCCTTTTGTGTAATTTGTATCTTTCTCGCTATATGAGTTGCTATATGATCTTTTGTGTCATAGAGTCTGTGATGTGCCAGTTGTTCCACAAGTCTTGATCTCTGTATTATGCATTGATAGCTATGCCAGTGTTTATGGCATGATCGAGGTGTTGTGTGGGAGCGGTAACTCCATGCCCTTCGATTATGTAGCATAGCCTGTGGGTTACATAGCCTCTCTGTATAATTCCGGGGTCGGGGCGCTACACATAGTAGCAATAGTAACCCTAGTGGAGGCAGCCACTAAAGGAGTCGTCTTCATGCTAGTAGAGGTCGATGGTGGAGTTTCAGCTTGGCGTGCCGAAGTGACATCAGTTGCAGCAGAAAGCTTTGCAACCTTAGTCGAAGGCCGAGCCCTAAAAGAAGAACCAGAAAAGTCAAAATCATAGAAAGATGCATGCAAAGGAAATACAAACAAGTCGGAAGAATATGAGTGAAGAAGTTGATTTACCCAGTATTGGTCTCCAAGTCCAAGGAGGCATTGGAGTCAGAAGATGGCATGGCTCCAGAATCATACGAGTCCTCGGCCGAAGAAGGAGAGGCAGTGGGTGACTTGCGCTTCCGAGTGGTGGGAATCACCAGTGGAGCATCAGCTGGTCCACTACCCCGCAGCTTCCTCATCCTGGCGGCTTGCACGGCCTGTGTTTGTTTGGCATCTTTAGTAAATTGACCTTGAGTTGAAGAAAGACGTGAGAAGGGCACCTTTGGGACTCAAGTTCGCTCCTTCTTCTTCAAAGTCTTGCGAGGAGTGGGGGCCGGGTCCTTGCCACTAGACGACTCGCCGGAGGAAGTCGTCATAGCAGTCGGCGGGTCCTCAGCAGAGGGACCCCTGGCATTATCTTCAAGAGTCTCTGGAGAGGACTCCTGGTTTTCTTCTTCAATGCCTTCATTGCATTCAGCTCAGGCATCTTGGTCATTGGGTGACCACCAGCTATCAGTAAGCTATGCAAAAGTTCAAAAAGGTACAATCAGACAAAGAAGGAGTTAAAATACAGTAAGAGTAAATTCAAAGTACAAGTGTTGAGCAATTTACCGCTGGTGGAGGAGTTGTTACGCAGAAAGGTGAAAGACCAAAGCTTTCCTGGTCCTTTACCAGTTTGCCGGTCAGTTTTTTCACCAACCGATTAATATCGGTGGTGCTAGCTTGACTCACTGTCATCCGAAGGTCATCCGTTACACAGCAAGTGTACTCGACTATTAGCCGAGTGTAACAGCCCCAGTTTGGAACATGAAAATATGAATAAATTTTTCACCTTTTCTTTTCATATTACATCATGGCATCCATATTTAAATTGCTCAACATGAAATAATGTGAAAGCAACAATTGATAAATCAATGATGGTGAATGTTGTTGGGTAAACAAACTTCAATTTGAACTATCATATTTGTCTAGGAAGTTTCCACAATTTCAAATATGAAAGTTGCAAGGGAAATTCAATTATCAAACCTCATAAATTAAAAGGAGCCCCAAATGCCTGTGAGCATTTCTAAAATAATTGACACATAAAAGGTTTCCCAAATGGGCTAAAAATTTTATAGCAGCTTCTTAAGATAATATACAAGCTAGGTGATTTTTTCCAGAATTTTAGAAATTGTCTAAGTGCCCCTTTTAAATACTTTGAGCTGCTGGAATTATTGAAAACAGAAAAACAGAAAATAGAAAAAGGAGCCAGGGGGTTACCTACAAAATCGTCATTGTCTTCGCGCTGTAGCGCCATGGCTGTAGCGACCGAGCGCGGCTCACTCGTCCCCGCCGCACCCTCTCGCTGCGTCGAGGCCCTGGTAGATAAGAAGGCCACCTCGGCCGCCTCTCTCTCCCCCCTAGCCCATTTCCCCCGTTCCCCGAAACCCTAACCCTAGACCCGACATGGCCGTGACCTAGTTCGCGCTCGCCGCCGCATCGCCGTCGACTGGGGCCTCCCGGAACGGATCGAAGCACGCCACCATCTCCGCCTCGTCGCCCTCTACCTCCTCATCCCATGAATCGTGCCGGGGAGCCCGGAGTCGTCGCCTTCGTCTTCGTCTTCTTCTGCTCCGACCGCCGCCGCCAAGTCGATTGCCGCCAGTGTTGTCCTCCTCCGTCCCCGACGAGCACGTAAACGCGCTCAGGGTGAGCATCCCATCCTCCTGGACCCCTTCATGCTCTCCCTCTCCCTCTAGTTCGACCTAGCGCCGTAGGCCGAACCGCACCGCCGCCATAGCTCGTCGCCGGAGCACATTCTGGCGACCATTAGGTCCGTAGCGCCGCCACTAGGTCCCCTACGACGCGCCGCGTGGAATGCACCCCCTCTCGGCCTCACGTGCGTCTCCGTCCGACGTGCGCATGCTCGCCGCCGTCGGTGATCACCGCGCGCTCCGCGCCGGTCCTGGCACGCGCCAAGGTCGAACCTGGCCATGGGCCGCCTCGCCCACGTGGATGCCAGTGTGGCCACGGGCCTGGGCAGCAGCGACCGTGGCTAGCCCCCGGCGGGTACAAAACGTTCGGGCCATTTTTCTGAAAAATGTTAGAATGGCAGAAATTGAGATGAAATTGTAAATTCAATAACTTTTGTTTTATAACTCAGAAAATTACAAATGATATGTCCAAATGTTCAGAAAAATCATATCTATCTATTAGTGTCATTTCTATGATCAACTAAAATTATTAAATTGACTTTAATTAAGAAATACTAAAATGGCAGATTTAAAGCAATACTTAGGAAATTCATAACTTGAAGAATAACTATCCAAAAATTATGAATGAGGTATCAAAATGTTCAGTAACTAATGAACTACAAGTTTATGTCATTTGAGATAGTTGTAGAATTAAATTTAGTGCTGTTTATAAAATTTAATTAAAAGGGCAGATTTAAATCACATTTTTTGGGAAATTCATAACTTGATAAATAATGACTCAAAAATTATGGTTGATAGCCCAAAATGATCAGCAACTCAAGGGCTGTTTAGATATGTTAATTTCATAGCATGACTACAACTTTTCCTTTGATGTCATTTTCGAAATGGTTAAAATGCTTAAATTTTGAATAACCGTTTAAATCGCCATTTCTTCACCGTTAATCGAAAAATTGCAAATGAAGTACCAAAATGATCAGGAGAACAATACCTATCTAATAATGTCATTCTCATGCATGTAGAACTCATATTTCAGTACTGGATATTTTGGATAAAAGCTTAGTTCACTAAGTTAAATATGGAGATATAACCTGTTAATTGCAATAATTATTTTAGGGGTTCCATTTAACTTGTGGGACATGCCCAAGACCATTTCAGTGCATAATTTGACCATCTCATCATGAGTGTGCATTGCACCTTGTATTCGTGTTATTTATTTCGTTTCCTGTTATTGTTTGTGTTTTGGTAGATTCCGGAGTCGAGGTTCCACCACAATACCTCGACGATCCGCGCGCCCAGCACTATCAGCAACGCAAGAGGTAGCCTAACCTTCTTGGCATATAGCATCCTATTATTTATACAAGTATTTTCTCCACCATAATATTGCATTCGATTCCAATGTCAGCTTTGATCAAGATATAGAGTGTCCTATGATATGCATGGTCCCCTAAACCATCACATGTTTCCCCTCCTATGAACCATAGGTTTGATGTGTTGGCCTGGAATAAAGAGATAATTGTTGTACATATATGCGTAGCTATGCTTAGCCATGCTTAGTCCAATGCTATATTTGTCCGGTGATTTAAATTCCATAATGATGATGTTGATGGAATGTTCGGACAGGGTGGTTACCTGTGGTATTTAATTAAATTGCATAAAAGGCTTGGATGAGTTGCCATCGGGGTTAGGGTTTTTTGCCTCATCCTTGTCGCCTAGGTGCGAGTTCTTTACCTCTTGAACCAAGACTGAGCATGCTTCCAACGGTGGGGACATATGGAATCCCCTTTAACTAAATAACTTGTGCGGGCGTATACAAGGATCCTCTAGTTTGCTATTTCCATTTGCGGGTGAGTGTGTGGGTGGAAAAAAAACGATGAGGATGGTGGTGTTTAGGACGTGGCGATGGGGGCAGGGGCTGAAATAGGCTGGGTAAACTTGTCCTGTCGCCACAGATGACTCTTGGATAGTCTCATGCGAGGTAAAGGTTTAACCGCGCCCACTTGCCAGCTTTCCCCGGAAGAGAGCTAATCAGGCGAGCCGGACAGTACCGGTGGTTAAATTAGTACACCCCTACAGGGTTTAATCTTTTCGAAAAGCTATGTCCGCGGTTATGGACGACTTGGGAATGGACGATAAGATCATAGAGAACCTGAACATAATTACTAAAATTTGGCAACTAGAGGTTGCAACTCAACGTGTGTTAAAAGGTTCATTTCCTCGAGGGTGATTCGAGGGAGTGCCTTGGTGGAGTTGAGTGATGAGAAATGTTTACTATGGGTTCGATGAGAACCAAGGATCGAAGTTTACTATCTTATCCCTTTTATGAAAAACCTTCTGAGTAGTCGATGCCATGAGTCATTTATGTCGGTAAGAATGAAAACTAGCTTTATGCAAAACAACCACTATACAACTTTAGAGCCTTGTCATCATTGGGTCTATATCGCCCTACTAAACTTGCGAGTACGTCGTACTCAGTCTCTCTTTGTTGATTATTAATTGTTTCGGAGGAGGACGTCACCGAACAGGAAGGTGGGTTCTTCGTTGACCTCGACGAATAGTATGGGGTTCCCAGGTGGCAGCTTGGGACGTCCTGGAACAGGCTGGCACGGGATGTTTATCTGTAGGCCTCTTAGGCCATAATTTTTATCTTGTTGTTTAGACAACTAAATTTGCTTCCGTTTGATGTAATGTTGGGTCTGTGACCTCTGAAGTGTTATTTGCTATCTTTCTCATTATATGAGTTGAACTATGATCTCTTTGTGTCGTAGAGTCTGTGATGTGCCAGATGTTCCGCAGTCTTGATCTCTCAATTATGCATTGATAGCTATGCCAATGTTCATGGCATGATCGAAGTGTTGCGTTGCCGATGATCCATTCCGAGCACGCCTGCCAAAGGTTTTGGCCTGGGAGTGGTAACCCCAGTAACCTTCGATTGTGTAGCATGGCCTGTGGGTTACATAGTATCTCTGTATAATTTTGGGGTCGGGGCGCTACAAATTGGTATCAGAGCAGGACTTCCTGTAGGAAACCCTTCTATTGGTCGATATTGAGTCTAGTATTGTGAAAATTATTTAGAACCTAAAAATGAGTTGTGAAAACCATCTTAGGAATTATGTTTACTCCTTACCCAATTCGCTCTAACTCTGAGTATCTTACCTCTATTTGTTTTAACAGTTGTGTCAAAATTAAGGTTCTCGGGGTTGGGTTCTTACCGTCCAGATTAGGTCTCGAGTATTAATTCCGTTCTTAACTTTTGAACTGTTCTGTTGTTGCTACAGATGACGCGTTCGGGACTAGTTGTCCGCCTGACTCGTTGTGAGGGCGTCCACGGTTTCCCCGCCCTGTTTGCAGCTGCCTTGGCCAGCTAGGGTTGCCGGTGGTACCCCGAGTACGTGGTGTACGAGGAGCATTTCCCTTACGGACAGGGGCAGTTCTTCTGTGAGGCCCGTGTCCTGAGTCCGGATGGAGACAGCGTTCTGCACCAGTCTGTAGGTGTGGGTTTGACCGAGGAGCAGGCTGTCCAGGAGGCTGCGTTCAACGGCCTCTCCGTGTATCGTGGAAACTATGACTACTTAGCTAATCCGAGCTCGGATTTTTATCACTTTCCGGCGGCTGATGACGGACTGGAGGGCTGTTATGTTGCTGTGTACTCAGATCCGGCGACTGAGCCAGATCGCAGTCACCGAGCACTTATTGAGCTGGTTAGGGCATTGGACATTCGTGCCCGACAGTGGTACCTCTACACGGTGGCTGCTCGTGGGAGCCACCAGAACACCCTGATGACCTTGGAGCCGTACGTCCAGTCCGGGATGCTTCCCCCAGGTCTCCTTTCGCCTCTAACGATGGAGCTGCCCGGCTACATGAGCAGCCCAAAGGTGGGTGCCACCGTTCCGCCGCGTGGACCTGCTCGAGTGACCGGGGGCGACGTCCACACGCCGCCCTATGACCGCCAGCCAGCGAGTGCCCGCCGCTTCAGCTCTCGCCCTGTGTGTCTCCCGGGGCGCGCCCTGTACTTATAGGGGCAGGGTATCTGCGGGTACCTAGTATTGTGTCTTTGCCTTCCTGCGTGATGTGCAAGATACCCACTGTCTGTAGTGGTTACCTCTCAAGTTAGAGCTCGTTGTATCAAACTGGATGACGTGTATCGTCCGTAATTTCCCTTTCGAGTAACGCGTACTAAACCTTGTAACCTCGTATTTGAACCACCTAATGGGTTTTATTTCGACTGGCGGATGTTGTCTGATTTCAAATATCGTTTCTGCCATGTTGATGTGATGATACTTGTTCTCCCTTGCTCAATCTTGCTGAATTATTGCCGTCCGTAGTCATTTAGCCCGGGTCTAAGCGAATACTAAATTCTTAGCCATTCGGAGATAGATACTAACTGTGTCCTTGTTCAAATCTTCAGAATGGCTCCTACCCGTCGTGGTGAACAAAGCAATGCTGATCCACCGCCGCCACCCTCTCTGGCGGAGGTTCTGATGGCCATCGAAGAGAACCGACTGCGCAATGAGCGTCTGCTCGAGCAGTTGGTGCAGCAGGGTCCTCGCAGGAACACTGACTGCAACACCCTCACGGAGTTCTTGCGCTCCCAGCCACCGTCTTTCTCGGAAGCTAGAGAGCCGTTGGATGCGGACGACTAGCTGCATGCTCTCGAGCGCAAGTTCGCCGCCTTGCATGTTCCGGTGGCGGAACAAGTGAACTTCGCCACCTACCTTCTGACTGGAGCTGCTGGCTCTTGGTGGGAGAGCCACGTGTCAATGTTTGATGCTGGCCATGTCTTCACCTGGGCCGAATTCCACACTGCCTTCCGTGCGGCTTACATCCCCAAGCCCATCATGGACTTGAAGAGGAGGGAGTTCCTGGATCTGACCCAGGGACGCATGGACGTCCAAGCTTTTGGGTGTGAATTCAACCACCTCTCCCGTTACGCCCCTCGGGATGTGACAAACGATGAGGACAAGCAGTATCTGTTCCGCAAGGGGCTTGCACCTCGGCTCCGTTATGAGCTCCTGCCCTTCAAGTTCCAGTCCTACCAGAAGCTGTACAACCAGGCTCTCACTATGGAGCAGGGTAGGAAGGAGCTGGAGTCTTCCAAGAGGCCAGCTCCAGTGGACAATCAGAGCTCCTCTTCTTCTCAGGGCAAGAAGCGCAGGGTCTTTGGGCCCTTCAGTGCTGTGCCTCATGCTCCTTTCGCGCCGAGGCGGCCACCTCCGCCTCGCCCAGCTACCTCGACCTTGGGTGCGGCTGGAAGTGGTTTCTGCCCTCAGCTGCCTCCACCCCCACTGAGGCCCACTTGTTACAGCTGTGGCCAGCCGGGTCACTACTCCAGGGAATGCCCTCAGAAGGCACCTGCCACCGCGACACCTGCACCAGCTCCCTCTACACGGGCAGCAAAGGCCATGACTGTCAGCCGTGGCCATCTAAACCACGTCTCTGCAGAAGGAGTTGAAGAGGACCCCGGTGTTCTCCTGGGTACGCTTCGAATTAATGATTATGCAGCTTCAGTCTTGTTTGATTCTGGAGCATCGCATTCATTCATATCCATAGCATATGCACACAACCATCAAGTACCGTTTGTGAACATTGACTCCCCACTAGTAGTCAAAACACCAGCTCTAGTTGGCACACTAACTGGATCGCTCCCGAGGTTAAGGTTTCCATAGGGTCAATCCCATTCCCGTTCTCGTTGATAGCCCTGAAGTCAGATGGTATAGATGTCATTCTGGGTATGGATTGGCTAGTCAAATATCAGGACAATTTGGATTGTGCTGCCAAGACAGTCACAGTGACCCACCCAAACTACGGACTAGTGCGATACTGGTCCCCAACATCTGCAACTCCATCCGCAGCCACTCCTCTCTCTCCGGAGATCAGCCTATACTTTATGGAGGGTACCACCCCACCTGAAATGCATGAGGTAGCTGTGGTGTGTGATTTCCCAGACGTCTTTCCTGAAGAATTGCCTGGCATGCCACCTGATCAAAGCGTGGAGTTTGTCATTGAATTGGTTCCGGGAACGGCTCCTATTTCCAAAAGGCCCTACCGCATGCCAGCGGAAGAGCTAACTGAGCTGAAGAAGATGAGTTGGTGGAGAAGGAATTCATTCGGCCTAGTAGCTCACCTTGGGGCTGCCCAGTCATCTTTGTCAAGAAGAGGGATTCAAATGTTCCTCGCCTGGTTGTTGATTACCGGCCTCTAAATTCGGTAACCATCAAGAACAAGTATCCTATTCCCCGAATAACTGACCTATTCGATCAGTTAGCTGGTGCAACTGTATTCTCCAAGATGGATCTGCGGTCAGGCTACCATCAGATCAAAATCAGAAAGGAGGATATTCCGAAGACGGCTTTCACTACTCGATATGGCTTATATGAGTATACCGTCATGTCCTTTGGCCTCACCAATGCCCCGGCTACATTCATGAGGCTTATGAACTCTATTTTTCACGAGTACCTCGACAAGTTCGTCATAATTTACATTGATGACATTCTCGTGTACTCCAAAACCGAAGAAGAGCATGCTGAGCATCTTCGGCTAGTTCTGACGAAGCTTCGTGATCATCGCCTCTATGCCAAGTTCTCCAACTGTGAGTTTTGGTTAAAGGAACTCATCTTCCTGGGCCATGTGGTGTCAGCTGCTGGAGTAGCTGTGATACCCGATAAGATTCAGTCAATTCTAGATTGGCCTACTCCAAAGTCAGTCAAAGACATCCGTAGTTTCCTTGGGTTGGCGGGTTATTATTGCCGATTCATCGAGGGCTTTTCCAAGATAGCCAAAGCGTTGACTAACCTCCTCAAGAAAAATAAACAGTTCGTATGGACAGACAAAGCTGAAGAGAATTTCCAAACTCTCAAGGTTTAACTCACGACAACTCCTGTGCTTGTCCTTCCTGACATGGACAAGGACTTTGTCGCCTACTACGACGCCTCATTGCAAGGTTTGGGCTGCGTATTGATGCAAGAAGGCCATGTGGTAGCCTATGCTTCTCGTCAACTCAAGCCGCACGAGCACAACTATCCAACCCATGATCTAGAGCTTGCTGCCGTGGTTCATGCTCTGAAGCAATGGAGTAACTGTTGGGCAACCGTTGCGAGATCTTCTCAGATCACCCAAGCCTAAAGTATCTCTTCACCCAGCCAGATCTGAATCTCTGACAGAGAAGATGGTTGGAGTTGATCAAGGACCATGATGTGACCCTCAACTATCAGCCCGGCAAGGCCAACGTCGTGGCAGATGCTCTGAGTCGCAAGGCTTATTGCAACACCTTGATGGTTGAAAAGGCTCAACCTGCTCTTCATGAGGAGTTTGCCCGTTTGAATCTGGAGATTGTCCCTTCCGGGTTTCTGGCCAACTTAGAGATCAAATCCACTCTTGAGGATGAAATCAAGGCAGCCCAGCAACATGATGTTGGCATCTGAAAGATTAAAAAGAATATCGCAAGTGGAAAGGCTAGGTGTTTCTCCCTTGATGACTCCGGTGTTGTCTATTTTGGTGACCGTCTTGTGGTGCCCAAGAGCGGAAATACCAAAGGGTTGATACTCCAAGAAGCACATGAGTCCCCCATATCCATTCACCCTGGTAGTACCAAGATGTACCAGGATCTCCGGCGCCAATTCTGGTGGACTCGCATGAAGCGAGAAGTCGCCAAGTATGTTGCTGAATGCGACGTCTGTCGCCGTGTGAAAGCTGAGCATCAAAGGCCAGCGGGTACTCTTCGTCCCATCGCTATCCTGGAGTGGAAATGGGATGAAGTTGGTATGGACTTCATCACTGGATTTCCCAAGTCTCAAAAGGGGAATAATGCCATCTGGGTGGTCATCGACCGTTTGTCTAAGGTTGCCCACTTCCTTCCGGTTCGTGACAACATTCGAGCAAGCCAACTTGCTGATTTGTACCTTGCCCGGATTGTTCCTTTGCATGGGGTTCCCTTGAGGATTATCTCAGACCGGGGAAGCTTGTTTGTGTCCAAATTCTGGTAGAGTTTCCAAACCGCTATGGGAACCCGTCTCAACTTTAGCACAGCTTATCATCCTCAGACTGATGGTCAGACTGAAAGGGTGAACCAAGTTCTTGAGGACATGCTTCGGGCATGTGTTATCTCCTTCGGTAAGGGTTGGGAGAAGTATATCCCCCTCGCCGAGTTTTCTTACAACAACAGTTATCAGGTTAGTCTGCAAATGGCTCCATTTGAGGTTCTCTATGGGAGAAAATGCCGGACTCCTCTAAATTGGTCTGAAACCGGAGAGAGGCCACTCTTCGGTCCAGATGTGATCAATGAGGCTGAGGAAAAGGTTCAAATCATTCGAGAGAATCTGAAGATTGCCCAGTCCAGGAAAAAGAGCTATTATGATAAACATCATCAGGAGGTTCACTATG
Source organism: Puccinellia tenuiflora (assembly GCA_012064385.1). Lineage (NCBI taxonomy): Eukaryota > Viridiplantae > Streptophyta > Magnoliopsida > Poales > Poaceae > Puccinellia > Puccinellia tenuiflora. Next base: position 1,130,059 of record QRDG01000191.1, read on the forward strand.
AAATTGGTGACAAAGCCTATCTTCGAGTCTCTCCCCTCCGAGGCGTTCGTCGTTTCGGAATCAAGGGAAAATTGGCACCTCGCTTTGTTGGTCCTTTCACCATCCTAGCCAAGCGAGGAGATCTCTCCTACCAACTCAAGCTACCATCAAATTTCCCGGATGTGTATGATGTGTTCCATGTCTCCCAACTCCGTCGATGCTTCAAAGATCCTATCCGTGGGGTTGATCATGAAGTGTTGGACCTCCAGGAGGATCTAACTTACCGGGAGCATCCTATCCGCATCTTGGATGAAGCCGAAAGGAAGACGCCATCAAGTTCCTCAAAATCCAATGGTCTAACCATTCCGAAGAAGAAGCAACTTGGGAGCGTGAAACTAGTCTTCGTCGGGAATATCCTGCCTTCTCCACTCAAGCCTAGAATCTCGGGACGAGATTCCTGTAAGGGGGGTAGATTTGTAACAGCCCCAGTTTGGAACCTGAAAATATGAATAAATTTTTCACTTTTTCTTTTCATATTACATCATGGCATCCATATTTAAATTGCTCAACATGAAATAATGTGAAACAAAATGCCGCTGACAATGTGTTGAATTGGCAGGTTACCTGATGAAGAAGCAAGAATTGATAAATCAATGATGGTGAATGTTGTTGGGTAAACAAACTTCAATTTGAACTATCATATTTGTCCAGGAAGTTTCCACAATTTCAAATATGAAAGTTGCAAGGGAAATTCAATTATCAAACCTCATAAATTAAAAGGGGCCCCAAATGCCTGTGAGCATTTCTAAAATAATTTACACATAAAAGGTTTCCCAAATGGGCTGAAATTTTCATAGCAGCTTCTTAAGATAATATACAACCTAGGTGAATTTTTCCGGAATTTTAGAAATTGTCTAAGTGCCCCTTTTAAATACTTTGAGCTGCTGGAATTATTGAAAACAGAAAAACAGAAAATAGAAAAAGGAGCCAGGGGGTTACCTGCAAAATCGTCATTGTCTTCGCGCTGTAGCGCCATGGCTGTAGCGACCGAGCGCGGCTCACTCGTCCCCGCCGCACCCTCTCGCTGCGTCGAGGCCCTGGTAGATAAGAAGGCCACCTCGGCCGCCTCTCTCTCCCCCCTAGCCCATTTCCCCCGTTCCCCGAAACCCTAACCCTAGACCCGACATGGCCGTGACCTAGTTTGCGCTCGCCGCCGCATTGCCGTCGACTGGGGCCTCCCGGAACGGATCGAAGCACGCCACCATCTCCGCCTCGTCGCCCTCTACCTCCTCATCCCAGGAATCGTGCCGGGGAGCCCGGAGTCGTCGCCTTCGTCTTCGTCTTCTTCTGCTCCGACCGCCGCCGCCGAGTCGATTGCTGCCAGTGCTGTCCTCCTCCGTCCCCGATGAGCACGTAAACGCGCTCAGGGTGAGCATCCCATCCTCCTGGACCCCTTCATGCTCTCCCTCTCCCTCTAGTTCGACCTAGCGCCGTAGGCCGAACCGCACCGCCGTCGTAGCTCGTCGCCGGAGCACATTCCGGCGACCATTAGGTACGTAGTGCCGCCACTAGGTCCCCTATGATGCGCTGCGTGGAATGCAACCCCTCTCGGCCTCACGCGCGTCTCCGTCCGACGTGCGCGTGCTCGTCGCCGTCGGTGATCACCGCGCGCTCCGCGCCGGTCCTGGCACGCGCCAAGGTCAAACCTGGCCGTGGCCGCCTCGCCCACGTGGACGCCATCGTGGCCACGGGCCCGGGCAGCCAGCAACCGTGGCTAGCCCCCGGCGGGTACAAAACGTTCGGGCCATTTTTCTGAAAAATGTTAAAATGGCAGAAATCGAGATGAAATTGTAAATTCAATAACTTTTGTTTTATAACTCAGATAATTACAAATGATATGTCCAAATGATCAGAAAAATCATATCTATCTATTAGTATCATTTCTATGATCAACTAAAATTATTACACTGCCTTTAATTAAGAAATACTAAAATGGCAGATTTAAAGCAATACTTAGGAAATTCATAACTTGAAGAATAACTATCCAAAAATTATGAATGAGGTATCAAAATGTTCAGTAAGTAATGAACTACAAGTTTATGTCATTTGAGATAGTTGTAGAATTAAATTTAGTGATGTTTATAAAATTTAATTAAAAGGGCAGATTTAAATCACATTTTTGGGAAATTCATAACTTGATAAATAATGACTCAAAAATTATGGTTGATAGCCCAAAATGATCAGCAACTCAAGGGCTGTTTAGATATGTTAATTTCATAGCATGACTACAACTTTTCATTTGATGTCATTTTTGAAATGGTTAAAATGCTTAAAATTTGAATAACCGTTTAAATCGCCATTTCTTCACCGTTAATCGGAAAATTGCAAACGAAGTACCAAAATGATCAGGAGAAAAATACCTATCTAATAATGTCATTCTCATGCATGTAGAAATCATATTTCAGTACTGGAAATATGGAGATATAACCCTTTAATTGCAATAATTATTTTAGGGGTTCCATTTAACTTGTGGGACATGCCCAAGAACATTTCAGTGCATAATTTGACCATCTCATCATGAGTTTGCATTGCACCTTGTATTCGTGTTATTTATTTCGTTTCCTGTTATTGTTTGTGTTTCGGTAGATTCCGGAGTCGAGGTTCCACCACAATACCTCGACGATCCGCGCGACCAGCACTATCAGCAAGGCAAGAGATAACCTAACCTTCTTGGCATATAGCATCCTATTATTTATACAAGTACTTTCTCCACCATAATAGTGCATTCGATTCCAATGTCAGCTTTGATCAAGATATAGAGTGTCCTATGATATGCATGGTCCCCTAAACCATCACATGTTTCCCCTCCTATGAACCATAGGTTTGATGTGTTGGCCTGGAATAAAGAGATAATTGTTGTACATATATGCGTAGCTATGCTTAGCCATGCTTAGTCGAATGCTATATTTGTCCGGTGATTTAAATTCGATAATGATGATGTTGATGGAATGTTCGGACAGGGTGGTTACCTGTGGTATTTAATTAAATTGCATAAAAGGCTTGGATGAGTTGCCATCGGGTTATGGTGTTTCGCCTCATCCTTGTCGCCTAGGTGCGAGTTCTTTACCTCTTGAACCAAGACTGAGCGTGCTTCCAATGGTGGGGACATATGGAATCCCCTTTAACTAAATAACTTGTGCGGACGTATCCAAGGGTCCTCTAGTTTGCTATTTCCATTTGCGGGTGAGTGTGTGGGTGGAAAAGAAACGATGAGGATGGTGGTGTTTAGGACGTGGCGATGGGGGCAGGGACTGAAATAGGCTGGGTAAACTTGTCCTGTCGCCACAGATGACTCTTGGATAGTCTCATGCGAGGTAAAGGTTTAACCGCGCCCACTTGCCAGCTTTCCCCGGAAGAGAGCTAATCAGGCGAGCCGGACGGTACCGGTGGTTAAATTAGTACACCCCTGCAGGGTTTAATCTTTTCGAAAAGCCGTGTCCGCGGTTATGGACGACTTGGGAATGGACAATAAGATCATAGAGAACATGAACATAATTACTAAAATTTGGCAGCTAGAGGTTGCAACTAAATGTGTGTTAAAAGGTTCATTTCCTCGAGGGTGATTCGAGGGAGTGCCTTGGTGGAGTTGAGTGATGAGAAATGGTTACTATGGGTTCGATGAGAACCAAGGATCGAAGTTTACTATCTTATCCCTTTTATGAAAAACCTTTTGAGTAGTCGATGCCATGAGTCATTTATGTCGGTAAGAATGAAAACTAGCTTTATGCAAGGCAACCACTATAAAGCTTTAGAGCCTTGTCATCATTGGGCCTATATCGCCCTACTAAACTTGCGAGTATGTCGTACTCAGTCTCTCTTTGTTGATTATTAATTGTTTCAGAGGAAGACGTCACCGAACAGGAAGGTGGGTTCTTCGTTGACCTCGACGAATAGTATGGGGTTCCCAGGTGGCAGCTTGGGACGTCCTGGAACAGGCTGGCACAGGATGTTTATCTATAGGCCTCTTAGGCCATAATTTGGATCTTGTAGTTTAGACAACTAAATTTGCTTCCGTTTGATGTAATGTTGGGTCTGTGACCTCTGAAGTGTTATTTGCTATCTTTCTCATTATATGAGTTGAACTATGATCTCTTTGTGTCGTAGAGTTTGTGATGTGCCAGATGTTCCGCAGTCTTGATCTCTCGATTATGCATTGATAGCTATGCCAGTGTTCATGGCATGATCGAAGTGTTGCGTTGCCGATGATCCATTCCGAGCACGCCTGCCAAAGGTTTTGGCCTGGGAGTGGTAACCCCAGTAACCTTCGATTGTGTAGCATAGCCTGTGGGTTACATAGTATCTATGTATAATTCCGTGGTCGGGGCGCTACACCGAGTCCTGGGGCTAATTGGCTGGATCCACCAAGTCGTCCAGCAGAGCACCAGGTCCATTCCCCCGAGTCCATGCGCTACAAGAGCGCGGAGTCTTCCCATCAAGGAGTCGACTTTCGGACGAACATCTTCAAAGCATTTGGCCTTCATGTTGGCATTTATCTATAGACTATCAGAAGAGAAGTCGGGAAGATGGGGCTCGTCCGAAGGGGACGTGTCCTTGCAATAGAAGTAAGTTTTCTGCCAGTCCTTCATATGACTCGGCAAAATAGGCTTGGGAAAGAGAGAGCCCTGGCGGCGTTGTAAAGCAACACCACCACATTTGAGAAGTGGGCCACCAGCACGCTCAGGTTGGGGATTACAGTAGAAGAGTTCAAGCCAGAGGTCCAAATCTGGCTTAATTTGAAGATAATCTTCGCATAAAGTGACGAAATTGGAGAGGTTCAAGATGGAATTGGGGGCAAGATCATGGATTCTAAGCTTGTATAAATCAAGGACCTGATGGAAAAAGAGATTCCCGGGAGGAGTGAAGCCACGGAAGAGATGCTCACCGAAGACGACGACCTCCCCGGTGGCCGGTGACGGTTTGGTCTCCTCGTTGGCGGCACGCCAGGAAATGCTGGCAAAGATGAGTCCAGACTCCTCGTAACCCTTGAGGGTGTCCTGGGTCAGCAGAGATCTGCCCCAGTTGGCCAAGATTATCCGCTTCGATGCGGGCGCAGCAGCTGCGGTGGCGGCGGCGGCAATGTCGATCACCGAAGCCATGGCCTTCTTCCCCTTAGCAGCCTTGGAGTGCTTAGGTGGCATGGCGGAGAGAGATGCGCGTGCATGCGGGAGAAAGAGCATGTGCACGCGACAGATACAGAGGAAGAAGACGAAGCGGGAGCAGAAAGGATAGAGTGAAATCTGGTCCCCTCACTTAAATAAAGGGGATAAGTGGAACCCTAGCAGATTGCGGCGCTGTCTGTTGTGCTGCATGCGCGGGAATCGCGAGATTTATCCGTTGCAAAGATACGCAGCGAAACCGAGGCGCGCAGATGACCACGGTCAACGGATGACACGTGCGGAAATGAAATACCAAAATAATTCAGAAAACCCGACTCGTTTTCATGAGACGAGTCCCCAGTATGGATAAGTCAGAAGTTTGCCCTCCTAGCCAACTCGTAAAGGGCTATAGCCACATGACCAACCAGGGAGTGGGGGTCGACAGTGAGGCCAGAGTAAAGGAGAGGGCCGACTTGTTTTTATCAAGTTTGTTTATGCTTATGCAGGAATTTATCTTGGAGCCAGCAGCAGGTGACTTCCGAGTTATCAACTCCAAAAAAGAAGCCAGAGAAAAAGGAGCCAGACATATACGCCTAGACTGCGCCCAATATAAATTCAGGGGCTACTGATGGGGGATACTTTCCAGGTAGGCCCATGGAACCGGAAAGTGGACCCGCCAGAACCCAGGAGGCCCAAGTCGGGTTACACTTCAAGCAACATGGGCTGGACAAGGAACAAGCCGGCCAGCCCGTTATGAGTCAGCAGAAGGGAAAGGACCCGGCGGAGACCGGAGTCCCAATACAACCCGGAGTACCAACTTGGAAGGTGAAGACCTGGAGTAGGACTCCGTATACAAGTGTAGCTCGGCATAAGTTGTAAGTCCAGGGACCCCGACCACCTTTATAAGGAGGGCCCTAGACCTTAGATCGAGAAACCGGGACAAGTCTCATGAGCTCTCAAGAAACACCAAACCCGTAGTCATCGACTCCTGAGTTAGAGGAGTCGGAACCTTGTAATCGAGATCAGATCCACAGCAATAAAGAACAAGCAGGAAGTAGGTCTTTACCTCTAAACAGAGGGGCTGAACCTGGGTAAACTCCTTGTCCCCTTGTCGAGATTAACCACTCCTGTGTCCTAGTCACCAATGGCCCCACAACTTAGCTTCCCGGAGGAAGTACTTGCCGTGACAACCCCACGACAGTATCGGTCTTGTGAATTGTGAAGTGATCTTGGTTCAAATCCGGCACTTTGTCAAGGATTAGCTTCATCACATAAGGTGCATAGATGGGATTCTTCTTCTCATGTACGGCCCAATGAATCTCACACTTGATAAAGTCCATGACATCTAACTCAAAGCCTTGGCAATTCACACCCACATTCTGGGTCTCATATGAATGGATGAGAAGATTAACGAGTCCACCTCGAATAGCATCCACATTTCCAGATTGAGGAGCAATGTTGTACCGGAACATGCGGAGTAGAATGTTGAAAGTGGGGAGGAGGTCCTTGTTGGTTCCCACGGAGGCCTTGTTGGAATAGAGGGGACCCATGCGACGCTTCTCATAAGTGAGCCCCTCCACATACATAATTCTTCCCTTGGGTTCCCCGTCGCAGCGGAACTCATACCCAAGTAGCTAACCAAACTTATCATTGAGGACACACACTTGATAGGCCCAGTCATCCATGTCAAGGTGACATCTTCATCCTGCCCAAATTGAACCGTGGCAAAGAATTGTTGCACATACTTGATGTCATAGTGTTGTTGAGAGGATATTAGCTTCTCAAGCCCAAGCTTTCGGACTATCCACACGGCCTCTTGAAAATATGGCTTGGAGCTCAAGGCGGTGAGATTGAGCACCTTTTGCTCACACACGGCATTGCTCTTGGACAACTTGGCATAAATTTCTTTCATCACAAGTTCTTGTTCCTTCCTCCAAAAGAAAGGGTCTGAGGACGTTTGAGGCCAATCAAACAAGGGCTGCTCCCTCATGCATCAAAACTCGAGCTTGTTCAAGTCCGTCACTGTGGTCAAATTTTCATATCTTGCCTTCTTTGCCCTCTCATAGGCAATAAACTCAGCTTCGACCCTCTGCCTTTCAGCTGCAGCCGTTTTCTCCCTAGCAACAGCACCACGGTCAATCTGCACATGTCGGCCATGCTCATCTTCCTCAAAATAAGCCCGAGTTCTTGACTTTCTTTGCGGTTTCTCAAGGTTGTGAGCGGGTTTCTTGTACCTCTTGTTATCTGTGAATAAAGAAATAGAGGATAGCAAGGAGATGAGCATACATGTCCAGGAGTGCCAAAGAGGAAACAATTAGAGAGTCAAAAGCACAAAAAACTGAACTACACCAGAGTTTCCGGTCTCAGGGGCCGGAGATTCCGGCCACACCGGAGTCTCCGGTCTGGACAGACCGGAGTCTCCGGCCCTGAGGCTGGAAACATAGGGTTAGGTCAAAAATTGTTGCAAATGGATCTAAAATTGTTACATCTAGATGAATCAGTGCCAGCTAAAGGATTCTATACCAAAGAGAACATACGTACAACCCTCAATCCATCAACTAGGTAACACCTAGGGAGAGAGAGAGGAAGGTACCTAGGCCCTTCATGGTGGAGTCCAACGATGGGGAGGAAGGTCCCCGGCGGAGAGGTGTAGGAGGCCGGCGGCACGGCGGAATCAGGCAGCTGGGGCGGCCGGAGAGCACCTCCAAGCAGGGGCGGCGGCTGGGGAGGAGTTGGGGTCTGGGTGAATGAGGAGTTGTGAATCAACTCCTCACCCCGATCCCCTTTTGGATCCCAACGAAACTGCCGAGACCAGAGTCTCCGGCCTAAGCACACCGGAGTCTCCGGTGTAACCGGAGTCTTCGTGGCTTCGACTTAGGTCAGACCGGAGTCTCCGGCCCCGCCCTGCTCAGAAATGCAATTTATTGTGTTGGACATGTATGTGGCAAGAGGAGCATGTTTTTGAGGTAAGATAACGCCTGGGATAGATGCACAAACTGGTAATGGTACTTCACACTTAACTTGCAAGAAGCAAACACAATAAATGCCAAGATTGAGTGAGTTTCCCATAAGAACAAAAGATTTGCATAAAATCCAATAAAAACCACAAAGAACCAACTCTTCATACAAGAAGAGGTCAGTGGCCTAGGCCACCATGTATGAGTTTATGGCATGACACCGCGAAGATATATCTTGGGTTCATAACCAATACTCGTCATTTAAGCTCACAATTCATGAATTAAAAATAGAGGCAAATGAATTATACTTTGGGCATATTGGGGGGAGGGAGAGCCCAATTAATTAGGACAACACTCCCATAAATCCATGCCTACACCTAAACCAAATAGAAGTTGAACCTATAGGTGTGTATGCAAGATGGTCAAGTCAAGCTCCTTGAATGCACGATATTTAGCTCATTCCTCAAATAAGTGAACCTTGCTTCATCAAGTGGCTTCGTGAAAATATCGGCAAGTTGGTCTTTGGTTGGCACATAAGCTAGCTCAATATCACCATGGGCAACATGATCTCTAATGAAGTGATGACGAATCTCAATATGCTTCGTTCTTGAATGTTGCACCGGGTTGTAAGCAATCTTGATAGAACTTTCATTGTCACAAAATAGAGGCACTTTGTCACAATTCACAGCGTATTCCTTTAAAGTTTGCCTCATCCATAACAATTGAGTGCATGCACTAGCGGCGGCCACATACTCGGCTTCGGCGGTGGAGAGAGATATGCAATTTTGCTTCTTAGAAGACCAACTCACCAAATACATACCAAGGAATTGGCACGCCCCGGAAGTTGATTTCCTATCATCTTGATCACCAGCTCAATCCGAGTCCGTATATCCACAAAGAGTGAAATATGAGTCCTTGGGATACCACAAACCATATCTTGGGGTATGAACCAAATATCGAAGGATTCTCTTGACCGCCAACATGTGGCTTTCCTTAGGAGCGGCTTGATACCTTGCACACACACCTACACTCAATACAATATCGGGTCTAGATGCACAAAGATAAAGAAAGAAACCAATCATGGAGTGGTAGAGCTTTTGATCCACATCTATATCCTTTGGGTTAAGTTGTAGATGGCATTTAGTATCCATAGGAGTCTTCTTCTCCTTAGCATCAACCATATTGACTCTCTTGAGCATGTCTTGGATATATTTTGCTAGGCTAATGAAAGTCCCTCCTCTCAATTGCTTGATCTCAAATCCAAGGAACTGGACATCTCAAACCTATCGGTCATAAGCTTTAAAAATTCATCATTAAAAGCCTTTTTAAATGAGCCCAATATAATATCATCAACATATATTTGGCAAATGAAAAGCTCCCCATTAACCCTCTTAGTAAAAAGAGTGGGATCAATTTGCCCAACTTCAAATCCACGGTCTAACAATAACTCTCTAAGGTGCTCATACCACGCACGTGGTGCTTGCTTAAGTCCATAGAGTGCCTTATAAAGCTTGTAGACATGGTTAGGGAAGTTGGGGTCCTCGAACCCCGGGGTTGTTTAACGAAAACCAACTCCTTTAAAGGACCATTAAGAAATAAACTTTTCACATCCATTTGTTGCAATTTAAATTTAAAATGGGATTCATATGCAAGAAGGATACGGATGGACTCAAGGCGAGCCACGCGAGCATAGGTCTCTCCAAAATAAATGCCTTCAACTTGAGAGAACCCTTGAGCTACCAATATTGCCTTGTTACTCACAACTATGCCATGGTCATCTTGCTTGTTCTTGAATATCCACTTTGTGCCGATAACATTGTGACACTCCTTGGGCTTATCAACTAACTTCCATACATTATTGCGCTTGAAGTTGTTTAGCTCTTCATGCATGGCATCCAACCAATCCTGATCTTCAAGAGCTTCAAAGACTTTCTTCGGTTCCACCATGGAGATGTGAGCTTGATGGTCACTAAAACTTGCCAATTGCCTCCGGGTGGACACCTTGCCTCCCAAATCACCGATTACTTTATCAAGACTGTGTTGACGAATTTCCAAAGTTCTTGCCCCTCTAGCTTGACGACGGGCTTCGATGTCCTCATTGTATTTTGGAGGAATCACTTGATCATCTTGATCATTTGAGTCCCCGTCTTGACTGGAATGTTGACCTTGATCCTCAATATGCACAGCTTCATCACTGGAAGAAGAGGACGGACCAGGGTCTTGATCAGTGTTGTCTTCAGTGTTATGTAGACCGGAGTCTCCAGTCTAAGGCACCGGAGTCTCTGGTCAGATTGGCCGGAATCTCCGGTCTGGCGGATTGGTCGTGATCAGCTTGTTGAGGGTCTTGTGCTTGTCTTTGGTCAGGTGCATCATAGGCTCCAACAGAAGCTGCTTGTAAATCTGTAGTAGATGAGGGCTCCACTTGAGTGGAGAATTGTCCTTCTCGATCAACCACAAGGGGTTCCTCAATAGGGCAGAAAAATCCCACACCCATTCTTCTTATGGCTTCTTGAGGTATTTCATCATCTACATCAGAAACATGAAATTGCGCCACTTGGGAGCTGTCATTTTCCTCGAACACCACAGTAGAAGATTCTATGATAACCCGTGAGGCTTTGTCATATATTCTATAAGTGTGGGATTCGGCACCGTAACCAACAAAGATACCCTCTAGTGATTTAGATTCAAATTTAGTTAAGCGACAACCTTTGATCAAATAGAAACACTTACAACCGAATACACGAAAGTAGGAGATGCTAGGCTTGTTGCCTGTGAAGATCTCATATGGAGTCTTGTTCAAACCTTTGCGGAAGTAGAGCCGGTTGGACGAATGACATGCCGTGGATATATCATCGGTCCAAAAGGTCAACGAAGACTTAAACTCTGCCAACATGGACCTCGCCGTATCCATAAGAGTCCGGTTCTTCCTTTCGGCTACACCATTTTGTTGAGGGGTATATGTTGCGGAATATTGGTGACGAATACCCTCTTCACTAAGAAATTCATTGAGGGTGTAGTTCTTGAACTCGGAGCCATTGTCACTTCTAATTGCCAATATGGGGACATTATGCTGACATTGAACTTCATTGGAGAAATCGATGACGGCTTGTTGGGTCTCACTCTTCAACTTGAAGAAATAAACCCATGTAAATCTTGAATAGTCATCAATAATCACCAAGCAATACTTCTTCCCACCAAGACTAGCTTCGGGAACGGCACCAAAAAGATCCACATGGAGAAGCTCCAAGATCCTCTTGGATGAAATAATAGTCTTGCTTGGATGGGAGAATCGTGCATCTTTCCTTCAACACATGCCCTACAAACACGATCTTTGGCAAAAGAGACAGTTTCTTTTAGTCCGAGAATGTGGCCACCCTTGTGAAGAATTTGCAAAATTCTCATGTTGACATGGGCCAAGCGGGATGCCACAACCAGCCCACGTCGGCCTTTCCGAATAAGCACATCGCATTTGAAGTGGTTTTCCTCGAAAAGTCCACCACAAACAAATCATGTTCGACGTACCCAATGAAAGCAACCTTTAGAGTCTTGCTCCACAAGAGTACCAGAATATCAATGTCAATAAAGACGGCAAAGCCCATCTTAGTAAGAGCACGAACTTAAAGTAAATTATAACCAAGGGTTTTAACACGCATGACATTCACTAAGGTAATATCCCGAGCGACTACCACCTTGCCAAAACCCAATACCTCCGATTTTGATCGATCTCCATAAGTGACGGTTGCATGATTTAGATTTGGTCTCAACTCCGTCATTATCTCCTTGCTTCCGGTCATATTACTTGTGCATCCACTATCAAGCACCCATTTTGACCCACTGCAAGCATAGTCCTACAAGAAATCATTTCTTTGTTTTAGGTACCCATTTTGTAATGGGTCCTCTTTTTTTAACAACAAGGGTCTTAGGAACCCAAATAGAACGAGCAGTAGAAACATCTCTAGGACCAGCAAATTTAGCATAAACATCCCCATAATAATCAACATAGAAAATATAGTGGGGGTTAGCGTTTCCCGCAAAGTCATCACGAGTGGTTTTTCCCTTTGAGGCACCGCCACTCGAGATGTTAGACTTTTTTGTTTGTGCAGTCCTTGCATCCTTCATGAAGTTCTCCTTCTTCTTTGCCGGAGCAACATAGCCAATGCCCTCTTTATTGTTGTGGGGAGTCCCACTAGGTTTCTTACCTTGTGAGACGGCCTTGGCAAGAGAAGCCTTCAACCTAGCATTTTCCTCAATAATATTTGCATGATCACAAGTAGAGGTAGAGGAACTAGGTGCATCATTCTTAGATGTTTGAGCTTGAAGTTGTTCAACAGACTTGGTGAGGTTAGAGTTTTCACTCTCCAAATCCTTGTGAGCCTTGGAAAGCTTCTCTAGATCCTCGGTTAGTCTAGAATGAACAACTTCAAGCTCGACCTTTTCCTTTTTACAAGTTTTATATTTATCAATAGCATGGTCACGTTCTTTAATGAGTTGAGTAATAATTAAATCATGTGACTCTTCAATAGATTCTAGTTTCTCCTCAAGAGAAGCCCTAAGCTCTTGCTCCTCCTCAAGGTAACACTCAAGGAGGCAATTTCAATAGCATCCTCTATTTCAATTTTACCTTCAACCTTAAGCATATCTTGAGCTTCACCATATTGGCTCATGAGAGCCTCAAAGTGCTTCTTGACTTCACCTTGCAAGTTAGCCATAAAATGATCCAAGGAAACAATTTACTCTTTTACTCTAAGACTATTAGCATCGTCCAAATCATTCATAGTCTTAGGAGAGGGAGAGGATGATACCTCGGTGGACTTGGCCATGAGACATCTTGCGGAAGTGTTGGAGACATTTTCATTGGGGGATTCAAATAGGGAAGTAGATGATGAAGATGCAATGGCAATGGCGGCCACCTCATTTGTGGTTTCTTCTTCTTCCCCGGATGAGTACTCCTCTTGAGAAAGCAACACAATTCTTGGAGGTTTCTTGTTGGAGGTGTTCTTCTTGAAGAACGGTTTCTTGTGAGCAAGCTGTGACTTATCCTTGGGAACAAGCTTCCCTCCTTGCTCTTCTCTCTTCTCAAACGGGCACTCGGCAACAAAGTGAAATTGATTTTGGCAATTGTAGCATGAGCGAACCCTTTGGCCACCCTCCTTCCTACCACTTGATTGTTTAATTAACTCCTCTGCTTTGGACGGGCTCTTCCAAAAAGCTCTTGATGTAAGGGCTATATAATCCTTGAGTGCATCTTCAAGATCTTGTGGATGCCAATTTGACACATCTTCCAGAACCTCAACTTCTTCGTCTCGCTCCACAACCTTGGCCTTCAAAGCAAGAGAAATTCCTTTATGCATTCCAATAGCTCGGGCACGAGCATCTTCGGCGTTCTTGGCGGCCACCTTGAATGCCGCCCTTTCTTGCATAACCTCATTGGATGACATGAGGTGGTAGTTGTGTCTTCCTTGGAGACTCTTCAAGTTGGTGTGCTCAAAGGGCATGAGAGCACTCACATACTTTCTCTTGATCCAAGCGTCATCCATATAGGTGGCACGAAGGTGTCTAAATTTAGTGGCAATAGTCTTGAGTCTTCGGAACATGTCTTCATGGTCTTCACCTTCCAACATGAAAAATCCCTCGGCTTGGTTGCTCAAAGCATCATATATATTCCTCTTCATACTCACATTTCCAACAAACGCGTCGGTTAGATCCCAAGCTTCTTTGGCAGTAGTGAGGTGTTTGATGTGAGACATGGTGTCTTCACCTACTGCAGTTTGGATCATGTGAAGAGCCACGGCATTGAGTTGGCTATTCACAACTTCTCTTCTTGTCAAGTTGCTTGGGTCCACGGCCTTGAACCCAACCTCAATAATTCTCCATAGCTCGATCGAGGCATTGTTCACATGATACCTCATAGAAAATTGCCAATTAGGAAAACGAGATGGAATAAGCTTAGGTGGATCACCCGTATTGTTTATATGAGGATGAGGGATAGCTGGGTCGGGGGAGTAAAAATGGGGAACCGCATTGTACCCCTCTTTCCCACTGTCAATTTTAGGTGGGCAGTCTTTAGAAATTCCTTCACCCACCCCATTTTGCGCGGCGGAAGTGTTATCCTCAAGAGATGAATATGTGGGGGGGGGGGCTTATTAGCATCTAAGAGTTGCGCCATCATTGCACGCAACGCCTTCATTTGAGCGTCCATGGATGAAGTTAAGGTTGTTTCCAACTTCTTCAGATTATCCATGGAAACCGGGTTAGTATCGCCACCCGGATTTCCATCCCCATCATTCATACTCTCTTAGGTGGTGAAGCCTAAATAAAGAGCCAAGGCTCTGATACCAATTGAAAAGATCGTGTTGGCACTTAAAGGGGGTGAATAGGTGCTACACCAAATTTTAATTCTTTTTCAAATTAGGCTTGCCACAAAAGGTAAATTCTCCAGATATGCAACTACGGTGAATTTACCTATATGACAAGCAAGCACTAGATCTACGCAGGATACAAGTAAAGACAAGTAAGGATAGAAGTAACCGGTAGGGAAGCACGCGGAGACAAGGATGTATTCCCGAGTTCCTCCTTTTTAAGGGAGTACGTCTCGTTGGAGGGGTGTGAGTTCACCACAACAGGCCTAATCAACGCCACAAAGGCCTCACCCTATTCTCTGATGAACCTCGCCACAAAGGCTCGGTTCACCTTCCACTATCGGAATCCTTCGAGGCAGAATCCGGAGCCTTTATAAGGTTCTTGGGGCACACACCCACAACTGAATCGGGTGCTCCCAAATCACCAACAAATCTGTCCAAATAGTACAACAAGTGAGAACAACAAACTAGGTTTTCCTAGTGGAAACCCTAGCCACAAGTCCTCTAGCAAATGAGGGGGAAATGGAAAACCGGTTGGTGAAGATGTAGATCTTGGCCTTCTCCTTCAATCCTCAAAAGATCAACGAGTTTGAGTGGAGGGATTGGGAGATCTGAGTGATTTGAGCTTCGAGAAATTAGGGTTCTTGAAATTCTGGCCGAGCTGCCCTCTCCAAGCTAGGAGAGGGGTATTTATACCCTTCATCTTTTTCTAGCCGTTGGACACTGCTTGGACCGGAGATTCCGATGTAAGTGGGCCGGAGACTCCGGTGTAAGCCGGAGACTCTGTCCGAGCTCCGCATTTTTAGGTAAGCAGGAGACTCTGTCCGAGATCAGCCAGACCGGAGATTCCGGTCTCCTGGGGCCGGAGACTCCAGACAGGCTGGAGACTCCGCACCCCTTCGGTGACTCTCTGAACCACTATCCAGTACCGCGCCACTCTTGTGTCTTGATAGGGTCGAAGAAGACAGACCGGAGACTCCGGTCTCCAGAGGCCGGAGACTCCGGCCCAACCGGAGACTCCAGACACCGATGTCCAGTACCGCCGGACTGATGTCCAGGATCGCGCCACACCTTGGCACAGGGCAGGGGAAAACCAGGGACCGGAGACTCCGGTCCAGGCAGGCCGGAGACTCCGGCCTGGGAATTTCCTGCAACACGTAAACTTTGCCATTTCTTCCTTTTTGGTGGCTGATGCTGATATGGATAAATTAGCTTATAAACCTGCACACTAGACTTCACATTAAATCATCATTAGTGTTGTTAACTAACACACAAAACCAACTAGGGTTAGGAAATGTTCTTTCACATGGGCCTACCCTATTGGTATTCCCTCCACATCAGCACACTACCAGCGCAGTAACATTCAAAGTGTTTGCCAGCGAGAAAGATAGCGATCAGTTGGGCTAGCCTATCAAACCTTTTTTTTATATACTATCAAACCTGTCAGCAAAGTAAGACTGTTCATAGTGAAAAGTAACATATCATATTATCATACACATGCTACTAGTTTATGTTACTAACTACATAGTGGTTAGTAACATGTATGCGGTATCATGTATATTGTATTTATTAAATTTGTAGACTCATATTATATCGAAATGCGTTATATTACAGTATCTAACTATGATACCACCACCTCCTCTCTCATCATTAATTACGTTGACACGTGTACCATCCCAAAACTATGGAATGTTATAAAAATCACAATAATTTTAAACTCTTATTATTGAATAAATAGAGTCTCCCAAAATCAAGAAAACCTTATATAGAAGATTGTTTTGACATCTTCAAAGTTATTTTATTTTAAATATTCAATCTTCTATTTTAAAGTCTTGAAAAGGTTTTGGAAATAAATTATTTATTTGAGTACTTCTATAAACCTTAAAACATTTTGATAATTTTTTTCCAATATTTTATATTGCCCAAGATAAATGGTTAATTGTTTTTACAAGATTTATCAAACTATGTTTTAATAAAAGGATTTGTCTTAGATTATTTTATTATGAAAATGAGTTATCATTTTGAATGATATTACTCATATTATTTTCTCTGGATTTTATTTAAACCATTTCGAGATATTTATAAACATTTATTTAAAATCTCCCAAATAGCCATATAGAACAAATTTGGACAAAATGGTATTTTGGTAATTTTGTTTATATCAAAAATAGTTCCTAAACGTCTATGTTGACTAATGGTAATTTACAAATTTTTACAAATTTATTTGACTTGATTTGGATCTTTAAATCAAAATTTATAAAAGAGATCAGAAAATAGAAAAAGAAATTTGATGACGTCTTGCTAAAATCCCAAATTTTCAAAATTGCATAAGCATGCATATATTCATGCATCATCTTGTTTTGTTGCATTTTAAAATTTCTGTTTTGGACAAAGGGTTTAAAACTTGTTAGAATTTCCTTTTTCTCCTGCAGTTTTTGTATGGCCAGTATGACCGGGCCAGGACCCGGTATGACCGGGCATACATCACCCGACCAGTGGCTTTGGCCGGTATGACCGGGACTAGTGCCAGTTCTACCGGACAGGTTCTCTGCCATTACCCCTCGACAGAAAGTATAGCCGGTATGACCGGGCAAACGACCGGTACGACCGGGCATGGCGTTTTCAGTCGGGAAGAAACAGCCATTTGATTGTCGTCTTCAATCCGGGCTGTAATGGCCTCAATCAAAGCACCCATCCTCGCCTATTTAAGCACCTGGCCGTCCTCTCCATCTTCCCCACGAAGCCCTATAGCCACGCCGCCAGGCTGCCCAATTCTCAAGCTCGCACCGCCGCCATTGACACCAGTGAAGAACTCGAACCACGGTGAACCTCGTTGACCTCTGCTCGATGTCTTCGTCCCTATCTTTTTCCTCTTCCTTTGATCTTCGGTTTGACACCATTTGGTGTTTTCTTGCTCGCTAGATCGACGAGCCCGTCTCCAACCGATGCCGTCCGCCACCGTCCCCAACTCCGGCAAGCACTCCGAGGAGGAGGAGAGCACCCCGGACGCCGACACTCCGCCATCGACATCGCCTCGTTGCCGTGATCAGCTAGGTGAGGAGACCCCGTCCCGGGAAGCCGTAGAACTCCAGGAACGCGCACCGCCACCGTCGCAGCAGCTTCAGCTGGTAGTACCGGGCTGGGAGCCGGTACAACCGGGCATCCCGATGCCAGCCTTTTGTCAATTCTGAAAATGGATAAAAATGCCAGATTTCGACCCAATCTTGTAAAATCAATACCTTGAGTTCTACTTGTCCAAAAATTGCATTATTTATATCAAAATGTTCATAAAAAAGGTGAAGAACTCATTGGACTGTTCAAACTGCATGTTTGCATCTTGCATTTTAACTATTTTTACAGAAACATGAATAAAGGTATTATAGCATCATAAATTATTTTATAAATTGCTAAATACGTTAAATATGTGATCATGAGCATCATGCATTTGTTAGATAACAAAAACCATGAAATATATATAATGCTAAACTGATTTGTGGGTTAGCTTGCATTCCATGCATTCATATATTTTTGTATTGCCGTATTATGATTGTTGTATTGAAATGGTGTTTTGGTTGTTTGAATAGATTCTGAGGAGTTTCAAGCATACTGTGAGTGTTGTGACAACGCGAACAAGAATCAAGATAAGTGTATACTCAGATCCATGAAGGACCTATTATTTTATTATATTTGCATTGTAGATTATTTCAGTAGTATGCATGATAGGTTTACTACTGTTTTTAGTATGCTATGCAAACATGTTAGATCATGACCTGTTGACTAGGGACCTATATTAATTTAGTAGAAATTCTTGTTGGAATTGTGAAAGTTTTGATGTAGTAAGTTAAGTGAAAATTCTACTAAATTAATGTACCACCTGGGTGGATTTGGTTGGCATCGGATGTTTATAGTTGAGTGGCTACTCAGGCCCATTTTCATGGTGTGAACCTGAGTATGTGCACTTGTGGATTGACACCCAGGGTATTGAGATTCAATGTCATTCCGTGTTTAGATTGCTTCCAGTGCAGCCTCTAGTCATATGGGCTTTGTCTTGACTAAGTAAGTAGCATGGAACCGATCCGGCTTGACAAGCAGATGTAGGGGATGTAGGTGGGAACGGGTCAAGCCAGTAGTGGTTGGGAAAGTGCTTCCGAAAGGTCTCATCTCGATCTTCTCCTTTTCTACTCACTAAATGAGTGTTTAGGAAGTTTGGGTTGGTTGAGTCTAGTGGGGAAAGTGTCACATACTCTCGAGAGTAATAAAACTAAGATCTTAGCTGTGTCCCCGGTTACAGACAATTTTGAGTAACTGAGCAGGGTAGTTGTCGGAGAATCTCTTCATTCCAATTTCAGAATAAAATTTGATGGGTGAACACGGGCATATGAGACATTGGATGCGTTCCATGGGTGTGTCTCATGTTAATAGATGAGAAGGAAATTACTTTATGAAAAGTAGGACAAAATTGGCTTTATGCAATAGCCTTGAACTCCACCCGCCAAATAAGCATGTAGTATTAGTCTTGCCATTTTATAGTCCACCATAGTACCACTTGCCGGCCTATCATAAGGTATTGACCCAAATTTCCTGGGCTGCAACGTTAATGTTGCAGGTTATTACGATGACGAGTGAGGACGTCTACCTTTCGAGCTTGCAACCAACATGAATGCCAGTGGCACATGAAGATGATGAAGCTCTCTGTGCTACTTATGTTTCCGCTACCAAACTTTGTATTCAAGATAGCCTTTGGCTGTGCAATTTGTAAAGAATATTTTACTTATGGATCTCATGATGTAATAATTATTTGACATTGATGCATGGTATTACATCTATTTGTGAATTGCTATCCATACTCGATCCAGGGAATAGCATATTTCACGATGTGTTCTTGCTTTTCTAAGCGAGGGCGCTACAAGATGGTATCGGAGCGTAATGTTGCCTGTAGGCTCGAAAACCCTAGGTTTGGACTAGAGATAGGAATGACCATAGGAACAAATGTTATTTCCTATTTGTCCAAAACTTTCCTAATATTTTTCTTGTAACCTCCTCACCTAATTGCTTTCTAAGTTATCTTATCTTATTTATAGATGACCATAACCTTGGAATGTTTCCGAAGGTGTTGAAGATCAACATGACAAGCATGTAAAGCCATCGAGTACATTGGTTGAAGACTTCGATTTAGACTTCACAACAACCAGAGATACCTCGACGAACTCAAAGAAATAGAAGAGGGACTTGAAACACTGAAGAAATAGATAGACTAGACCACCATTTTATTAGAATAACGTTATCGTGGTATTGTATTGACTTACCAAATTGTGGTATGGCAGTACTATCACGCTTATTTTCAAAACCTTTATCGTGTTAATTTTTTTCCAAACTTATTTTTTATGAAATTAAAAAGGAGTGGTTGTTCTTTCTTTTGTTTGATGACTGTTTACCATTGTTTTTTGCCTGTTGCTTGCTAGGTTTTTGCAAGATGTATTGCCTTGATCTGTTGTGTATGGGTAGGAATACTTCTCTTAGATCTTTCTATCTCTGCTGATCCACTCTAAGCCCAACCAAGACCAACCAGAGGCCTCACCCATATGCAAACAATAAGGATCTGCCACTTGTAATGCAACCGATGACAGGAACCAAAGCCCAGTTGTTTCAGTCGATTCTCAGAACTTACCAACAAAGCATCAACATACCGACGGTAGACCCTAACGAAAAGAAGTCCTAAGAACGAGTTGTGACAAAACCTCAAGCCTCCAAGGTCTATGGAAAAATAGGAAACTCATCCAACACAACAAGTGAACCAACAACTCAAGGATAGTAGGGAAAGCCTACTACACCGAGGAGAAGACTAACTGAAGAAGTCTTTAGCTTGTGAGCTAACTTTGTGTAGGAGTTTTCGCAACCCAATAGTTTTGACGGATCGATAGTTTAGCTCAGGTTGTCTTGCAGATTGGAAACTTTCTGTCAGACAAGTGAGGATGACCGAGAGATAGCCTACATGATTCTCCTATCTAGATATTGAGGAAATGATACGGGTGCAGGATGTACTGATCACCATTCCTACTACTCATATTATTCACCCTCACTATTTGGATTGGTAAATCTTGAGTGACATACCTATTAGACAGATGACGATGATAAGCCTGAATCATAGAATGGTAATAAATATTATAACCCACTGTAAGGCAAGTGTTGCCAAGGCATAAGATATACGGTGAGGATAAACCTCAGCTCCCGTGAAGAAGAAGGAATCGTGCAATGGAAGTGTTTGCCCACCATGAGAGTTTCGTTAGAAAATTCGACGCAGTATTGCATTGAAGGAAGTCAACCATGAAGACGAGGTCTGCCAAGGAAACGACATTAACAGATTTTCAGCTATTATGATGAGACGCACTCATCTTGACTTTCAAACTTACCCAAAGAGCGACCCTTCGGTGTCGAAAGTACTTCAACAACCCTTTTATGTGGTTCACAGCTCTACCGTGAAGGAAAATTCAACTCCAACCACGTGGAGGAGGATTATGTTTCCAAGTATGTAAATAGGCACCCACCCATTGGAAACGAGGTTTCACATTCCACGACTTGAGGATATTATGCAAGGTTCAAGAAGTCACTAAATCCTTATGAGGAGATGGTACATGTTATATATTGGATTTAAGGATGATGAAGCACAGTCTCAAACAGCTGAAGTGTTTGTTCAACCCAGTATGACCTCTTCACATGCCAGATGATCCCCCAACCCTAAATCATGTTTTCAAGACTGCCAACAAAAGTTTCTTTTAAGGGTGGTAGCCCACCCAGTTGCCTAAACCTAGAGATCCCGAACCCATCTTTCTTTCTATCCTCTTCGAATCTCGGCGACGAGATTCATTTTAAGGGTAGTAGTCTGTAACATCCCAAAACTATGGAATGTTATAAAAATCACAATAATTTAAAACATTTATTATTGAATAAATAGAGTCTCCAAAAATAAGAAAACCTTATATAGAAGATTGTTTTGACATCTTCAAAGTTATTTTATTTTAAATATTCAATCTTCTATTTTAAAGTCTTGAAAAGGTTTTGGAAATAAATTATTTATTTGAGTATTTCTATAAACCTTAAAACATTTTGATAAACTTTTTCCAATATTTTATATAGCCCAAGATAAATGGGTAATTGTTTTTAAAGGATTTATCAAACTATGTTTTAATAAAAGGATTTGTCTTAGATTATTTTATTATGAAAATGAGTTATCATTTTGAATGATATTACTCATATTATTTTATCTGGATTTTACTTAAACCATTTCGAGATATTTATAAACCTTTATTTAAAATCTCCCAAATAGCCATATAGAACAAATTTGGACAAAAGGGTATTTTGTTAATTTTGTTTTTATCAAAAATAGTTCCTAAACGTCTATGTTGACTAATGGTAATTTAAATTTTTTTACAAATTTATTTGACCTGATTTGGAGCTTTCAATCAAAATTTATAAAAGAGATCAGAAACTAGAAAAAGAAATTTGATGACGTCTTGCTAACATCCAAAATTTTCAAAATTGCATAAGCATGCATACATTCATGCATCATCTTGTTTTGTTCCATTTTTAAATTTCTGTTTTGGACAAAGGGTTTAAAACTTGTTAGAATTTCCTTTTTCTCCTGCAGTTTTTGTATGGCCGGTATGACCGGGCATACATCACCCGACCAGTGGCTTTGGCCGGTATGACCGGGACTAGTGCCAGTTCTACCGGGCAGGTTCTCTGCCATTTCTTCGACAGAAAGTATAGTTGGTATGACCGGGCAAACGACCGGTACGACCGGGCATGGCGTTTCCAGTCGGGAAGAAACAGCCGTTTGAATGCCGTCTTCAATCTGGGTTGTAATGGCCTCAATCAAAGCCCCCATCCTCGCCTATTTAAGCACTTGGCCGTCCTCTCCATCTTCCCCACGAAGCCCTGCAACCACGCCGCCAGGCTGCCCAATTCTCGAGCTCGCACCGCCGCCATTGACACCGGTGAAGAACTCGAACCACGGTGAACCTCGTCGACCTCTGATCGATCTCTTCGTCCCTATCTTTTTCCCCTTCCTTTGATCTTCGGTTTGACACCATTTGGTGTTTTCTTGCCCGCTATATCGACGAGCCCGTCTCCGACCGACGCTGTCCGCCACCGTCCCCAACTCCGGCGAGCACTCCGAGGAAGAGGAGAGCACCCCGGACGCCGACACTCCGCCATCGACATCGCCTCGTTGCCGTGATCAGCTAGGTGAGGAGACCCTGTCCCGGGAAGCCATAGAACTCCGGGAACGCGCGCCGACGCCGTCGCAGGAGCTTCAGCCGGTAGTACCGGGCTGGGAGCCGGTACAACTGCCAGCCTTTTGTAAATTCCGAAAATGGATAAAAATCCCAGATTTCGACCCAATCTTGTAAAATCAATATCTTGAGTTCTACTTGTCCAAAAATTG
This sequence comes from Puccinellia tenuiflora, assembly GCA_012064385.1. Lineage (NCBI taxonomy): Eukaryota > Viridiplantae > Streptophyta > Magnoliopsida > Poales > Poaceae > Puccinellia > Puccinellia tenuiflora. The sequence goes on from QRDG01000191.1 coordinate 1,152,953, forward strand.
CGTTCTTTATATCAAAATGTTTAGAAAAATGTGAAGAACACAGTGGACTGTTCAAACTGCATGTTTGCATCTTGCATTTTAACTGTTTTTACAGAAACATGAATAAAGGTATTATAGCATTATAAATTATTTTCTAAATTGCTAAATACGTTAAATATATGATCATGAGCATCATGCATTTGTTAGATAACAGAAACCTTGAAATATCTATAATGCTAAACTGATTTGTGGGTTAGCTTGCATTCCGTGCATTCATATATTTTTGTATTGCCGTATTATGATTGTTGTATTGAAATGGTGTTTTGGTTGTTTGAATAGATTGTGAGGAGTTTCAAGCGTACTGTGAGTGTTGTGACAACGCGAACAACAATCAAGGCAAGTGTATACTCAAATCCATGAAGGACCTATTATTTTATTATATTTGCATTGTAGATTATTTCAGTAGTATGCATGATAGGTTTACTACTGTTTTTAGTATGCTATGCAAACCTGTTAGATCATGACCTGTTGACTAGGGACTTATATTAATTTAGTAGAAATGCTTGTTGTAATTGTGAAAGTTTTGATGTAGTAAGTTAAGTGAAAATTCTACTAAATTAATAAACCACCTGGGTGGATTTGGTTGGCGTCGGATGTTTATAGTTGAGTGTCTACTCAGGCCCATTTTCATGGTGTGAACCTGAGTATGTGCACTAGTGGATTGCCACCCAGGATATTGAGATTCAATGTCACTCTGTGTTTAGATTGCTTCCAGTGCAGCCACTAGTCAGATGGGCTTTGTCTTGACTAAGTAAGTAGCATGGAACCGATCCGGCTTGACAGGCAGATGTAGAGGATGTATAGGTGGAAACGGGTCAAGCCAGTAGTGGTTGGAAAAGTGCTTCCGAAAGGTCTCATCTCGATCTTCTCCTTTTCTACTCACTAAATGAGTGCTTAACAAGTTTGGGTTGGTTGAGTCTAGTGGGGAAAGTGTCACAAACTCTCGAGAGTAATAAAACTAAAATCTTAGCCATGTGCCCGGTTACGGAAAATTTTGAGTAATTGAGCAAGGTAGTTGTCGGAGAATCTCTTCATTCCAATTTCAGAATAAAATTTGATGGATGAACACAGGTATATAAGACCTTGGATGCGTTCCATGGGTGTGTCTCATGTTAATAGATGAGAAATTACTTTATGAAAAGTGGGACAAAATTGGCTTTATGCAATAGCCTTGAACTCCACCAGCCAAATAAGCATGTAGTATTAGTCTTGCCATTTTATAGTCCACCATAGTATCACTTGCCGGCCTGTCATAAGGTATTGACCCAAATTCTCTGGACTGCAACGTTAATGTTGCAGGTTATTACGATGACGAGTGAGGACGTCTACCTTTCAAGCTTGCAACCAACATAAATGCCAGTGGCACATGAAGATGATGATGTTTTCGCTGCCAAACTTTGTATTCAAGATAGCCTTTGGCTGTACAATTTGTAAAGAATATTTTACTTGTGGATCTCGCATTGTAATAATTATTTGACATTGATGCATGGTATTACATCTATTTATGAATTGCTATCCATACTCGATACAGGGAATAGCATATTTCATGATGTATTCTTGCTTTTCTAAGTGAGGACGCTACCCACAGTCAGTTTTTTCATGCATGGAATGCATGATACTAGATATGATATTCCCACTGTGGCTTGTCTTACAGTCAACGGAAACGATCCGTATGCCCATTCGCGTGGATGGCATGTAATAAGGAGGGCAAAAGTGAAGAAAGTTAAATGAATGGGGACAAAATTGAGTATTATAAAGCGAAATGGGGTAAGAAAATAGAAAACTCTACGCTTTATATTTGAAACAACAAGATTCAAGCAGGTATATTCGATTTCCATAACATCTGAAGAGAAGTTACTTGTACATTACAGTTCCTAATACATTAAGGGAGACTAAAGGTGGAAAAGTGCCTTGCATGACACTCCTTTTTATTGCTCTTCTAAGCTCCTGGCGACCCCATTCGCTGATTCCAGAATGATGCAAGAAGCCCTGTGACTTACCACATATTTTGCATCTGTCGGCAGAGCAACCGAGTCAGCTACAAACGATAAGAGTGCTAAAATCTAAAATGAATGTACGAGACATTGTGCATGGTTCAACTTTATTAGTATATTGCATTTGCAGCCTGTTTGGTTTATGACATGGTCATAGTTTCTGAAGCAAAACTTTACTGTTTGGCACTGACGCATGTGTAAGAAAGAGGAGATAACTTACTTTATATGACTGTCCCACTAGGGAGTAAAGCATCCTTGATCACAGTTACGATGCCACTTTTGATGAAGTATCCATCTGTTTCCCGGGCTGCTTCTTGAACATTGTCAACATTGATTATCTACAGTACCAACGAATCCCTTAAGAAATATGAATGACGAAAAAAAGGCGTACAACATAATATCATGCTTGGGGCAATGGACATGCAATGTAGAAATTGTTATGTAATGGGAAGAAACATATTAAAATTGTGTACGTTACCGTGAATACAAGTTACATATATCGCAGGAAAACGGAAAACAAAAACTGGTATAACCATGAGTATAGAAATATGGAATACCTTCACGTTGTCTCCAATACGAGCATTCTTGTCAATGATTGCTCTTTTGATGTGTGAATTTTTTCCAATACCAATGGGAATGCCACCTTTTTCAGCAAGGAGTTTCTTGTCAGCTTCAGTCTGTCGAACAACAAAGGGTGAGCACAATCATTTGCCAGAATCATACTACACCTGTATTTTATTTTACCTCGTAGTAGTCTGCACCCATTAGTAATGTGTCCTCTATTATTGCACCTTCAGATATGCAGGACCGGAGTCCAACTACTGAATGGTGTATCTTGCAGTTCTACATGGATAGAAAAAGTGAGGCAGAGTGAACATACAAGCCATTGTTACATTCAGCATGATAAATCACTTCAAAGGAGATATAACGATAACAGGCCATAGTATAGGGACATGGTGTTTTGACTAGTCGGACTAGATACACCCACTATAAAAAAGGCATTTTAAATATATTTTGAAATGTCAAAAAATTCAGAATAAAAAATTCGGATGTACATCAAGACATTCTACGTTTGTACACAAAGTTCCGCTAAATAAAATATTTTTTGAGAATTGTGCAAAAAAGACAAAAAAATGACTCGTGAAAACTCATTTTGGAACACCGGAAATTGTCTTTATTACACAGGCCACAAAAAAAGTTTTTTTTCCTACAAATTTTTTTTGTGCGAACATAGAATATCTGGATATAGATCCGAATTTTTTGTTCAGAATTTTTTGACATTTTGAAATGCGGTTTTTCGATAGTGGGTGCATCTACACCTAGGATCCAAAACAGAATTTCCATAGTATAGAAGTTTTTCAAACATGTTTTTCAAAATAGATTGTATGAAATGAAAAAATGTCAACTGAAGAAGGTTAGCACACCAAAAGCAAACTGAAAAGGGCTACTTACTTTAATAACACATCCTTCACCAATAACACTGTCTGTCACGTCAGCATCAAGAACCTTTGAAGGAGGCAAGTGTCGAGGTTGTGTGTAAATTGGAGCAGAACGGTCATAGAAACTGCATTAATATTGAAGGTATACATTAAATCAACAGGGAGCAATTCTAACACTTTACATGCATGCAATTTCATAATCTTCTACCACATCAAGGCAAAAAAGCACACCTGAAATCCGGTATTGGCTTTTTGGTAATTCCCAAATTTGCATTATAGAATGCCTCAATTGTACCAATATCTTCCCAATAACCATCATATAAGTATGCTTGTACCTGTAAGCAACAATGAAAGACTCTTAAACAGCACATATTACAAATATGAATGCCAATGTAAGTGCATATCTGATAAATATCAGTGTTTTTGGAAAGATAAACATATGACTTGACGGTATTTTTCAGTGAAGGTAAGATCTAAGATGATACAAAATCATCAAAACAGAAGAAATAAAGTAAGTAAAGGAAACTACAAACTCAATGAGCTTTCATACCCTCATTCCAGCACTAGTTGCACCAGGAATAACCTCACTTCCGAAGTCATTAGCTCCAGGAAATTGGTCACGGAGAAGCTGAAGCATTACATGTTTACTAATGACGTAGATACCCATGCTAGCAATATAAGGCATTTCCTTTGCTCTCTCATCATCAAGGCCAAGTATGGTCGTATCAACCTACAAGATCAAAAGAGGCAGCGATATGGTATAAATTTAACGAAAGAGATTTTGTAGCATAATAGATGATGGTTCACAACTATATATCTGAACTTAGCTAGACAGGGACAGCATCAGTGTACCATCATTGCTTTCAACTCCTCTCCTTTTGGTTTCTCTGCGAATTCAATTATCCTCCCTTCTTCGTCGATTTTCATAAGACCAAATGCAGTTGCACGTTCCTCATCCATGGGCAAGGCGGCAACAGTAATATCAGCATCGGTTTCTCTGTGTGCCTGAATAAACTTTTCATAGTCCATTCGGTACAGGTGATCTCCAGCAAGAATTAGATACTCCATAACATTATGCTCCTCGAATAGCCACAAATACTGCCTTACAGCATCTGCAGTACCCTGAAGAAAATAAAAGAAAGTCAATACACAAGCTAGCATGGGACCCTAGCAACACTTTATGTCGATAAGCTTGAATTTGAATGACCTTTCTGGTCATCTTCAGTAACCAACTCGAATGCCGCGTGTTAACCACTTGAATAGGTTTATGATCATGTACATACCTACTTTATGTGTTTCAACTTAGAACTAAGAGAGATACATCTCGTCTCAGAATGGTTTACCCAAAAAATCTGACCGCTACCTGGAGGACAAGAGATTCGCTTGCCAGGGTGAATGCAGCCGCCGGTTGGGAAACTCCGGAGCCAGAGCCAGCCAAGCGTTCGTCATGCTACTTGTTTGTCCCTCCGCATCTACTTTATCATCATCGGATCAATTTATTTAGGGCAGTAGTTTTAATTGTGATGCTTTGATTCAATGTCGGGCCAAAGCCATCGAGATGAAATTTGTACTCGGTCCATGAGGATGAGTTGTTGTGCAAATCTTGGTTGGCCGCAAGCATGGTTCCCATTGGTGTAACGCCGACGTCAGATTTTTTGGGTAAAAATCCATGGATTTTACCATGAACAACCGCATACAATCCACGCCATGCGCTGAGGACTCTCTCCGCCATAGATGGACATGCATACAACACTCCGTGAACAACTTTGTCGGGTGCTATGACCATGTGCAAACTGTAAATATGGCTTGCTTCAATTTTTTTTGTTTGCATCCCTTTTTATTGCATTATGTTGGGTGATTCTGATTTGCTAGATGGAGTTGGCCAGTATCATGTATCATCAACTTGAGAGTAGGCCATTCATGTTGGCCCATTGTTGGAACATATTGAAGGGGGTATCTGTCCCCAGAAATGACAAGGGGCAGGGCAAATCCGGCGATGACAAGTAGAATTATGTTAAATTTGTGTGGGACGACTTTATTGTATTTGAGGGGTGGGATTTGAAGGATGTGGTTGCCCGGTGGACAGATGGGGGTTGGCCGGTTGCTCTTCGCGAACACATCCGGACGTGTCCACGGACATATAGGGGTCAAATTTTCCCAGTCCAGTTGGAGATGCACATCACTAACAATTTACCTATACTAATTTTCATACGGTAACTAGCAAACTTGTTCAGGACCAGATCCTGGTACAAATTACAGGTTCACATCATGCAAAAGCACTAGTTAACTTAACATCAATTTGTGAAAAGTTTTAAGCGTCCCTAGTTGAACTTAATTTGTGAGAGAAGCATGCCATAAAAAAAATACTATTTACAAATCTGGGAATAATAAACAAAGGAATACTACTGTAGTACCCTGAATAATCTATATCAAGGCTTTGAAAGAAAAAGACTATCGACATTGCCTCGGAACAGATTTGGCTCTTACCCCTGTCTATTCAATTTTGGAACATATATTCCCTGTGTAATGAAAAATGCCAGATAATATCACATATTTGGTATGGGCATGTGCTTAAACTTAAATTTAGGAGGAATTTCTCTCCTCAACTCATGGAGCAATGGTATGCTCTTAAGAGCATTGCTCAAGGGATTTCCTTTACTGGAAATATTGACTCTCTGATCTGGACTTACAATAGCTCTAGAATATATTTTGCTAGCACCCTTTATTCCATAATTAACTTCAGGGGTGTCGAGCAGTTTTTACTCCTGCTCTTTGGAAAATAGTGGTTCCACCTAGAATACATATCTTCCTCCGGCTTCTAGCTAACAATAAGGTCGTCACTAGAGATAATCTAAAGAAAAGGAATTCTCAGGATCGAGCAGGGATGAAGCATTGTCAGTCTCCTGCTTATGCCATCTGGTACCGCCATGATCCTTCAGCAGTCACAGACCTGACTGAAGACTGGGAAAAACTTGGGGGCTCTGGAACAAAAACTGGTGTGCACGCCTTCTGCAGCCCCTCTTCGACGCTGGATCTGGCCTTCTTCCTCACGCCTGCAACGCCGCCCCCAGGACCCGGCAGCAGCAGCAGCTGTGGTGTGACCAGCTGATAAAATCTCTCTAGCTCAGAAAATCGTCTGTAATAGATCTCTAGTTTTATTTTTCTACTTTGCTATCTCTATCCCATTGGGGGAGAACAAACTGTATGTAAAAGACTCCGTAGCTTTTGCCTGATCGCGGGTTTCTTTAATGGAACCGGGAGTGATTCTCATGTTTTTCTAACAAAAGGCTGGCCCTAGGATGTCCAAAGAGGGCTAGTGAAATTAGTTCATGGTGAAAGGATATGATCATGATTCATGAATAAATTTATAAAAGGATTATAGATTTGGTTTTGTTCTAAATGCCAACATGCCAAAAAAAATATAAAATGAAATAATGATAACTGTTATAACTGAAGAATGAAACTACTAAAGCAAAGAATTCTATTGTTTTTCTGACGAGGGCTTTCGAGCGAATGACAATTTCTGACGTTCTTCGTCAATTGATGAATTTAGCAATGAGATACCTGAAACCAGTCAGGATTATCTGGGCTCTGTTGTGCCGCGAGGACTTCAACAAATCCTTCATTCTTGTACCCTCCAATGTTGCTCCCATAGGCTCGTGAGAGGTGACGATTAAGAGAAGCAGAGTTGAACTGTGTCAGCACATAGATCTTTGATATATTGCTGTTCAGACAATTGCTGACAGGAATATCAATAAGCCTGTAGTTGGCGCCCAATGGCACTGCAGGCTTTGCACGCTTCTTTGTGAGAGGATACAGTCTAGTCCCCGCACCACCTCCAAGAATGATTCCGAGAACACTCTGCACAAACAAAAGAAGCTCATCAATAGCAAAGTAAATTCAATAAGAATGAGAGAAAAGATAAAAATGACAGTTCCGAGATTGAGTGTAGCACATGAGACCACACAATGATTAAGCAACACAAAACATTCAATAATCAAAATCTATGTATCATAGCAAAATACACGTTAGGCATCAAAAAATTCAAAACCCAACAACTAAACCCATCTAATAAGAAAAATGATTAAGTTAGAAAGTAAAAAATCGAAGTTTTTCCTGATTGGGGCAACACATGCAAGGGATAATGACATCTTCTTGATCAAATTATTATGGGGTTCACATCCACATGGCCACCCCGCTGATTAAGTAGGACTCTCAACAACTCACGCCCACAATTGCCACATTTAGTACCATAAACAATCAGAAACCATGAAAACGCCCACGTGATTTAAGACTGCAATAGCAAAGGTTGTTATTTTTCTATGTCGTGTTCATCTCACAAGAATTTCCACATGACAACACAAGACGCCAACCACATTTGGACATCCAAATTACCGACGCCAGTACAAGAGAATAATTTCCCGCCCGTGTCAGATTCTCATCGAAGATACAGATGCAACGGATCAGGGCGGGAAGACAAGATTTGGCGGCGAAGAAGCGCCGCATTTGCGCCTATGCGAGGCGGCCTACCGTGCTTGCGTCAGGGTCGAGGCAGGTCTGGGAGCTCTTGGAGTCCGACACGGCGCGCGGGGAGAAGACAAACGGCCGCCGCGCCGGAGCCGGGGACAAGGCCAACCCGCGCGGGCTGTGGCGCCGTCCCCACGGCGCGGGGAGGAGGCGGAGGGAGTCGCAGGAAGTGGATGCGGAAGCCGCCGCGGCCGAGGCGCGTTGCGGCGGGGTCAGGATCTTGGAAGGGGACGCCGCAGCCATCGCCATTACGGTGGATGGCGGAGCTCGGTTCACGGGGCCTCCGTGGCGAGGGATCAGGAGGAGGGAGGAAAGATATTTCTGATAGTGAAGAAGGGTGCTGCCTCGTTTGGCTGTGTCATCTTCTTTCCTGCCAGAGTGAGTGAGATTGTCTGCAACTCTGCATTGAGCAGGCAAAAGTAACTTTTCGGAAGGCGTTTCTAATCTTTTCATTTGCCCCCTGGAAAAAACAAAAACTTCTAGTCTTTTTATTACAGTATATTATACAAGTGAGTTGCACACAGCCACCGTTCACGTTTTGTTTGCAATTTTCCAATATATTCTATTCAACCTCATAACCTGAACCAAATACATGGCACAAAAAAGTGAAACCCTTCTATTGTATTTCAACTCATGATCTCCACCAAAAAATACCTTAACTCACCCGATTCACTCAATGTGAAGTGTTTTCTTATGATGCATGTTATTCGATTGGGTAGCTAAATGAAAAACTTTGTACGTATCAATAGATATCTTATGGCCCACAGTAGAATGATATGCAACTGCTACTCCCTCCGATCCATTTTAAATATCGTAAAAAAAACTGAGTATGTACAAGTCCTAGTACGCGTAGCGAAAGACTTGTAGGATCAGACGGAGAAGATTAGAAGCTGTCCCAACTGAACCTTTTGAAGTTAACTCAAAGCTGAAAATGAAAAAGGAGCGATGGATCTCAATATATGGCCACTTACATCGGGTCCCATTTCTGCATGCTTCGATGAGCCCTTACAGTCATTAACGGTGGGTTTGTCGCACTTAGAAGAATGGGAGGGCGAGGGGAATGCTTTAGATGCCAAAGGCACATCCATGGCTGCAGAAGCAAGTAACAGAGGAAACTATAGATATTGTGTGATGTGTGGTTTACTTTTGAAGACGTAGCAAACTCTTCTCTGATTTATATATAAGTGAAGCAAGTATATGTCCTTACCAAAATAAAACAAAAAACTCACATGTATAATTTAGTGCGACGAAATTACTTGGGCCTGTAACAAGCTGTAAAGTTCTTGGCGTTCTAGCTATGTTCTTGGCTTTATTGGCATCTTAACCGATGAAACTAGTCTCATCCAGCTACACATGATTGGTTCTTATGCAGAAGCTGCTACTTGAGATGGTAGTACTATCCTGCTAATATTTGGAATGGTCTCATTGTGCGGCTCAAAATCGTGGGCTAGTTGTGCTACACTCCAAGGCACTGCATACCATAGCATGTTGGGAGCTGGAAAGTAAATCTTGATGTATCTAACACGTCATTTTAAACATTAAATGTTTGTGAATGTATATACATTTGTACGCCATGTCGCCATCGCACATAGTATTTCCTGTTAAAGTCATAATCTGCCTTTTTTCTACTTTTGTTATGGTAAGGGTTTATACTAGGGAAATTTAACACCTCAAATATCGACCCTGCCTTGCATGATTATACATACCCACCTTGTAAACAAACCTCCTATCACACACTCATTAGAAATTACCCCTTGCATGATTATACACATTGAAGACTTATTATACTGTCGAACTAGTGGACATTGTATTTTACCTAGCACCGGCGTTTGGTTGCTTGCATTCCTTGAAGTTGTACTATAAATTAGAACCTAAAAGCACATGTTGCCGCGCCCCTCTATCTTGAAAGAAAGAACGGTATCAATATTTGACAAAATATGGATCATATAAATACTGTAGGAGGAGAAATTTTGATCAAAATTCTACATTATTTCAAAGTCTTATGTTTCGTTAACATAAATCGACATATTTGGGGAAGAACTTGTAGATGTTTGATACCGTGATTTAGGACAGCATAAAAGTCTCAATATAAACCCTATCAGGCATCATTAACAAGGTCACCGAATATTTGGAAATATATTCCAATTTTTTGTGCTTTAAATGCAACCATGCCATGATGATGACTTTTGAATTGAATATTTGGGATGTTATAAATCTAACCCCCTTAAGATGAATCTCGTCCTCGAGATTCGGATAGGTCAGCAAATAGGTATGGGTGGTCTTCTCGAAGTTCATCTTCTCATTCCCAAGTTGCTTCTTCTTCTTCTGTGTGGTGGTTCCACTGAACTTTGCAAAATGTGATCGTCTTGCTACGAGTAACCTTTTTTGTTGTCTCCAAAATCTTGACATGTTTCCCTTCATAAGTGACATCGGTCTCCAGGTAAACTTCTTCTAGTGGTACTGTATCCCTCAACGGAGTTTCTACCATCTTTGGGTGACACTTCTTCAACTAGCTCACATGGAAGACGTTATGAACTATTGATAAAGCTTCTGGTAGTCCCTATTCATATGCCACTTCTCCTTTATAATCTGGGATCTTGTATGTGCGTATAAAACAGGGTGCTAACTGTCCTTTGATTCAAAATCTCTCCACTCCACATAGTGGTAAGACTCCGAGATAAGCTCTATCCAACACCGAAAATTCAAAAAATCTCACCAAGTCCTTTTGTCCTCCGACTAGCTTTTTTTGTGAGAAAACTCCTTCTCGAGAAAAGATTTCGTTCATTACGACAAATACCTTGTCCTCAATACGGTGGTGGATGCAATACCCGATTGTTTCCTTGGGATAACTAACAAAGTAATATTTGTCTGATTTAGAACTTGTTCGGTCGTAAACACTTTTCACAAGTGTCGCATCCCCAAATGTTAAGAAGCAACAGGTTGGGTTTAACCCCATGACTTATATGGAGTCGTCTCAATAGACTTAATAGCGCTCTATCTAGGTAGGTGTAGTAGTTTATTTTACACAGTTTAGAAAAGGCAATGACAAATTTGTTAGGACATCATAGATCTCACCATGTCCAATAAAGTTTGACTACGTCTCTTGGAAACTCTGATAAAGAATTTACTCCTTATGTTACGAACGATATCCCACTTAACCTCTGAAATTTATTGAAATTTTGAAATATTTCGGATTTCCAGCCCATCAAATAGACATCCTCATGTCTACTAGAGTCTTTAGCAGAATTTGTGTATTTGAAAAACCCACTCGCATGTTCAAAATAACCGGTGAATTGTCTCAAATCATCTTTAACCATTACAAGAAAAAAACTCACATTTATCAAATGATTCAAAATCAAATGACTTAAAATTCCATCACGACGGAGTTCATACATGCGTTTTATCTAACATGACGAAAACAACAGTGCCACATAAAAATAGTGTATGTCGCATATTTCCAAATGTTTAGCATTCACTTTAAAGACATTATTTCTACAATCAAAACTCAAGATCGAATAATCCCTTGTAAAGGGTACAAATTCATCACACATATCCTTACACGAACCAAAAATAACTATTGTTCTCAAACTTTAAGGATCATTCGTTACAAAACGATGGAATGAAAACAACTTTTATTCAGCTCATGTGTGAATCTTGATAGTAGACTTTAAGAGCTTGACTTGGACGACGAGAGCGGTTGTTCCTCTAGGACCAGGTTCCACGCTGCTTTAAAATTCATGCGGGCCAAAATCTAGGTGCGGTCCAGGCTAACAAGTGTAAATTGGCTCCACAGTATGTGTATGAGGATAGGAGCAACTCCAGCCGTTGCCCCCTCCCCCCCACCCCCCCAGGCCGAATTGCCGGCGTTTTTTTGGGCCTGCTGGGGGGCACCGGCGAAAAAAGTCTGGCTGGGGACGGGCCGATTCCCAGCCGCAGCCCCAGCGACACGAGTTAAATTTAGCGAAATTTAGACGAAGTTCGGTAAATTCGGGGAAAGTTCGTTAAACTTGACAAAGTTCGACGAAAAGTAGCGGAATTTATACACAAAACATTAAAAAAAACTACGGCCACATGCCGAAGTTGCGGTAGAGCTGCTGCGAGTAGTCGCCGCCGTCGTCGCCACCGGGGGGAGGAGCACTGCATCCTGCGCCATCGTCGCCGCCGCGGTACTGGTGGCTCGAGCCGGCCTCGCCCTCGTCGCTGTCGTCCAAGACGACGAGCTCCGGCTCGGCGCGACGCTCCAGCTCGCCGTGACAACAACGGCGGCGCTCGTTGCGAGCGAGGAGCTCTGCCTCCTTGGCCTCAATGCGGCGTTGGCGCTCCTCCTCCGCCCGCGCATGGTCGCGGGCTGACCATTCCAGCGCCTCCTCCAGCTTCAACGACAGCACGTCGTTGAGCCTGTTCGCCATGGCCTGCTTCAAGGCCACGTCGTCCTCGTCCTCCGCCTCCACCTTCACGGCCTTGTTGCACGCCTTCTTGAGTGTCGCAACAGTGGAACATGGGGTTTCCCCTGATGTTGACAAAGTGGGTCCACCGCCTGTGGGCCCACCAGGAAGGCGAGCAAGGCCAAGGTTCAAGACTGGCAGATGCCCCCCCCCCATCTGCCCCACGGCGACAAGACAAGCACGGCATCGACAACCACGGCTATGGACCAGGGGACCCCCCGGGGCCCCCTTCAACCCGGAAGACGACGCGGAGGTCCCGGGGACCCCGATGCCCAGTAGGAGGCCAGGCTCACCCCCGGGAACCAACCTCCGCACGCGCGAAGAGGATAGGCTTGTCAGCCCCGGCTGGAAGCTCCTAGAAGACTTGGGTGCCAAGAAGACGAAGGCGCCGAAGGGGGACAGAGACGGAAAAGGTGTTAGCCCCTGTCCGCCCGCCCAGGGAAAGGTGGGCGACCGCACCTAACCCCCTCAGAAGATTACTTGGACGAGAAGAAGCCACCTCACCCCCAAAGAAGAACCCGGAGGGGTTTTCCCGCCAAAACCCCTCCCCCCCCCCCCCCCCCCCAAAAAAGGTGCACCTGTGGGATCCCCTTAGCCTATAAAAGGAGGACCAAGGCACCTGAGGGAAGGGACGGGATTTCGGACGGATGCCCAGAGAGCCGGAGACTAGGCTAGGTATCGCACAAGACAGAGAGTAGCATAGGCGAGAGGTGATCTCCTCCGGGTCAGGATCTGCTCGTCTTCAACCTCTAGCCAACACCTCCCGGGTTCGCACCCGCAACCACCTCGTCTCTGCGGTGCATGCTTGTACGTAGATCTCGGGCCTAGATGAAGACTCCCCGGCGAAAGACGTTCCCCGGCCTCCTTCGCGCCACTACCGAACCTAAAAAGGGGGTATCCTTTACTCCCGGTGTCCGTGATCCAAGACACGACATCTGGCGCGCCAGGTAGGGGGCGCAAGCGCTGGATCCATCTTCATCGACTTCGAGATCTTCGTCGAGATCTGCTTCGATTTCTTCATCGACCATGCCGCCGAAGAAGCCCGACGTCTTGGCCTCCAAGCCGGTCTCCCCCACGCGCTCTCAGGCTTCCGGTGAGCGGCGCGCTGCTGTGGCGAACCGGAACTCTCCTCCTCCACCACCTCCGGAGAACGAGGCAGCGGATGGGGCAGGCGCCAACATCCGGAGCGGCGAGGACGGCGGCGTAGAGAAAAGCGTCGGCGGCAACACCGGCAAGGACCCCACTGTCGGTGAGAAGAGCGACGGTGTCCACACCGGCAAGGGTCAGCAAGGCACCAGGAGCAAGTCCTGCACGCTCCTCTCGGCGGACGCACAGGCTCGTCACGACGCCCTCGTCACCGCCAAGGACCTGATCCAGTTCCCTCCGAATATCGACAATCCCAAGGTCTACCAGGAGTGGCGGACCCACATGGAGGAGCTCCTCCACTTCGCCGACAGCGGTCCCAGGTGTGAGCCTGCTCATGCCCCCACCGTCGATAGCCCCGGAGCCAAGGGAGCGGAGACGCGAGAACCCCGGGACTGTCTCCGGGATGATCGCCCAGCTGAAGTTGTACCTCCGTAAGCGAACCCTCTTGCGGCCGGTCGGGCGAACCGCAACTGCGGTCCGGCCATCTCCGTCGGGTCATCCACTACCCGCAACCGAGATTTGCGCAACGACCTCAACAACCGTCTACACGAGGACATGCGCACCCGCATCGAACATCATCGAGAACGTCATCGGTGGGAGGATCGGGACGACGACATCGCTGAGGGCTGCCTCGCCCTCTCTCCCGAATTTCGCTAGGCTTCCTGGCCCAAGAAGTTCAAGATCGACGTCCTCCGCTATGATGGCACCACCAACCCCCGAGACTTCCTGCAGTTGTACTCGCTCGCTGCGGTGTCGCCGGGGCCGACGAGATCATGATGGCCAACTGGTTCCCGCTGGCCCTGAATTGAGACGCCCAGTCGTGGCTTCTCAACCTCCCCAAGTGCTCCATCCGATCCTGGCGGGCACTGAAGGAGGCGTTTTTGGGGGCATTCCAGGGCGGGTACCAGCGCCCGGGAGTTCCCAGTGACCTGCACGACTTCAAGCAGCTTCCGGGTGAAACTCTCCGCAAGTTCATCCAGCGCTTCACCCAGAAGATGAACACCATCCCTTGCATCAAGGAGGAGCTGGTGATCCAGTCCTTCCACGCCAACGTTCGACACACCCGGATGTGCGAGAAGTTGAGCACTCATCGCATCGAGACCACCCGTGAGCTCTAGGAGCTCGCGGACCGCTGTGCCCACGCAGAAGAGGGGGTCAGGGTCCTCGGGTAGGAGGAACCCGAGGACAAGGCTACCCCCGCCAAGAGTAAGAAGCGGGACCCCGGTCCCGACAAGCGCGTCTTCGTCACCGAGCCTCTCCCTAAGAAGGTCAAGCCGGCCTCAACTTCAGAGGGCGAGGAAGATCCATGGTGCCACGTCCACCCCGACGGCAACCACCTACTCAAGGACTGCCGCCAAGTGAACGGCCTCGCCGTGCGTGCGCAACGTCAAGGTGGAGGGGTCGGCCCAGGCGCCTGCTTCAGCTGCGGACTCTCCGGGCACTACTCCCGGGACTGCCCCACAGGTCGTCAAGGCGGCAGCGGCCAGGGGTGGGGATGAGGTAGAGGTCACGGAGGTTGTGGTGGAGGGCGCGGAGGCCAAGGCGAACGCGGGCCAAGCAACCCAGAGTTCGCCGACAATGGGGACGCTCCGGCTCCCTAAGGCGGCGGCAACGGACAATTCCAAGAGATCAACGGCGTCATCGGGTGCATCCACGGGGGAGCCTCCCTTCCTCCCTCCAACAGCACTGGCAAAAGACTCATCCGGGAGCTGAAGGCAGTCGCCTCGGCGCCGCCGAAGCCCCTAGAGTGGTCCAATCAGGTCATCACCTTCGACCCGGAAGATCACTCTGACAGCACCGTTGGGGTAGGGACACTGCCCCTGATCGTCTCGCCCATCATCCACAACTTCCAGGTCACCAAGATGCTGGTCGACGGAGGCTCCAGCCTCAACCTACTGACGGCGAAGGTCTTGGCCACCCAGCAAATTCCTTTCTCCCGCCTGCAAGACACCGGCGTTTTCCAGGGCGTGAACGGGAACATCACGCGGCCTCTGGGGAAGATCACTCTCCCGGTCACTTTCGGTGACCCCGAGAACTTCCGCACCGAGGAGATCGTCTTCGACATCGCCGACACGCCGCTTCCTTACAACGGCATACTCGGCCGGCCTGTGCTGGCCAAGTTCATGGCCGTCTCCCACTTCACGTACAACGTGATGAAAATCCCAGCGGCTTGGGGCGTGATCAAGATCAAGGCCGACATCGACGACGCCATCTTCTGTGTCCAGAAGCTGAACCAGATGGTGGCCATGATGGCGGACACCCGACAAGATGCGCAGGACGCTGGTGCCAATGCACTCTCCGGGGGCGGAGGGTACCCCGGGGGCTCGGCGCCGACTTCCTCCAAGAGGGCGCCATTTCACGGCGACCCGCAGATGACCAAGAAGGTGGCACTCACGGGTGACGGTTCCCGAACCATCACCATTGGCGCCCACCTCACCGACAAATAGGAAAGCGTGCTCGTCGCCTTCCTTTGGGAAAACTCTGACGTCTTCGCATGGGAAGCGTCAGGTCTACCCGGCATACCAAGGGAGGTGATCGAGCACAAACTGGAGGTAAACGCGGATTCCCGTCCTGTGAAGCAAGTTTTTGCGAAAACAAAGCAAAGAGAAGTTGGAGTTCATCGTCTCCGAGACCGACAAGCTACTGGAAGCTGGCGTCATCAAGGTGGTGCCCCATCCCACTTGGGTGGCTAACCCTGTGGTGGTGCCAAAACCGATGACCTCCAAGCTGCGACTCTAAATCGACTTCACAGACCTGAACAAGGCCTGCCCCAAGGACCCGTTCCCTCTCCCGCGCATCGACCAGATCGTGGATTCTACGGCCGGCTGTGAGTCGCTGTGTTTCCTGGATGCCTTCTCCGGGTATCACCAGATCCTAATGGCGGTTGAGGACCAGGAGAAGACGGCCTTCATCACCCCCAAGGGCAGCTACTGCTACACCCGGATGCCTTTCGGCCTCCGGAACGCCGGCGCCACCTTCCAGCGCGCGATGCAGGCCTTGGGCCTCAGCTGGGCCGCAACGTTGAAGCGTAAATCGACGACATCGTGGTCAAGACCCGGTACAAGGACTCCCTTGTCCAGGAACTGCACGAGACCTTCGGCAACCTCCACCGGGTCAACTTCAAGCTCAACCCCGACAAATGCGTGCTCGGGGTCCCGTCCGGCAAGTTGCTGGGTTTCCTAATCTCCCACCGGGGGATTGAGGCGAACCCCGACAAAATCAAGGCCATCGAACGAATGGAGGCACCCCGGGGGGTCAAGGACGTGCAGCGCCTCAACGGGTGCATCACCGCACTCGGGCCTGGAGAGCGGGCCCTGCCGTTCTTCAAGTTGCTCAAGAAATCGGGCCCCATGGAATGGACCCCCGAAGCCAAGGAAGCTCTCCAATCACTCAAGCGCTACCTCGCCTCACCACCAATCCTCGTGGCCCCAGCAGAGAAGGATCCTCTGCTGTTGTACATCGCGGCCACCAACCAAGTGATCAGCGCCGTACTGGTGGCTGAACGCGACACTCCTCTGAAGAAGCCGAGCAAGGGCAAGCGTCCCGGGGATCCGTTCCCAGGGCAATCAAGCAAGAAGGGGCGGCCGGGTGACCAAGGGTTCGAAGATCCCAGCACCCACCCCCTCCCGTCATCATTGAACCCCGCATCAAAGGAGATGAAGGGATCCACTCCGAGACGGCGCGGCCGGGGGCTACTCCAACAACACCCCGGAGCGCTGAGGACATGGAAGACACTGAACCCGTGAAAAGGTTTGGCTTCCCGCAAGGTGCAGCATCCGGTCTACTTCATCAGCTCGGTGCTGCGCGACGCACGGGAGCGGTATCCCATGATGCAGAAGCTACTGCTAGCAATCCTCATTGCTTCCCGCAAGATGAGGCCATACTTCGAGGGGCACCCGATCACGGTGGTGTCCAAGTACAATCTGAGAAGTCCCCTGGAGAACCCGCTAGCCACCGGACGCATCTCGGCGTGGGCCATGGAACTTCAAGTCTTCGGGCTCAAGTTCGAGCACATGGACAACATCAAGATCCAAGCACTGGATGACTTCACGGCCGAGTGGACCGAGACGGCGTTCGACGACCCGGAGGAGGAAACAAGCCTTCCCAGGAAGGAGGATCCCGACACCTGGACCATGGACTTCGACGACTCCTACACCAAGGGGCAAGGAGGTGTCGGGGTCGTCCTCACCTCACCAACCGGCGACCGCCTAAAGTACGTCGTCTAGATGCACTACCTAGGAAACATCTCCAACAACACAACGGAGTACGAAGGTCTACTCGTGGGACTTCATGCTGCCATCGGCCTTGGCATCGGCAAGATCACCGTCAAGGGTGACTCTCAGCTAGTCATCAAGCAAGTCAACAAGGAGTACGCTTGTCCTCAGATAGCGCCATACGTCGAGGAAGTGTGGAAACTCCAGCGACGCTTCAGCAGCTTCAGAGCTGTTTACGTGCCGCGGGAGGAGAACACGTCTGCGGATGAGCTGTCGCAGCTGGCGTCCAAGTGGGAGCCGGTACCTCCCGGGATCTACATCGAGGTACTCAGGCAGCCTTCAGTCTCTCCCAAGAGACTCAAGCCAAGGTCTTCATCGACACAGGAGGCCGACAACCCTTCTACACCGACAACACGGGTAGCCAGCCCGGAAGCTTAAGACCCGGCAGTGCCCACGGCGGAAGAAGCTTTGCTTCCTTCTGCCCAGGTGGTACTGCTGGTGGAACGGACCCACCAGCCCTGGGCCCAGGACATCGTCAAGTACATGGTGGAGCACGCCCTCCCGGAGGACGACCACGAGGCCGAGAAGGTGGCCCGCCAGGCGAAGCTCTACGTATTAATTGACGGTGAGCTCTACCGGCGACGCGAGAACGGGGTCAAGCTGCGATGCATAGCACAAGAACAAGGCCGAGAACTGCTGAAGGACATACACGAGGGGATGTGCTCAAGTCACGTGGCGTCAAGGTCACTGGCGGGGAAGGTCTTCCGCCAAGGGTTCTACTGGCCAACAGTACTTCACGACGCGGAGCAGCTGGTCAGGACCTACAAAGTCTGCCAGTATTACGCGAAAAGCACACACCAGCCGGCTCAAGCGCTACAGCCGATACCAATCTCCGGGCCGTTCACGGTCTGGGGGCTGGACATCATTGGCAAGATGCCAAAATCTGTGGGAGGACATGAGTACCTGTTCGTGGCCATTGCCAAATTCACAAAATGGGTTGAGGTGATGCCAGTCCCGCGCCAGACGGCTTAGACCGCCATCAAGTTCATCGAGGGGATCATCTACCGCTTTGGAGTTCCAAACAGGATCATCACCGACAACGGCACTCAGTTCACCAGCCGAGCCTTCCTCAACTTCTATGAAGAAATGGGTATCAAGGTGTGTTTTGCCTCGGTATCCTACCCAAGAAGCAACGGGCGAGTGGAACGAGCAAACGCAGAAGTCCTCAAGGGATTTGTAACAGCCCCAGTTTGGTACCTTAAAATATGAGCCAAATTTTCACTTTTTCTTTGCACTTGCATCATGGCATACATATTTAAATTGCTAAGGTTAAATAAAGCAACACTTGGAAATTATTAAAACAAAGGAAGCAAAACCCTTCCCAAATTTTCAAACCAAATACATTGCTCAAATTGGCAAAACAAATTATTCTTGAGTTTCCAATTTATCCAGGAAGTTCCAAGAATACATTTAATAAATAATTGTCAAAGGCAATTTCTTGCCAAGCAAAGAAATAAAATTGAGAATTCAAAATTGGTTCAAATCATTTTCTAATTTGAAACCAAGTTCAACTTTTCAAAAATTCAAAAGAAAATTATGGGGAGCTTCATTATTTTATTGGGATCCTCCATATATATTTTCATAATTTTATGAATTGTTCAAGTGCCCCAACTAAATAGCTAAAATAAAAAAAGATCACATTTGGAAATTATTAAAATTTGCCATATTCCAACCCTATGAACAAATGTTGTTCGAAACATTTTATTTTGCAACACCAATTTTTGTGGAGTTTCTACATGTCATGGGGAGGTTACATGAATTTTTGCAGATTTTATAAAAATGTTTATAGGCCTTAATTAATTCATTAAAACCCTGCTAGTTTTAAAAGTTGGAAAAAGGAAAAAGGGGACAGGGGTTGTCTGCAAAGCGACTGAACCATGCCCGACGTCGCTGTCGCTCCCGCGCGTCCCCGCCACACCACCACTATCGACATGCTGCCGTGCTCCCCCTGCTGCGGATAAAGATGCCACGACGCTCACCTGGACTATCTCTCTCTCCCCTCGCTATTTTCCCTCACCTGCTTCCTATCTCTCTGTTCGCGCCGCCATGGCCGAACACGAGTTGTGCACACTGCCGCTCACCGCCGTCGACTGAGGCACCGCAGAGCAGATCGAAGACCATAGAAGGCTCCGCCGCATCGCCCTCTACCTCCCCGCCGAAGGAATCGACGCGGGCTCGCCGCAATCGACCGGGCCGTCCGTTTCTTTGTCATCTTACTCAACCCCGGCCGTCGCAAGACGAGCTCGTTCCCGTCGACTCCGTCCACCCCTGTTGCCGTCGAGCACACCCACGCGTTGAGGGTGAGCACTCCGTCCTCCGGGACCTCCTCTCCTCCCTCCTTTCACCCTAGTCCGCCGTGTCGCCGTAGCTCCCCTTAGAGCCGCCGCGGGTCGCCGTCCTCCGCATCGCTCCGGTGACCAAGGGATGGCGGCGTCGCTACCCTCTAGCTTGCCGTAGTCCCGCGCGTCGATTTCGCCCTCTAGTTCGTCCCCGTGTGCTGGCTCACGTCGAGCGCGTGCTCGACAGTGAGCGCGGTCACCGCGCGCGCGCCGGTCGTGCTCAAAACGCTTCGCCAGTACTACCGGGTAGTTAGCCGGTAGTACTGCCCATAAGTAGTTTCGGTACAGGATACTTCTGTCAATTTCCGGAAGTAGCCCGGAAGTTGTTCCGGAAGTACCGACCTGACCGGTACTACCGAGCTCTTAGCCGGAAGTACCGACTCAACTAGTTAAAACTTGTGAAAATCGTAACTTAATAACTATTAATTCAAATCTTGCAAATGATATACCAAAATGTTCAGTAAATCAAAGGCTATCTAGTTATGTTAATCACATCATGACAACAACTTTTCCTTTGATGTCATTTTCAAAATGGTTAAAATAATTAAATATAAATAACCGTTTAATTCACCAAATATTCATCGTTAATCGAAAAAATGCAAACGAAGTATCAAAATGATCAGTAAGACCATACCTACATGATAACATCATCCTCATGCATGTTGGCATCACTTCTTAGGGCTCCTTTGATTCTAAGGGTAGGAATACCAAAGGAATAGGATTTGTAAAGGAATCGGTTTCCCTGTCACAACGGTTCCTATGGTCACAGGAATTCACATAAATGCTTGTTTGATTGCAACATAGGAACTAGCACAGGAACTCATGAGAAGATGCACGAAGCAGTGCCTTTTGGCGCGAGCGGGGCTTGCCGGGCGCACGCGCGCTTTTCTTCGCGCCAGGAATTTTTCCAGCGGTCGGACCTCATGCTCCGTTTCCTGTGAAAAGGTACTACCGATTTCCTACGGGATCGATTCCTATGGGATACAATCCCACAAATCAAACGTGATGTAAAGGAAAAAAATCCACAGGAACTAATTCCTATACAAATCCTGTGGAATTCCTTAGAATCAAAGGAGCCCTTAGTACTGATCCTATTTTGGGAACAACCTAATTCACTAAGTTTAAATATGTGGCTTATCCCGATTAATTGCATTAATTATATTCGGGAACCCATTTAACTTGTGGTCATGTTCAAGACCTCTGAAATGCATTGAAATGTCATGTCATCATGTGTTTGTGCATTGCACTTCAATATGTGTTGATTGCCTTGTATCTTTTCAGTGTTTGCTTCCTCTCGGTAGAACACGATTTGAGATCGAGACGAGCCCGATGTGGAGATCAACAACACCGAAGGCCGACAATGGATTATGGAGCGACAAGTCAATGATCCTGTTTTCCCTGAAGCCCTATTTCTATATATTGCCAAGCAAGGCAAGAGATAACCTAACCTTCTTGGCATATCTCATCCTATTGTTTTACACAAGTATTTTCTCCACAATAATATTGCATTCGATTCCAATGTCAACTTTTGGTCAATGTGTAGAGTATCCTATGAATTGCATGTTCCCTACACCATTACATGTTTCCCCTCCTATTACCCATAGGTTTGATGTGTTGGCCGGAGTTAATTCATATCTATTGAATATATGCTTAGGTATGCTTAGCCATGCTTAGTCGAATGCTTAGTGGTCCGGTGATTATTTCCATGCTTATGAAATTGATGGAATGTTCGGACATGGTGGATACTTGTGGTACTTAATTAAAATGCTTATAAGGCTTGGATGAGTTGCCATCGGGGGGATGGTGTTTTGTCTCATTCTTGCCGCCTAGGTGTGAGTTCTTGTCTCTTGAACCAAGATCGAGCGTGCTTCCATCGGTGGGGGTATGGGCCCCTTACTAACCAAATAACTTGTGTGGGCGTATCCAAGGGTCCTCTAGTTTGCGCTTTCCATTTGCATGTGAGTTGCAGGTGGATGATGGCGCGAAGAGGGGGTGGTGGTCTTTAAGATGTGGCGATGGGGGCAGGGTGCTGAAATAGGCACGGGAAACTTGTCCTGTCATCACGATGATCCTTGGATAGTCTCATGCGAGGTAAAGGTATAACCGCGCCCACTTGCCAGCTTTCCCCGGAAGAGAGCTAAACAGGCGAGCCAGACGGTACTGATGGGTAAATTAGTACACCCCTGCAGGGTCTAATCTTTTCGAAAAGCCGTGTCCACGGTTATGGACAACTTGGGAATGTATTATGAGATCATAGAAAACATGAACTTAATTAAAATTTGGCAACATGTGTTAAAAGGTTCATTTCCTCGAGGGTGATTCGAGGGAGTGCCTTGGTGGAGATGAGTGGTGATTTCTGGATACTGTAGGTTCAAGGTGAACCGAAGATTGAAAGTTTACTATCTTATCCCCTTTGTGAAAAACCTTCTGAGTAGTCGATGCCATGAGTCATGTCTTTAAAAAAGGAAAACTAGCTTTATGCAAAACAACTACTATATAGCTTTGAAGCCAATCAGCATTGGGCCTATATCGCCCTAGTAACCTTGCGAGTACGTCGTACTCAGTCTCTTTTTGTTGATTATTACTTGTTTCAGAGGAGGACGTCACCGGACAGGAAGGTGGGTTCTTTGTGGACATCAACGAGTAGTCTGGGGTTCCCAGGTGGCAGCTTGGGACGTCACGGAACAGACTGGCTGGGATTTTGTTACTGTAGGCATCTTAGGCCATAATTTGGATCTTGTTATTTATACAACTAAATTTGCTTCCGCTTGTTGTAATGTTGGGTCTGTGACCTCTGATGTGTATTTTGTTATCTTTCTCGTTATATGAGTTGAATTATGATCTCTTTGTGTCGTAGAGTCTGTGATGTGCCAGATGTTTCGCAGTCTTGATCTCTCTATATGCATTGATAGCTATGCCAGTGATTATGGCATGATCGAGGTGTTGCATGGGAGCGGTAACCCCACTAACCTTCGATTGTGTAGCATAGCCTGTGGGTTACATGGCATCTCTGTATAATTCCGGGGTCGGGGCGCTACAAATTGGTATCAGAGCAGGACTGCCTGTAGGAAACCCTTCTATTGGTCGATGTCGAGTCTAGTGTCATGAAAATTATTTATAACCTAAAAATGAGTTGTGAAAACCATCTTAGAATTCTTTTTACTCCTTACCCAATTCACTCTAATCTCGGAGACACC
Source organism: Puccinellia tenuiflora (assembly GCA_012064385.1). NCBI lineage: Eukaryota > Viridiplantae > Streptophyta > Magnoliopsida > Poales > Poaceae > Puccinellia > Puccinellia tenuiflora. The sequence continues at coordinate 1,176,353 of QRDG01000191.1, forward strand.
TTACCTCTATTTGGTTTAACGGTTCTTCTGCTCGTCTGTAAATTCTAACCTCTAGGTTCACGGGGTTGGCTTCTACCTTTAGTTTACCGGTTAAGTTGCTTCTGTCTTCAGAATTCGAAGTAAACTCAGTTGTTTCGCAACAATCTTCTTCTTCATTGGGTGCGAAACATCCGAAGCCTTGAAAACATTTCACACCTAATTGGGTGTTTCTCTCTTCGGGCTTTAGCCCAAGATCTTGAACCGAAGGTCCCGGATTGTGCTAGGACTCTGGTGTAATGATTCATGAGGGTTGTCACCCATGTGAGCATTATGCTATTGTGAGTCCCAGTACATGAAGCTGATCTTTAACCCAAGATCTTTCCCGTTGAATCCTGATGTTAATTGTCAAACCCTACATCAGGTTGGCCAAATTTGAAGTTAGTCTTCAATCTAGAGGTTGTAGCCGTAACTGATTTGCTCAGCAATGCTCTTGTCTGTCACTAGATCTAGCTAGACTCTGTGTTATGGAACCATATGTATCACGACAAGATTGCTCTTAGAGAGTTTCCCATCAATGTCTGTGATTCCTCCAGTAACACTCGTTCGTGAAACCCTTTTGGCACCAGTTGTTGGAAGAGCGCTAACAAGGGCCTCTGCAATATCTTGGGATTTTTGTTACCCTGTTTCTTACTCTTGATCTGTTGTCCGACCTTTGTCTGTTAGTTGACGGTCAATTTATATCATGTGTTGGTGTGTTCCGATGCAAGTTACTCTTGTGGTTCGTCAAGACATTCCACTTCAGGATGTCAGGAGAAACAAACTCCGGTACCCTTGTCCATTTCCCAGACCAGGTCAAAGGTTTGTGATTCGCGGAGTAAGAGCTTGTCTAGCTTTTGTTCTGTTCTATCTTGTAGTGTCACACTTTTTTATATTAAGAGGTCGTGCTTAGTCTCATGACGTACTTGATGAAGTGATGCTCTTACCCTTCCTTATCCATCTACCTCCGAGCTACTTGGGCTCGAGAATGTTGGGGATGTATATTGATGTGGTAATCAGATATTCTTAGCAATTATTATTGCTTTGAAATCCAAGGACTTTGATGGCACTCTTAGTAGATTGGTAATCAGATCATCAAGCCGAGTTGTCTGTGCTGCCAAGTCCACTCGTTCAGGTGCACACCTTCGGTCAACGAGTTAGATTCGTGTCGAAACTCTCAAGACCACATCTTTTCCCTTGAAAAGCAAGATTCCTCTCACAACCAGTGACATGCGGTGGTTCGTGATATCCTGGATGTCTTTCCAGAAGTACTGCCGGGTTGTCCCCTGACCGTGTTGTCGAGTAATATTGGAAACTTGTCAGAACCATCTTCATGTCATCACGTAGTACGTGTTCTGGATGTTGAGAGTGTTCTTCTCTGGTCCATGTGCAATGGTTGACAGTTGTCGCCATGGATCCGAGTGAAGTTCTCTTTGTCTCCCCGGGAATAACCACAAGCTGGTCATGCATGTGTGCTTTATTATGGAGGTGGTGGGTTGTTACCTCCAGTTCGCTGAATAAGCCATGTATGCGCACCAAGCCACTGATCGATTTGTTCTCGAATAAGAAAAGGTTGTCAAACCTCATCATCTTAATGGTGTTTCCCAATCAGGACTCAGTTGTGCTTCATTGCTTGGAGTTCATGCTGGTTCAGTTCCCTCTTCGTAGTCGTGACCCCATGGAGTTCACAATCTAGCTCGTGCTCTGGAGTTTGACGTTGTGGCCCCTGTCTTGAGAATCTAGTAACCCTAAATTTCCGTTAACTTTTGCAAACTCCCCTTCAGACATGCTAAGTCTGAAGTATCTGTACACCTAACCAACTCAGAACCTCAAGCAGAAATGATGCTTGGTGTTTATCAAGAGTATGACCTAGGCCTATTTGAAACCCCGACGAGTTCGATGTTGTGGTTCACGCACCTCACCGGAAGGTCTATTCACGAAATCTCTTGACTCTTTAATCACACACATGTACGTTGTGTGAATTCATCAGTCACGTTAGGGTCCGAACTTTTAACCTTATGGAAACATCTGGTATGTCAAAAGCGTGGAGTCCAGAAGATGTCCTTTCTCCTCACTGTGCTTCGAATCTCTACGGTCAACATCGGGGTGGTTTGAAGTGATGTCATGGTCTTGGACAAAGATCCTGATAAATTCGGGTGGACAAGTGATCGGTTGTCCTATCTTCTGCTCGACCTTTGTTTGGTCAAGTTGTTCCTAGTTTTCCCCAATGGCTTATGGTCTTGGGCAAAGTTCATATCTCCATCCCTTGGAGAAAACTTGTCTAACACCTTGAGCTATCTTCCGTTCATTCCCGTCACCACGGCATGTCATGCTTGTTACCTTATGCCCTGCAACAAGGAAGATAATCGTGGGATCGAGAAGATCGTGGAAGATACGTGTTGTCATGTTTCCCTCCTCTCTCCTTCTACTCTAGAATCTCAGGACGAGATTCCTGTAAGGGGGGTAGAATTGTAACAGCCCCAGTTTGGTACCTTAAAATATGAGCCAAAGTTTCACTTTTGCTTTGCACTTGCATCATGGCAAACATATTTAAATTGCTAAGGTTAAATAAAGCAACACTTGGAAATTATTAAAACAAAGGAAGCAAAACCCTTGCCAAATTTCCAAACCAAATACATTGCTCAAATTGGCAAAACAAATTATTCTTGAGTTTCCAATTTGTCCAGGAAGTTCCAAGAATACATTTAATAAATATTTGTCAAAGGCAATTTCTTGCCAAGCAAACAAATAAAATTGAGAATTCAAAATTGGTTCAAATCATTTTCTAATTTGAAACCAAGTTCAACTTTTCAAAAATTCAAAAGAAAATTAAGGGGAGCTTCATTATTTTATTGGGATCCTCCATATATATTTTCATAATTTTATGAATTGTTCAAGTGCCCCAACTAAATAGCTAAAGTAAAATAAAGATCACATTTGGAAATTATTAAAATTTGCCATATTCCAACCCTATGAACAAACGTTATTCGAAACATTTTATTTTGCAACACCAATTTTTGTGGAGCTTCTACATGTCATGGGGAGGTTACATGAATTTTGGCAGATTTTATAAAAAAGTTTAAGGGCCTTAATTAATTCACTAAAACCCTACTAGTTTTAAAAGTTGGAAAAAGGAAAAAGGGGACAGGGGGTTATCTGCAAAGTAACCATCGTCTGTCTCCTATAGCGACGGAACCGTGCCCGACGTCGCTGTCGCTCCCGCGCGTCCCCGCCGCACCACCACTGTCGCCATGCTGCCGTGCTCCCCCTGCTGCGGATAAAGACGCCACGACGCTCACTTGCCCTAGCTCTCTCTCCCCTCGCTATTTTCCCTCACCTGCTCCCTCGCTCTCTTCCTCTCTCTCTGTTCGCGCCGCCATGGCGACCACGAGTCGTGCACACCGCCGCTCGCCGCCGTCGACTGAGGCACCGCAGAGCAGATCGAAGACCACAGAAGGCTCCGCCGCGTCGCCCTCTACCTCCCCGGCGAAGGAATCGACGCGGGCTCGCCGCAATCGACCGGGCCGTCCGTTTCTTCATCGTCTTCCTCAACCCCGGCCGTCGCAAGACGAGCTCGTTCCCGTCGACTCCGTCAACCCCCGTCGCCGTCGAGCACACCCACGCATTGAGGGTGAGCATGCCATCCTCCGGGACCTCCTCTCCTCCCTCCTTTCGCCCTAGTCCGCCGTGTCGCCGTAGCTCACCTTAGAGCCTCCTGGGCTGCCGTCCTCCGCATCGCTCCGGTGACCAAGGGATGGCGGCGCCGCTACCCTCTAGCTTGCCGTAGTCCCGCGCGTCGATTTCGCCATCTAGTTCGTCCCCGTGTGCTGGCTCACGTCGAGCGCTTGCTCGACATTGCGCGCGGTCACCGCGCGCGCGCCGGTCGTGCTCAAAACGCTTCGCCGGTACTACCGGGTAGTTAGCCGGTATTACTGCCCATAAGTAGTTTCGGTACTGGATACTTCTGTCAATTTCCGAAAGTAGCCCGGAAGTTGTTCCGGAAGTACCGACCTGACCGGTATAACCGAGCTCTTAGCCGAAAGTACCGACTCAACTTGTTAAAAGGCTATCTAGTTATGTTAATCGCCTCATGACAACAACTTTTCCTTTGATGTCATTTTCAAAATGGTTAAAATAATTAAATATGAATAACCGTTTAATTCACCAAATATTCATCGTTAATCGGAAAAATGCAAACGAAGTATCAAAATGATCAGTAAGACCATACCTACATGATAACATCATCCTCATGCATGTTGGCATCACATCTTAGTACTGATCCTATTTTGGGAACAACCTAATTCACTAAGTTTAAATATGTGGCTTATCCCGATTAATTGCAATAATTATATTCGGGAACCCATTTAACTTGTGGTCATGTTCAAGACCTCTGAAATGCATTGAAATGTCATGTCATCATGTGTTTGTGCATTGCACTTCAATATGTGTTGATTGCCTTGTTTCTTTTCGGTGTTTGCTTCCTCTCGGTAGAACATGATTCGAGATCGAGACGAGCCCGATGTGGAGATTAGCAACACCGAAGGCCGACAATGGATTATGGAGCGACAAGTCAATGATCCTGTTTTCCCCGAAGCCCTATTTCTATATATTGCCAAGAAAGGCAAGAGATAACTTAACCTTCTTGGCATATCTCATCCTATTGTTTTACACAAGTATTTTCTCCACCATAATATTGCATTCGATTCCAATGTCAACTTTTGGTCAATGTGTAGAGTATCCTATGAATTGCATGTTCCCTACACCATTACATGTTTCCCCTCCTATTACCCATAGGTTTGATGTGTTGGCCGGAGTTAATTCATATCTATTGAATATATGCTTAGCTATGCTTAGCCATGCTTAGTCGAATGCTTAGTGGTCCGGTGATTATTTCCATGCTTATGAAATTGATGGAATGTTCGGACATGGTGGATACTTGTGGTACTTAATTAAAATGCTTATAAGGCTTTGATGAGTTGCCATCGGGGGGATGGTGTTTTGTCTCATTCTTGCCACCTAGGTGTGAGTTCTTGTCTCTTGAACCAAGATCGAGCGTGCTTCCATCGGTGGGGGTATGGGCCCCTTACTAACGAAATAACTTGTGCGGGCGTATCCAAGGGTCCTCTAGTTTGTGCTTTCCATTTGCGTGTGAGTTGCAGGTGGATGATGGCGCGAAGAGGGGGTGGTGGTGTTTAGGATGTGGCGATGGGGGCAGGGTGCTGAAATAGGCACGGGAAACTTGTCCAGTCGTCACGATGATCCTTGGATAGTCTCAGTAAAGGTTTAACCGCGCCCACTTGCCAGCTTTCCCCGGAAGAGAGCTAAACAGGCGAGCCGGACGGTACTGATGGGTAAATTAGTACACCCCTGCAGGGTCTAATCTTTTCGAAAAGCCGTGTCCATTGCTATGCACAACTTGGGAATTGGATTATGAGATCATAGAAAACATGAACTTAATTAAAATTTGGCAACATGTGTTAAAAGGTTCATTTCCTTGAGGGTGATTCGAGGGAGTGCCTTGGTGGAGATGAGTGGTGATTTCTGGATACTGTAGGTTCATGGTGAACCAAAGATTGAAAGTTTACTATCTTACCCCTTTGTGAAAACCTTCTGAGTAGTCGATGCCATGAGTCATTTCTTTAAAAAAGGAAAACTAGATTTATGCAAAACAACTACTATACAGCTTTGAAGCCAATCAGCATTGGGCCTATATCGCCCTAGTAACCTTGCGAGTACGTCGTACTCAGTCTCTTTTTGTTGATTATTACTTGTTTCAGAGGAGGACGTCACCGGACAGGAAGGTGGGTTCTTTCTGGACATCGATGAGTAGTCTGGGGTTCCCAGGTGGCAGCTTGGGACGTCACGGAACAGGCTGGCTGGGATTTTGTTATTGTAGGCCTCTTAGGCCATAATTTGGATCTTGTTGTTTAGACAACTAAATTTGCTTCCGCTTATTGTAATGTTGGGTCTGCGACCTCTGATGTGTATTTTGCTATCTTTCTCGTTATATGAGTTGAATTATGATCTCTTTGTGCCGTAGAGTCTGTGATGTGCCAGATATTCCGCAGTCTTGATCTCTCTATTATGCATTGATAGCTATGCCAGTGATTATGGCATGATCGAGGTGTTGCGTGGGAGCGGTAACCCCACTAACCTTCGATTGTGTAGCATAGCCTGTGGGTTACATAGCATCTCTGTATAATTCCGGGGTCGGGGCGCTACAGGATTGAAGACCAAAGCCTTTGACAAGTTGGAGAACAAGGGAAAAAAGTGAATTGAACACCTACCAAGTGTACTGTGGTCCCTCAGAACAACGCCAAGCAGAGCCACTGGAGAGACACCTTTCTTCCTCGTCTGTGGAGCTGAATCTGTCCTGCCATCAGAACTCAAATACGGATCACCCCGGGTGCTCGCATATGATGAGAACACGCAAGAAGAGCGAAGGATCGATGACATAAACCTGCTGGAAGAGAGTAGGTGCCGGGCTTACTTACGGTAAGCTTGGTACCAGCAAGGACGCCGCCGATACCACAGTCGTCATGTTCGCTCACGGGAGCTGCAACCCGGGGACATGGTGCTCCGCAAGAGGCAAAAAATGGAAGGCCTGAACAAAATGTCATCCAAGTGGGAAGGACCCTTCCGGGTCACTCATACCCTGAATCCCAGAACGGTGTACCTGGAGGACGAGAAAGGTAGGCCGGAGGGCAACGCCTGGAACATCGAGAATCTCCTGAAATTCTACCCCTGATTACGAACATGAATCGCAAACGTCGGATCCGTTAAAGCACGCCCTGGGGGCTAGTGTTCTGTAATGGGGTGTAAGAATCGTCGCCAAGGGAATAAAAGATAAGTAATTTCAATTTTCGTGAGCCTCAATTCTAGCATGCAAGCGTGTTATCCTTAGCAACCAGTAAGCAGGGGGCTGGTATGTGCCGGTGGCTGACGGGTTGAAGTGCCGCGAGTGGCCTCACGGACTAGGCACTGCCGCCCGATCATGCCGTACTGCCGCGGAAAGGAGGTATCGGGTAGTGCTGTGGTGAGACAAAATTCACCATAGAAACGTACTACCAACTTTGCTTGCGGTTTGCTTCGGATAACGCGCTAGCATGATAGGAGAGAGGGTCCATTCTTTTCCTACTGAAAGTTTGCTGTGTGCAGCTACTTCCCGGGACAAGATCAGGCGGCGGAACGCGACCAAGGAGCTGGGAACCCGGGAAGGACGGGGTGGATCGAGTACGCGGTAGGAAAACAGCTAAGTCCTTGCATCTGCATCCTGCACTTAGGCATGATATCTCGGTCGGAGTCAATATACCATCGACCTGCGCATGCTTGACGGTTGATGAGAGCCTTTGCGGGGGTATGCGACCACCCCGGCGAACGGTCCGTTTCCCTCTGGCCTAGTACCCGAGGACAGTGGTGAAGGACTCCCGGAAGTTATAGTCCTACTTAGGGTTACATCTACCGTGCAGAGGTATGAGTGCTTGGCACCTGAGAGGCCTCCTCTAAAAACTCGACAGCGCGTTAGTGCAAGGGAAGATTTGGGAAATGACCCCGGGAGTTGAGTCTAGGGTTGCATTCATCCGAATTTACATTCTGAATTACATTTCTGAATTTATGTTCGGTTTTACAATTACTTGAACCTATGCCGCTAAGGCCAGCTCGGAGCTAGGTCTCCTAGCTGTGCACCCTTGTTTTCTTCATGCCCGACGGGAGAACTCTCGATTCCCGGGGACGTCTGGGGAAAGGGAGGGAACCCGGAAGGATTTTCAGGCAGCTCATGGCCCTCCCACGCGTCCGGGCACCAGCAGCGAAGCAGGGAAACAACCTCGGCCGCCACCTCACTCATGGCATTGTCGTCCGCCTGTGACAAAGGGGCAAGTTCGGTCAGGATCTAGAACAGGCCCAAGAGGAGCGAGGGGCCGGAAGAGCCACGACGCTTACCTGCTCGATGGCCTCGAGCTCGGCCCAGAGCCCGGATGCCCCGGGTATCCCTGAGGTTTTCTCCTTCAAGGCTGCCAGAAGCTGAGCCCTTCGAAGGGCGCGCACCCGGGCCTCCTCCTGGGCTGCGGGACCGGAAATGGTTGCCAAGCGCGAGATGCCCATGGTGAGGGCCAAGCGTGACATCACCTCGTCTTCCTCCCCAGCAGTGCGGGCCCCAGCTCCCCTGGGCGCCTCCGCCGCGCCCTGATGCACGGACGCCGCCGTCGACGTCCTTGAAAAGGACATCTCCGCCTCCCCAGACATGGCTCTGCGAGCTATGGAGGGGCAGGGAAAGTAAGGAACAAGAAGAAGGAACAAGCCAAGGGATGATGAGGAGCTGGGGGCTGGAGAGCCTTTTATAGGCCTTCCACTCCCCACTGGCCCCACGACGGTACAACTGGTGTAGCAATCAGGGCGAGTTTTGCGAAAAACTGTTCTCATTCACACCAATTCAACTAGAAGGCCAAGCGGCGACAAGGGTACAAGTCTTTCGTCATCTACAAAAGTACCTACATTTTACAAGTAAAGGTTGGCTCCTACACGAGCAGGGAGCACCGCCGTACGGCGGAAGGGAGCACCGCCGTACGGCGGAAGGCGTTACTTCTAGAAGTACGTCGATGAGGCCACCAAGGAGGAGGTCAAGGACATCTTCGGGGGCGCTGCCCCGGGGCCGTCCCCACGTCCTCAAGGAAGCGGGCTCCTCTCGACCTTGACGCGGAAGGAGTCTTCTTCATCCTCATCCTCGTCCTCCTCATCGTAGCAGCTGCTGCGGCTGCTGCTGTCGCTTTCCGCACAGCAGTCCTCGCGCCCTCCATCGGCGCAGAAGATCTTCACGGAGAGCGTCTCATCTCCGTCGTACTCGAACACCAAGTACTGCCCCCGGGTAAGGTGACGGGAGCGCGCAAACGCTTTCCATCCCCTACCCAGGAGCATGGAGTCGTCGACGGTGTACTCCACTTCGACCCAGGAGGGGCCGTTGGGGCAGCTGTCCACCTGGAACATGGGGTTCCCCTGATGTGGTCAAAGTGGGTCCACCGCCTGTGGGCCCACCAGGAAGGCGAGCAAGGCCAAGGTTCAAGACTGGCAGATGGGCCCCCCCATCTGCCCCATGGTGACGAGACAAGTACGGCATCGACAACCACGGCTATGGACCAGGGGACCCCCCGGGGCCCCCTTCAACCCGAAAGACGACGCGGAGGTCTCGGGGACCCCGATGCCCGGTAGGAGTCCAGGCTCACCCCCGGGAACTAACCTCCGCACGCGCGAAGGGGATATGCTTGTCAGCCCCGGCTGGAAGCTCCTAGAAGACTTGGGTGCCAAGAAGACGAAGGCGCCGAAGGGGGGCAGAGACGGAAAAGGTGTCAGCCCCTGTCCGCCCGCCCAGGGAAAGGTGGGCGACCGCACCTAACCCCCTCAGAAGAATACTTTGACGAGAAGAAGCCACGTCACCCTCAAAGAAGAACCCGGAGGGGTTTTCCCGCCAAAACCCCTCCGCCCCCCAAAAGGTGCACCTGTGGGATCCCCTTAGCCTATAAAAGGAGGACCAAGGCACCTGAGGGAAGGGACGGGATTTCGGATGGATGCCCAGAGAGTCGGAGGCTAGGCTAGGTAGCGCACAAGACAAAGAGTAGCATAGGCGAGAGGTGATCTCCTCCGGGTCAGGATCTGCTCGTCTTCAACCTCTAGCCGACACCTCCCGGGTTCGTACCGCAACCACCTCGTCTCTGCGGTGCATGCTTGTACGTAGATCTCGGGCCTAGACGAAGTCTCCCCGGCGGAAGATGTTTCCCGACCTCCTTCGCGCCACATACTGAACCTAAAAAGGGGGTATCCTTTACTCCCGGTGTTCGTGATCCAAGACACGACATCTGGGGCGCCAGGTAGGGGGCACAAGCGCTGGATCCATATTCATCGACTTCGAGATCTTCGTCGAGATCTGCTTCGAGTTCTTCATCGACCATGCCGCCGAAGAAGAAGCCCGACGTCTTGGCGTCCAAGCCGGTCTCCCCCACGCGCTCTCAGGCTTCCGATGAGCGCCGCGCTGCTGTGGCGAACCGGAACTCTCCTCCTCCACCACCTCCGAAGAAGGAGGCACCGGATGGGGCAGGCGGCAACATCCGGAGCAGCGAGGACGGCGGCGTAGAGAAAAGCGTCGGCGGCAACACTGGCAAGGACCCCACTGTCGGTGAGAAGAGCGACGGTGTCCGCACCGGCAAGGGTCAGCAAGGCACCAGGAGCAAGTCATGCACGCTCCTCTCGGCGGACGCGCAGGCTCGACACGACGCCCTCGTCACCGCCAAGGCCTTGATCCAGTTCCCTCCGAACACCGACAATCCCAAGGTCTACCAGGAGTGGCGGACCCGCGTGGAGGAGCTCCTCCACTTCGCCGACGGCGGTCCCAGGTGTGAGCCCGCTCACGCCCCCACCGTCGACAGCCCCGGAGCCAAGGGAGCGGAGACGCGAGAACCCCGGGACTGTCTCCGGGACGATTGCCCAGCTGAAGCTGTACCTCCGTAAGCGAACCCTCCTACGGCCGGTCGGGCGAACCGCAACTGCGGTCCGGCCATCTCCGTCGGGTCATCCACTACCCGCAACCGAGATCTGCGCAATGACCTCAACAACCATCTGCACGAGGACATGCGCACCCGCATCGAACATTGTCGAGAACGTCATCAGCGGGAGGATCGGGACGACGACATCGCTAAGGGCTGCCTCTCAAAACGCGCCAAGAAGACGAAGGCGCCGAAGGGGGACAGGGACGGAAAAGGTGTCAGCCCCTGTCCGCCCGCCCAGAGAAAGGTCGGCGACCGCACCTAACCCCCTCAGAAGAATACTTGGATGAAAAGAAGCCACGTCACCCCCAAAGAAGAACCCGGAGGGGTTTTCCCGCCAAAACCCCTCCGCCCCCCAAAAGGTGCACCTGTGGGATCCCCTTAGCCTATAAAAGGAGGACCTAGGCACCTGAGGGAAGGGACGGGATTTCGGACGGATGCCCAGAGAGTCGGAGGCTAGGCTAGGTAGCGCACAAGACAGAGAGCAGCATAGGCGAGAGGTGATCTCCTCCGAGTCAGGATCTGCTCGTCTTCAACCTCTAGCCGACACCTCCCGGGTTCGCACCTGCAACCACCTCTGTAAGCTACACCATGATATACCACTCAATCCAGACATGCAGGAGTAGGGCTGTTAGCCTCTGGGCGGCCTGAACCTGGGTAAACTCCTTGTGTCTCTGCGGTGCATGCTTGTACGTAGATCTCGGGCCTAGACGAAGTCTCCCCGGCGGAAGACGTTTCCCGGCCTCCTTTGCGCCCCATACCGAACCTAAAAAGGGGGTATCCTTTACTCCCGGTGTCCGTGATCCAAGACACGACATTGAGGGTTTGGCCGAGGGAACTCCCGCCGGTACCGGGCTCCTTCTTCGACGTCAGCAGGCGACCTTGGCCGGGCTCCCTAATGACGTTGCCACGGGAGGAGCGTGTCCGCGGTGGCTCGTCCACCGGCTCGTCCTTGACGCGGGCGAGCAGTGTCCGCGGCACCAACCCGGCGGAACGGGAGGCGCTGCCGGAACGGGTGGCGCCGGAGAAGGACGACGACGACGCGGACATCCTCCTCGGCGTCCATCCCCGGCGAACAGGGGCCGTGCGCGGCGGGTCCTGCAACCACGGCTCGTTGCCGTCCTCGATGTACCCGAGGACGTAGGCCAGCGAGCGGCCGAGCATGCCCCACCACCTCTTCCTGCCCTCGGTGTTGTTGCGCTTGGGCGCAGGCGGCGGGCCGGTGTAGTCCTCGAGCTGGCGCTGGCAAGGCTTGGTGAAGTAGGCGTTGTTCTCTTGGTCCCAGATCGGGTTCGCCCGCTGCTCGTCCGTCATGCGCTCGCGGGCTGCGTGGATCTCTGTCAGCCGATCCTCGCCGACGGGGACGGGGGGCACCGGAAACCCCATTTGGCTGAGCCGCCAGTTGCCGCGGACGCGCACTGGGTAGCCCGCTTCGTACAGCAGGCAAGCCTCCCAGTCGTACAGCCAGTTCCGGCCGAAACCATTGGCCGCCGCGGCGTCTCCAGGGTACCTCTCCGCCATTTGGTTCTCTCGGCGAGTTTGAGAGGGGAAGAAGGGGAGAAGAGTTGGGCGAGTGTGAGATGTGTGGGGCGTGCCCGGCAGTGAGGGTGGGGTAATAAATATCGGCGGGGCAGTAAGTGTGGCGCGCCGTAACTCCACCGCGTGGCCGATTTGACTCGACGGCGGTACGCCTGACCGGTGGCAGGAGCACTGATGCGACGCGGGAGACGAGGCGATGAGGAGGACGAAGCGGTGTGCCGCTGACAGGGCGGGCCCGCCGGAAGCTTCGCGCGGTTTCCGTCGGATTCGCGCCATTTCCCTCGGATTCGTGCCATTTCCCTTTCGCCTGTGCCCCTAGGTGGAACCCGGCGCGCTAGGTTCGGTCTGGGACGCCGGATAAAATTTGGACCAAATCCGGCGAAAAAAGAGGCCTTGGGGGCGACTACGAGGAAAATGGGCCGCCGGTGTCAAAAAGGGGTGCTGGGGGGGGCTGGAGTTGCTCTAATACGAGCAACGAAACACGGCACTACATCCAAGGAAGGTTTGGTGACTTGGTCAACATGTAATCCGGGGGGGGAAAAATAGTAACGGGCTGAACAACTGGTAACCCAAAGACCGGACACCTGTCACGCCCAGATCATGGAGATGGCCGTAATCCTACAAATATATGTGGATTACCTTCAGCATCAAATATACAAGTTACAGGCAATGCCGAAGCAAAATAGACACCAATTGCCAATTCACGTTTCCAAAATAGAACTGTTATGTTCATCTATCTGTATTTTTCCTTTGGCGCGCTACTGAGATTGCTATTTTTATATAAATGTGGAAGAGCATATTTGTCTGTGCCTAATCATATACTCCCTCCGTTCCATATTTGGTGATTTGCAAATGGATGGATATGTCTAGATACATCCATTTAAAAGTCACCTAAAATGGAACGGAGGGAATATATCACTTACAGCTCGTTTGGCTCCCGTCATTTGGGCCTGGAATCGCAGAATTCATTTACAATTCTGCGTCCCAACTTGTTTGGCTGCCAGGAATCCGGATATGGAAATCATTCCTAAATTCCGTGGAATTGATCCGGTAACTAAGCTAGATTCCGATCAGATACTCGTCATTTGTCTAGAATTGTTCAATCTGCGTGCCAAGTCCGCCTCCGTCTGGCCGTCGCCGTCCTCGTCGGCCTATTCCGCCTCGCCTTCTCGCTGTCCTCGCTCCGCCCAGTCTCGTCGTCCTCGCCGGCCAGTCCGCCTCGCCGGCCTAGTCCGTCTCACCATCGCCGGCCCAGTCTGTCTCGCCGTCCTTGCTCCGCGTCGCCGAGCACCACCTGCACTTGTCGTCCTCGCTCCTTGCCGCCGAGCACCTGCTGCAGTCGCTAACCTCGCTCTGCGCCATCGAGCGCCTGCTGCAGTTGCTCACTGGGCGGAGCCTCGAGATGGTGACCGGGACGCAGCTTGATTTTGTCCGGCGTCTTCACTCTTAATCTCCGGCCGGCTGGAGATGACCTTGCTCCAGCGACCCTCGTCCTACCACCTACCGCAGCTTCGCCGGCTCCGAAGACTACAGCGGCGGTCCATCTCCAGCTCCGTGTGTTTCCTTGCTGAGCACTTGCAGCCAGAGCTAGTAGCGGTGGGGATCCGTGTGTGTTTTGGACGATTGGTTTGGGTCAGGTTGGAGGAGGATGCAAGGACGGGTGCCATGCCACTGTCCCGATTTACTGCTTCAATTCACAAATCCTGTGACAGCCAAACACGGAAATTTGTTTTGGAATTGCAATTTTACCAAATGAAATGACATGGGGAATGTGCTTTCATTTCATTTGTGTCAAATGAAATGAAACCACGAGTTCCAAACGAGCTGTTACATTCTTTTCCCACAAAATCACAAAGAATCTGAAGACTCTGGTTATATATCAAACATAGCAGCCCGCCATCTAGACAAACCACCTTCCTCGCGTTGTTCTGACATTCTTTACACCAAAGTGTGCAAAGTTTTAGAGCACTTATCAATCCACGTGCTTCTGAAATAATGGAACCAGTGTCTTCGGAGTTGCCTTCCAGAACATTCTTGAAACTCTGATCAGAAGGCAAACATGTTCGTATAGCTTAGACATTAACTTAAGATTGAAGTGGATATACATACAGAATCAACCTCTGTTCGTAAATAAAATAGATTTACTATAATATAATATTTCTGTATTCTTTTCACTAATATCCTCGTACGATAATTAATGGTCCAAGTTGCATGGTGGAGACTATGCCCATGTCCTAAACTTCATCTATTTTTGAAAGGATGAAGTGTAAAACAAGAAAATTTTAGGACAGTTGTATGTCTGCTTTGGCTCCAGTTGGCGAACTACTCATGCCATTTGTTTAACCACATGTGTCTTCTCTGCAAGTAGACTCAGCATTTAGTTTTTGCAATCAAGTGTACCCTCAGTGGAATGTGAGGCGACTTCAAATCATGACTATCTATTTTATTCTGGTACACTAACTTTTAGTTTTACAAATCCAGCGATCAGCTCCTATCGGACTTTTCTTTCAAACTCTATATCGCACTAAAGAGACTCAAATAATCAAGCAACAGACAATCCCATCACGCTGTTTGGAAGTAATTTCCGGTCATTTTGCCAAATCTTCTAGTTCTTATCATGATTGTTTAATCATTGCCACTTTTGTTACCTCTGCAAGATTTATCTACTTCTTTCTTCATAATGTGCGCTCATGTGCAATGTCTCAAAATACATATTGGATCGATGCTCCTGCGCACAAAATCTACAAGAGTATGAATAAGGTATTAGAGCCAAGTCCAGACTAGTAATATTTATCAGCAAGGTTGATGTCAATGGCATGAAAGCAAGTAGAGGAATTCGGATACCAGGTTGACCTGGAATCTTGAAAGTAGATAAACCAAAAGGAGGTCCAATAGAGAAATCATGGCCAATAAAAGCTACGGCAAAAGGTGATTGGACCAGCAGCATGCGGAACTGCAAATAAGGTTGCAAGCTCTAGCAATTGTATAAGAGGGTAGCTACAAGCTATTGGGAGAAAATAAGACGCGATATGATCAAACACAGGGTACCAGTGAGTAGGTGGAGCTCGAGGGCGGTACAAAACTATGGCATCAAGGATCGTAGGATCAAAATGTTGGGCCTCAATGAGGATTCCTACTTCCTTTGGAGGGGCAGTGTTTGCAGAGATGGTAATTGTTTAAGTAAATTGGTTTTGGTGAAAATGTTCAACACTTTGCTAGGTAAATTCTCTGGCATGCGGCATTCCGTCCAATACCAATTCAAAACAAAAAATATTTAAAACAGAGGCTACCTTTAAAAAAAACACCGGATTGTTGATAGGATCACAAAGGTTTTCGAAGTGAAAATGGCTCCATGAATAAAATTTGAGGAAAAGAAATCGCTGTTACAAAAGGCTTCCCTATATATTACTCCCTCCGTTACTAACTATAAAATGTTTTAGCTTTTCCGATTCACATGTATCTGAACGCATTTTAGTGTGTCTATTCACTAATTTTAGTCTGTAGTCCACATTGAAAAAGCTAAAACATCTTAGATTAAGGAACGGAGGGAGTAGTATTTACCCTATAAAGAAATTCGAGTTATTGTCCAAGATTACGAAAACTAGAAAGAGTACTAAACAGAAGCATGACAAGACATGTATAGCATGGATTAGAATAGTTGTAAATGTATAACCTTAAATATAGATTACAAATTATGCACTGAACATTAAATTTTTAAGTATCGACAGAATAGCTGGTGTTCCCGTTTTTTATTTTACATTAGATGGCCAACCTACCTTACACATACATGAAGCTGACTTGGTGTATAAGCAATGAGCTGCATTTGAGGCAGTTCCCATAATCTAATTAGCCTATTTACCTGCTAAATGGAAACTATAAATAATTAGTACTAAGTAAAACATTGGCAAAAAAAAAGTAAATCAGCAAATGCAACTCACCGTTGAAGTATTCTTGGAGTGAGCTGTTCAGAACTACAATACTCATGTTCTTTACCACTAGAAACAAGTAATTTCACCAAGTTACATCAATCAACTTTCGCAAGCAATTCCAGTTCGTTGCTGTATATATCTCTTGGACACGTTACTGATCCTGAAAAACAAAAATATAGGGTGGCGGGGGATGAAAAAGAGAAACATGTCATTCAGTGGACAGGATATACAATGGTTGTATAAGTGCACTCCCGTGCAAAAACAAAAGGTTGTACAGGCGCACTGATGACATTACATGCATTTAATGTAACTCAATAACAAAGAAAATTATCTGAAAATGTGATGGAGCAAAATGTGCATCATAAAAGATAAAGAGAAAACAGTAGTTGGCAACTAAACACAACATAAACAGAAGATAATTCCAAACATACCTTCTTACTTCCTGTGACAACAGCTACCTTGCTATCTGCAAAATAGAATGCACGCTGCTCTAGTTCCTCTTCCAGTTAGAGTTCTCGCTGTCCTTGGGAATCTGATGCATGCTTGACACGTACAGGTATAGCCATTGGTTCAAGACACTGAGAGCATATATGTGGAGTTTGTGTGGTCTTCTGCAGTGACGTGTTTACTCCAAGGGGTGAAACAGATCCAACTGAAAGAGCAAGTGAAAGTTTCAGGATAGATGTAAAATGCATTTCTTACTTACTGTTCACAACAACGACTGTGGCACTACTTTGACAGAAAAAAGTGACTGTCTAGGGATGCAAGGGCGTTACCGCTACAGAAAACTAGTTAGAGTAGTCGGCCAATTTTGGGGAAGCAAAAAAGTTGGCAACTGGCAGCAAGATAGGGCACGGCAAGGTCTGCCATGAATCTGCCAATGACTGATAAGCCTAACACTAATCTGGGCTGTATTACAGTTCTCAATCAGGTATGCCTCAAATAACCACATCCAAATCTGTTTAATTGCACATTACCATATTGTTTTTTTAGACAAATGAACTAAGGCCTCAATTTCTATTAGAGAACAAAGAAGCCTGAGTTTAGCTACCCCTTGGGAAATAGTGGGCTACCTAGGGTGGTAGCTACGCACCCATAACCATCCGTTGGATCACACTATAGGCCATTTTCCACCGCACGATACACTTAACGCCGTTACTCCAGCTGACCACCTCCCACCAGTAAGTCCTTTGTAGTTTTTGAACCAACCAGGCCGTCCTCTTCTCTTTCCTTTCCACCAGATCCCCACACCCCACCCGATCCACAGCCTCGCTCCCGTGTGCAGGCCGGCGGCAGGGAAGATGGCCGGAGAGATCTCGCCCCGTCGACCAGAGAGGAGAGCCATGGCCCACCTTCCTAGATGCCTGGACTCCGGCCATGCCCGCTGTTACAGTATATGTGGATTGCACTAGCCGTTTCCATCAGTTCGGACTTTTGGGATAGTTGGCTAGTGCAGGATACATGACATGGTATCACTTTATTAAAAATTGCTAGTACCCCGCTTGTGTCCACGTATATAGACATCTGGAGCCATACCTCTGAGTCCACGTATAGACCTCTTGAGTCATACCTCTGAGTCACGTATTGGTTGAGGCATATACCTCCGTGACGTTGCTCTCTTCCGGTTTACACGTGTTGACTTTCCGCGATCACACATGAGAGGGGGTGTTACAGTATATGTGGATTGCACTAGCCGTTTCCATCAGTTCGGACTTTTGGGATAGTTGGCTAGTGCAGGATACATGACACCCGCCATGGCCCGCCTTCCTGGATTCGGGCACATTGGGAAGCCGAACCGACAACACGAAGCTCCGGTGGTGCGGCTCGGCTCAATTCGCCGGTAGGTCGGGGTGCTGGGCACAGGGGCGGAAGCACACCTACCCGTCACCCGTCGCCGCGTCTTTTTCTCCGGCGCCGGCCCAACCCAGCGGCCGCGGACTGCTCCTTACCGCGGCATCATTGGAGGAGCCAACCTGGGGTCCACGGCGACTTGCTCGGCCTGCGGACATGCGCGTGGTGGAGTGAGCCCGCGGTCGGGGAGCGGCGCCGGAAGTGAACGGGCGGCGCGGACGCGACCATGGCGCCGGCCGGCGGCAGAGGGGATCCTCGGGAGCTCGCCGGGAGTGAACTGGGCCACGACCGGCGGTGGCGTCGCGTAGTTCCTCCTAGCGCGACTCGGACGCGGTGGATGGCGCTGTGGCCTGCCGGCGACGCTCGGGATCTGGGTGCAGGACGGCTGGACCCTTGTATCAGGTGTGCGAGTTGAGCGGCACAGTGGGCCCGCGCTGGCGACGGGCGAGCGGGTCGTAGTGGCGATGGGCGCCGGCGACAGGCGAGCATGCCATGGTGGCTGCCATGGCAACCGACGAACGGGGCGCTGGAGGATCCTCGCGGCAGCGCTGGGCCGTGCATGATCTGGTGGATGGTGAGCAACATGGTGGCCAGTGGTGGCCTGCTCGAGCACCTTCGTCACCATACGCGGCCGCGGAAGTTCACGGTCAGCGGCAGTGAAGGGGAACGCCCCGTGCTTCTTGTTGTCCATGGCACATGGTGGAGATGGATTTTTTCACGCGACCCTGCAGTGAGGGGCCCACCTAACCAGCCAATACGGGTTTTTTCTCGATCTATTCCTTTGAAATCAGCGCGCACGGTTCTCTTTTCACTCTGCACGGACAGGCACCACTGACTGCTGCTTCCAGACACACCACACGCTGTAAACAGACGTGAACAAACAAACGGTAGCACAAATCACGAGGACACATCTAATGGCTATAAGTGTATGCGTAGCTACCACCCTGGGTAGAAAATCCACGTTGTTTTTTATTTTATTCTTTTACCTCCAGGATTTCCTTCATATTAGTAAGTCGGTAACTTCTTGGTCACCAATGAGAGTGTATATTTCATACTGTTACATAACAACATATGAGCTATGTTCTACTGAATGTTACTAGATTGAATTATCAACATATTCCACTAAACATTCCGCATAACATCTATCAAATAAAATGACCATGACTTATCTTAGAGCAGTCATGGCAATGAGCCACCAATAGGAATATAACATTTCTGAAACATAAAAAAGGAAACTAAGAATGGGAAGAACATATTTTGGAGCGGTATCGAGAAATTAAAATGCATACCTTG
The DNA here is from genome assembly GCA_012064385.1 of Puccinellia tenuiflora. Classification (NCBI taxonomy): domain Eukaryota; kingdom Viridiplantae; phylum Streptophyta; class Magnoliopsida; order Poales; family Poaceae; genus Puccinellia; species Puccinellia tenuiflora. Next base: position 1,195,512 of record QRDG01000191.1, read on the forward strand.
TGTAATAGACCACCAACACACAGCAGTTGATTGGTTTGTCTAACTTTATCAAGCTGTTTCCTGAACATCATTTGCAGCTTTTATTTTACCTGTAAGCCTGGCATACAATGCATCACTAGGGCGATAATCTTGTCCCTCTATCACTGAGAGCAGACCTGAGCACTCAGCAACATTACCCTTCTGCAACAGACCATCAATCAGAATCCTCCAAACAACTTCATCATAGTTGTATTCCTTTGACAACATGTCACCAAAAACTCGTTTAGCGGTCTTAATGCTTCCCTCCTCACAAAGAGAACAAATAATGTGCCTATACGATTCTATGTGCGGTACATAACCACTTTTGATCATTGAATCAAGAAATGTCAAAGCTTCAGCTGGCATTTTTAGCCTGCAACAACACCCTATAATTGAAGTATATACATCCTCACTGGGGGTCAAGTTAGCACTCTGCATCTCAAGTACCAAAACTTTAGTTTCCTCCAATCTATCAACTCGGCATAAAGACCTAAGAAAACAATTGTAAATATCAGTGTCTGAAGGCAACTGAAGCTTAACCACTTCCTCCAAAAGCCCCTGGAGATATTCCATTTCTGCTATTTTCCATATATCAATGTGGCTGGCAGGGATATTGTGAGGGGAGTTTTTATTTACCAATAGCCTAAGAAGAACTGTGTACGAATCCTCATTTGGCTTGCACCCATTAGCAACCATGTGCTTGAAAGTTGAAAACGCTTCACTTGCTAGTCCTAAACTGGCATAGCCACTAATCAAAGTGTTATACGTCACTAAATTAGGGCAAATGCCACGATCAACCATTTGACCCATCATGTGTTCAGCATCTTCCATCCTCCCCTCACGACAGTAGGAGCGAACAAATATTGTGTATGTAAAAACATCAGGTTTAAGACCTGCTGCAATCATCTTATCAAGTATCTTCTTTGAACCTTCAGATCCTGGCTCCCTAACAAGTTCATCAATTAGAATGGTATACATGACAGCACTGGGTTGTACTCCTTTCACCATCATATCATCCAGTACCAACATTGCCTGTGACAACTCCTTTTGCCTGCATAATCCATCAATCAGTGAACTGTATGTATGGGTGTCTGGCACAAACCCTTGTGAAACCAATTTCTGCATTAACTTGTCAGCAGCATCAACCTTTCCTGCCTTGCACAATCCATCTATCAAGCTAGTGTAGACAATCCCATTCACCTTATATCCCTTCTGTATAATAGACGCGAGAAACAACTGCGCTTTCCTAACTCTTCCATGTTTGCACAGAGCATCAATCAACACCGAGCAAGTCCACTCACTAGGAACCAGCCCACTGGTCTCCATCGATTCGAGCATCCTAAAAGCACATTCGAACTGCCCATCACTGCAATGTCCCTGAATTAAGGCTGTGTATGTCACCACATTTGGCACCAAACCAGCCTGAATCATCCGGCTGAACATCACCATTGCTCTGTCCACCTTCCTAGATTTGCAGAACCCACAAATAAGCTCAGTGTATGTACGCACGTTTGGTGAGCATCCGTTAACACCCATTCTCTCAAAAACCTTAACCGCACGCTCCAGGTCCCCAGCATTGCAGTAGCCATCAATCAGCGCATTGTAGACGACCACATTCGGCTCAAAACCATCAGTCATCGCCTCCGCGAGAAGAACCTCCGCCTCGCCGGTTCGCCCCACCCCACATAGCCCATGCACCATTGTCGCGTACACGTGCGTGTCAGGGGTGCACCCATCCGCCCGCATCCCAGCAAACACAGCCACGGCCTCGCGCAGCATACCAGCACCACAGAGCCCCTGGAGCAGCGCCGTATACGTGAACGCGGTGCGGGCACACCCTCGGAGCGGCATTAGCACGAACACCCGGCAGGCGTGCGCAAGCAGCCCGGCACGGCAGTAGCCAAGAACAAAGGATGTATAGGCATGGGAATCCGGCGCGAGGCCGGCGGAGAGTAGGGAGCCGAGATGGCGTTTGGCGGCGGGGAGGTCGCCGGCGAGGCAGTAGGCGTTGATGAGGGTGGTGTATGTGCGGAGGTTGCGAGCGGGCATGAGGGACGCGAAGGACTCCATGTCCGGGAGCATGCTGTGGCGGGCGAGGGCCATGAGGAAAGTGTTGAGGCAGCGGAGCGGGGGCAGCGGGGCGTAGGGGTTGAGGAGGAGGTGGGAGAGGCGGCGGAGGTCGGCGGGCGAGGAGGCGGCGGAGGAGATAGCGGCGAGGAGGCGGGGGGTCGGAATGGGCAGGGGCATGGCGCGGAGAGCTATAGCGCGGTGGGCATTGCCGTGGTGGGGTGATGGAGATGGGCGGCGGCTGCGGCGGCGGCGGTGATGTGGGGGAGATGGCCAGATGGGAGGTGGATCTCTAGAGCGGGTCTAGTCAAGAGACAGCAAATTGGGCCGTTGCTGCAGGCTGCTAACGGGTCCGGTGACACCCAGAAGAGATCCATCCAGTGCTACAAGATTCCCAAGATACAGGAGTCGTCCGATGGAAAACCAACGGACGGATCAAAAGTTTACATTTGCATGTTGAATCATGAGTAAATTGAGATGAAATTCTTCAAATCAGTCGTCCATGGTTGACCTTTCCAAAAAAAAAAACTTTGAGAAGCAGCTTCATCTTTTGGTTTCGCACAATTTTTTTCTTGTTGTAATTTATATGTTTCAAGCATCATGAGCAAAGTGGTTATATGAGTTCTTCATCAGAGTACATGAACGAGTTTGAGCTCGGTGAAGGACATTCTCTATCTACAGCTCAACACTCCTCTACCTCAGGTGCATACGCCAGATAGACCGTCGGGAGAGCTACCCGCGGGGCATCAACTGGTATGGAGCGCAGAGGCTCTTGAAGACTGCAGGTGCGGCACTTTCGGATCCGAGTTGTCGACGGATGGGCGATCGCCGTTTAGCTCCTCTTGTAGTCTTCAGCACCTTCACTATGTGTTGTCATCATCTTGTATTTGGGTTGTGCAACCCTTGTCTTGCTCTACTAGTGAGAGCCATGATGTACTGTAATCTTAGTTAATATATCTTTATGTTCAAAAAAAAAAGAATTGAACTTTGTTGTGTATCCATATCTTTGTATGTTCACCCCTTTCACCCTAGCTACTATATCTGTATCCTCTTATCTTTGCTTGGATGCTTCGATTAGTGATGACATCCACATGAAAGGTGTGTACTGGTTATGTGATTCCATTATGGCAATCGGTTCCAAGTTTTGTTAAGAGTAGCTATCCAATTTTGGAATTTTATTCCGAGTTCGTTGAGATGAATTTTGTAAAAATCGTCAACCACGGTTGACCTTTCCAAAAATCCCTTTTACATGTAGCTTCTTCTTGATATTCTACACAACTTTCCATGTTTTAAGTTCTCTATTTCGAGCATCATGAGCGAAGTGGTTATGAGTTATTTGCAAGTTTGATGAGTATGATCGAGGTAATATTTTTCTCGGCCGTGAGGCAAATCCCTCAGCAATTTATTTCATTAAAAGGTAATATTTACAAGTATATAGAAAAGAGGACCTACCTATAAAAAGTCTAACCCAAAGCACACGCTACGACACTGCCTATCCAGGCAAGAAAGGGATGGAAGGTGCTTCTTTTTAATCCTATGCGCAAGCAAGGATATATCATGTATAAAGTTCCGCTTCCAGCTAGCAAAGGAGGGCCACACATGTTCAAAAATCATTCGAGTTTGTTGCTTCTAAATGTGCCAAATGCTAAAATGACCACCTCCATGTAAAAAGGTTTAGCAAAATCGGCCCTAATCAATTCTTACAGCTATAGTTCCTTTGATGTCTTGGGATTTAGTCCAATCAATTTGCAACTAAAATTGCACTAAAAAAAGGTGTTGAAAGTGCAGTGCATATAGTGTCCTCCTAATGGGTTTTGGATGAATGGTAACAATACGATTAAGGAACAAATATGTTTGCCAAGTATACATAGGAATATAGTCCCATGAGTTGGTTTAACCATGAGGATTATGGCCCGTCATAATGAAATTTAGCATAAATGGGCAAAGAAAGAATAAAGAAACAGAAAGTGCCTGAAGTTGAGCCCACTTGAAGTTGATTGCTACTGACCTTCGACATTGAGAGAACCAGAAACCTTCGACTTTGGAAAAATGCTTCGTCCTTGTCTCACGTCGTCCCCTCGGGTGACCGAAGCGAGCGACCCCGACACCCCGACCCTGAAACCCTCCCTCCCCGTCGCCGTCGACGTGCGTCGCCGGGTGAAGCCCACGCGGATCCGATCATGGCGGACCCTCTTTTCCCCACGCGCGAGGAAGGTCTCGCGGGAGGTCTTGTCATGGCAGCGATGCGCAACAGTGCGGCAAGGTGGCTCAGGTGGCCTAGATCCGGGCCCTACGGTCCCCATCTGGATCAGACGGGTCGGTCTGATCTGCGGCGTGTTCGGCCGCGGATGGCGAGGTAGAGGATGCAGGGGCAGCAACGACGGCGCCCGACTTGTTGCAGTGTGGCGACGGGCTTCACGGGCCCGGTATGGGCCCGTCCGGACCCTATTAGGATTGGTGTGCCCATGCAGGGGGTTTATGGGCCCGTCGGGCCCAGCCAGACCTAAAGGAGACTGGTGTGCTCTGCGGCCGCGGCCGGTCGGCTAACGTCTTCGATGGTGGAGGTAGTTCCCTCTCGCGCGGCCGCGGTTCTGCTGACCTCGGTACAATCTACTCTTGGCCTCTGTCTTGTTGTCCTCATGACGGGTGCTTCGACGAGATGACGTTGGTGGCTTCGTGTCCGTGGTGTCACATGTTGGCGGGTAGTGCGTCTGGTGGTGGCGAGGGCTCGTCCTCGCGGGCACCTGTGTAACGGATCGTTCGGGATGGTAGACTGTAATGCCCGGAGTTTTTCCCCAAATTAGATTTTTGTTTGTTTTGCTTTTTGCATCATCATGACATCAGCATCATCGCATCGCATGTTTTTGTCCGCAAAAGCTATTTTTATTAAATTCTATTTTGTTTTTCTAAAATTGTCGGAAAAATATTTTACCGAGACAGTCGTCTCCGTTTTCAAAAATTAAATTGTCAAATTATTTGTGCAAAAGAAAAATAAAATGCTTTGAGTGTGAGAGAGAGAGCAGCCCAGCTAGCTAGGCCCAAAAGCCCAGCAAAGAAAACCCTAGAGCAAACCCTAATCCTGCCCTGGTCTTTTTCTGTTCCTACCCCCTGCCTTTTTGCAGCCACCCACCTCTTCTTTTTCCTTTTCGCAATCGGTCCTTCCACCTCCCTTATTTTTCTTTTACCCCCTCTTTTCTCTTTTCTCTCTTTATTTTCCATCTCTCTCTTTTCTTTTCTTTCCTTCTTATTTTTTTCCCCATCCGCAACTCCTCTCTCTCCCGTGTCCTTTCCTCCTCTCCCCCTGCACGCGTGCGTGCTCCTCCCCGAGCTCCCCGTGGTCGACCGCGCCTCCTCCGGCCAGCTTCCCCGCCTCCACCACCTCGAACCCCGCCGCCAGCTTGCGTCGCCGCCGTGCTGCTCTGGCCACCTCCCCTTCACCGGTCGACCGCCTCCGTCGCCCGGCCGCGGACTCCATCGTCCTCGTCCCGCTCTTCCCGGTGCCGCCCGCGGCCGCGCCTCCCCTTCCTCTCCTCCCGGCCGGCTCTCTGGCTCCCTCGACCGGCGTCCGTCCCCATCCGCTCCGGCCGTGCGCCCGCTCCCGGCCCCGCACGCATCCTCGTCCTCCCCATCTACTGCCCGACTCGCCGCGCACGATGCCTCCCTGCCCGCGCGTGTGCGCCCGGCCTCCCGTCCCCGAGCTCACCCCGCGTCGCGCCCTCTCCTCTCCCTGGTGCTCTCCTTCTCCCTGTGACCGTGCTCCTCTCTCCCTCCACCCTCAGCAGCTCCTCGCCCGCCAGGTGCTCGATGCAATGCCCGCAAGGAGCCAGCACGTTCCCGTCTCCGTGTTTGTCCCCGTTTTGTCTCCGTGTTGCCGTGGTTGCCCGCTGCACGTTCCCGTTCCCGTCCGTTCCCGACGTGTCCCCGTCCCCGTCGTGGTTTTTCCCCGAGGTGCTCCCCGTCATCTTTCCCGACGTGAAGCTCGTCCCCGTTCCCATTTCCCGTCGTGAAACTGGTCTCCGACGACAAGTTTCCCGATCCTCGTCATGAAGCCGAACCCCCGATGACGCCGCCAAGATCTCCGTGGACCGACAAGTTCTCCGATGACTGAGTACCCCGACGGCGCCATGAACCCCCGTCGACCCCGAAGCCCGGAACGCCAAGGTCTGCCACGACGACGACCCGAGTACGACTACTTCCACGACGTCGACTACCTCGACTACTTCAACCGGAACGACTACTTCGACTACCTCGACTACTCCGACTCCGGATGAACGACTACCTCGACTACTTCGACTACGACGACTACTTCCTCTCCGACCCGAAGACGGTGGCTCCCGAATCCGAAGATCCTCGTTTCCGATGTGTGACCCCAACCCTAACCCCTATATGCCATATATATCCGTATCTTATAAAATCATGCATCATTAATTAAACATCGCACCTTAATCCATTTAGTCAAATTAAATCAATTTAATTATGTGATTTGTCCGGTGCATCTATATTGTGCTCCGATCCCATTTAAAATGATTTGCCATGTGTTAGGGAATAAAATTGGACAACCTTTAATTTGTCATGCATCATGTCATCAACATGCTGCTTCTTTTGCCGTAGAAGTAAAATGCATCTTTTATGTTTCCAGTGTTTGTTGCTTCTTCGGGAATAGGCCGATGAGTTGATGTGAGCAACGACAGGTTCTGCTACCTCTACCGGATTGCAGGCAAGTGATACTCCCTTGCTATCTTCGCTTGTTTTCTGTCTCTCACTCGTCCTATCTTTTGTTCCTTGCTAGCCTTATATATCGATGCTTGTGTCCCGATCCTATATGCATGTTTCCCTTGCAGCCCTGATATGCCACCACCCCCACATCCTACTACCCTGTTGCTTGTTACCTTGTTGGCCTGCGAGTCGTAGTGCATGCTTAGGTTGTTTTGCTCGAGTCTTGTTATCTTTATCTAATCATGCTTTAATATGGTAGATGGGTTAAATTCACATGATAATCTTAATGTTTGGCGATGGGATATAATTAATAAAGATAAGGCACCGGCGGAAGGCCAATCGTGGTGATTTGTTCTGCTAGTGTCGCCTAGGACCCGAGTTCTTGTCCTCTGATCCAAGAATGAGCGCACTACCCACATGTGGGAGGAAATGGGACTCCCCTCGACCTAGTACCGGATCTGCAGCCTTGTCCAGGGCGCCACAAGTAGTTCGGGTGTTTCCATTTGCGCGACGCTTTATTTTGATGCAGGTACGGATGGGACGCCTCCGATACGATGATGGTTACTTACGGTAGGGCTTGCGGTACGTTCGTTTATCGAGTGTGGAAGGAGGGGCAATCGTATGAGTGTTCCCTCCCGACACCGTCCTCGCAACGGCTAGGTCCACCTCGGAGCTTCGGCCGGACTTTCAAGGTGGGTCAGACTTAGCTAGGTGGTTCCCTGGACTAGTGTTGTAGTGAAGGAAAGTGTAGCGTCGGATACCCTGCCGGCACACCTTAGGAAGTGTGCTAATAGCTGGCAACAAGGGTTGAAGTGCGTGTGGTTACATTTGTGCACCCCTGCAGGGTTAAATCTTTTCGAAAAGCCGTGTCCGCGGTTATGGACGACTTGGTGAAATGTGCTGGCTAACAAGATCATAGACAACTTACACCTAATGATAATAAGATGATTAGTAAGATAGAACTACTTCAATAATAAAATTATAAAATTGCCAACTGTGTGAGTGCCTTTGGGCTTGCTGCTCGTGGTTAACCGGGCTGGTAAGGAATTGGCTGGGTATGTTTGGTGTTAGCATAGATGGTTACCTATGCGCTCTCTTACCTCCTCTCTATTAGCCGAAAGTTGTAGCGTGTCTCTATAAGTTGTTAGTGCTGCTTGCCGCCGCCTCAATCGCTAACCCTCTTCCCCGGAATTCCAGCTTTGATATCTTGTGAGTATAACTTGCCAGTACTGTTTTATAGTACTGACCCCTTCGGGGCTGCTATTCCAATGCAGCCGACAGGTTTGAAGTCTGACGACGTTAGCTTGGGAATCCCTCCGGCTAGGCTTGGCCTGGGCAGGGATATGGTGCCTTTGCTTATCTTCAGGACTCTTAGTCCAATTTGTATCTTGTCCGTAGCCGGACGCTACCCGCTTCCGTTGTTATTTGGATCTTTGTATTGTATCTTGGCTCTTGACTCGGTGAGTCGTTGTTGTATATATGTTCTTTTGTGGGTTCCATCGAGAACTGTTGTAATGTTATCACAATTCCACCCGCATAACGTGTGTGTTGCGACCTGCACGTTATGCCTGGTGGGCGTCCTTTAGGATCGTTATTATGCGGATTTGGCTGGAACGCTAAATCTGCATAGTACCGATCTTGGGGCGTTACATAGACTGAGTTTTTTCGAGAGAAATTCTTGTCGGCTCGGCCGGCACCGACGCGGTGCCGCCTCTAGGTGGCATCATCCCTTCCTGAAGGGCGTCATGGCTACCCTTCGTCCGCTTCCCTATGTGTCAGGGGAAACCCTAGGGCCACTGCCATGGTCCGGGCGGTAGCGGGCACTTACCTTCTTTGAGGTGCTACTTGGTACTCGACAATTTGGCGCTAGAATCGTGGTGGTACTTCTCCGGAGGGCGCAGCTGAAAGAACGAGATGTCGCCTAGAGAGGGTGAATAAGCGATTTAAAACTTTTACGGTTATGCCTTGAATAAATGCGGAATGAAACTGAGTTTATATCAAGCACAAAACCTAATATACTAGGTTTACCTATGTGCACCAACAACTTATGCTAGACAAGATAAGCGACAAGGTGATAGCAATATATATAACTTCAAGCTCGATGGCTATCACAAAGTAAATGCACAAGTAAAGGGTTCGGGTATAGAAATAACCGACACAAGGTGGACACGAAAATTTGATTCTCGTAGTTCCTTCCCAAGGGAAGTACATCTATGTTGGAGGGGTGTGGGGCCTCCTTGTCACTCCGACAAGCACGTCGATGCTCACCCTATTCTCCGTGCTCTCCTCTCATGGGGGATTTGCTCATCCACTATGTGGTCGACTTGGGGGCATTGACCAAACCCATACAACTTGCCCGGGACAAACTCCACAATCAAATTGGAGGCTCCCGTAGCATGCCCGAAGCTTCACAACTTGAAGATCTTCGCGGCACCCACCGACCGTCTAGGGTACATGTAACATCCCAATTTTTAGAATTTGAATGTTTTCATTTAATCATGTGCATTTCATCATGGCGTCGTTTAAAAAATATTCATTTGTTTGGTTGCATTTAAATCTAAATGTTTAGTTTGTAAATCCTAATTTAAACTTTCCCAAAACCCTCTATAAGGCATTATAAGTCTATGGATTTATTTTGTATTTTAAATTATATTAAAACTAGTGCCAACTAGTCTATAATGACAGGGGACGATATTTCAAAATTGTCAAAATTGATTTGACTATATTTGGAGTCAAATTTCAAAGGTTATAAAAGAACCCAAAAAACGAACCGGCCGAGCAGCCCTACTGCTCAGCGCCACACATGGGCTAAGCCCATCTTTTCTTCTTTTCATTGTTTGTCTTGGTCTGAATCTAATTGGCTCATTTCTCCTTTTCTCCCCTCTCTCTTCTCTCCCTCCTGAGTGGGTCGGCCCAGCTAGGCCGCTGCCTTCCGCACGACCCAGCTCGCCGGGTCGATGGATCCATTCGATGGAATCGTTTAGGAAACATGTTGTTTTCGTTCGGTTTAAAACCGTGCCTCATTCAAACTGCTTTATCTTTATCTAGAAGACTCCAAATTCGAATCCATTTCTTTTACCTTGTTCCTTACTCCAAGTAGCACCTTTCCACCGACATTAACATCTATATAAAGCCCCAGAGCCGCAGCTTTTTTGCCTTTCTTTTTGTTCTACCGAAACCCTAAATACCCGAATCCTATTTCGTTATTTTCGACCTCTAAACTTCGCCAATTGATTTCGGCTCCTTCGTCAATATTGTAGATCACGTCGATATCTTTCCATCCTGACAAGCCCCACCTCGTTTCGTTCACCATAGATGGAGAAATTCGTATCGCAAGGCTTCAGATCTGATAGAGTAAATCTTCGATTACTCCACAACCATCCATCCAAGTCCAGTGCAATTTTTACAGAAGGTATATCCCATAGTTTCCCAAAACTTACCTGTTGAAAGTCCTTCAATTTTATGTCCGCTTTTGTCTAATCAAAACAGATCTATTTTTGAGGTATGAACTAATCAGAACTCGACACGTGTCGTCCTCATCAGCGCCTCGTCAGCATCCGCGTGGCAGCAACATCATCATCACGTCAGCATCCAATCAGCAGCGAAGTCAGCACTGCATCATGCTGACGTCATCAAGGTCAACACTCGGTCAAAGATCTTTTCTGAAAATTACAGAAAATTGATTAAACTTAAAAATTCATAGTAATTCAACCGTACGTCCAAAATTAGCAAATAATATACCGTTTTGTTCAGAAAATTGAGGTCTACTCAGATCTGTAATAAAACTATGCTTTTATTGAATCTATATTTTCTGTTATTTAAAACCATAGATTTGTGTATTTTAAATATAGTTTTAAATCTATAAATCCTTTTTAATCAAATCTTTTTGGTTCTGTTTTTAAATTGAATTCTCTGTCCGGAGAATTTAGATCTAAAATTTATGAACCTTAGTTTGATGGAAGTTAGCAAAACTCTAATTAAGTCTTTTAAAAGTGTTTTAGTTGCAAACTAAATCCTTCGTTGTATTAAAAATATTTTTACATGCATCATATTATATCTAGACAACCAGGTAACTAAATAAAATTGTTGTGTGATTATTAATATGACATGCATGCATGTGTTGCATTTTTGCTATCTTGTATTGGTGTTTATTGTGTATCGTTTGCTACGTCTAGATTGCGAGAGGTGTGATCATTGCAGCACTTGTGACGAGTGCGTGAACAACTATAATAAACAAAGGCAAGTGGTGATCATAAATGTCCTATTATTTTCCTATGCATCGTAGTCTTTGTTTTAGTAGACTTGCATGTGTAGGAGTTGTATGAAGCTATGCTAGATTATTCCATTAACACCCAGATGGAATAATCATATGTTCTCGCTTAGCATTGATATTGGCAAACCGTCGTAAGTTAGGTTGCTTAGTTGATGAACAGAAAGCGTGGATGGGAAAATCATGACATGTTTATTTTGTTTATGGTTTTATAATGCTTAATAAAACAACCGAGTAATTAATCTAACACTGGGCGGATTGCTAGATTGTCATCTCAGTGTAAATTATGGTGGGGACCGCCACCCAGTATCATGAGAATTGTTTGGTTTCTTTGTGTAGTAGCTTTGGTGCAACCATATGTCGTATAAGTATGTTTTTTTTTTCAACTGGAAACACTTTCCATTACTCAACAGGCACAGCAAGATCGCTGGCAACATAAATTTGTACAAATTCGGGAGCATGACCCGGCCATACGACCTTGAGTACATCCCTGAGCTTTGCACCAAAGGCGGCGAGACCGTCCGCAACCATATTACAAGTTCTTGGGCAAAAGTTAATGCTGAAACAATAAAAATTTAGGAAAAGGGACTCTTTTATCTCCTTGATCAGCACCCAACATGCTCCACGCTCCTCATCATTCCTATTCAGTGCCTGGACCAAAAGTTGTGAATCAGATTCGATCTGGGCTCTGTTCGCTCTGGGCGACTGTGTGGTGACTCTATTCTTGTTCGTGCCCTAGCTCAGATCTGGCTGTGTCCCGGCCTTCTTCCCCTCCCTGTGCGCTGTTCCTCCTTGCGACGGGGAGGCTTTCCAATCCCTGTTCCCAAATCCATCAATTTCACATCCTTTCGCAGGTTTGCCCTAGGGCTCGCGATCGTAATACACCTGACCTAGGCGTCTTGCATTCTCATTCAGTGGTGAAGCGTAATGGAGATGATGGAGGGTCTGATGAGGAAGCTGCGACTCTCAGAGGCGGAAATGGCAGGGCTCAAGATCGAAGGAAAGCAAATGGAGGTTGTCGATGGGGAGAAGGGGCCAATGGCAGAACCTAAAGCGTTGGGGAAGTTTCTATCTGAGAAGGCTGTCTCAGAGGAGGGGCTTGCTCAAGCTTTGGGAAGGATATGGTGCCCGCTTCAGGGAATCCGCTGCAGGAAGATGGGTGAGAATGTCTTCCTCCTTACATTCCTGCAAGCTCCTGGAAAGAAAAAAGCTCTTGATAGTGGCCCTTGGATGCTAAACAATGATCTGGTGATTGTGGTGGATTTTGATCCAAATAAAACGCTGGAGGAGTATGTATTCACTGTAGTCCCGATTCGGCTTCATGTATTCAATTTACCACTCGGAAGAATGGATAGGGCGACGGGGGAGATGATCGGTGAGAAGGTCGGAGAGATAGTGGAAGTGGAGGTAGGAGAGGATGGTATGGCGGTTGGAGAATTTCTGAGAATCAAAATTAAAATGGATATCACCAAACCCTTGATGAGGGGGAAGTGATTCAGTTTGGGGACGAGGAGCGGGTAAGGTGGGTTTCGTTCTAGTATGAGCACCTCCTATATATGCGGGATTATTGGTCATGAAGACAGAAGTTGTTCCATTCGCCTAGCAAAGGGGGAGGAGAGTGTCATGGTGGGTTGCACGGCATATCCATCTAGGATGGAAAAGATTGTAGGGCAAGGTGGCGATGGCGTTCCGGCGGGATTGGGCACAAGCACGGCAAGAACACGCGATGTACCCAGGTTCGGGGCCCTCTTGTGGAGGTAACACCCCTACGTCCTGCTCTTCTGGATTCTTATTGCTTAGATCATGAAATCGGGCTACAAGTAATGCTCCTGGAGCTGTTTTGTGGCGCAGCCGGCTTGAACTACTGAGCCGGCTAGAGGTGGAAGATGACGATGATCGTAAGCGTGGTGGAGTCTCTGTGTTGCATGTCACTTCCCTCGTGCTTGTCTGTGTCTCCGTGTGTGTCTCTCTCGTCGCAGGGGATCCTAGCCTGCTTTATATAGGCAGCAGGCTAGGGTTTTTGGGTTACAGGGAAGTTACAAGTTTACCCCTATGACATCGCTACAGTACAAGGCCGGCTTGGGCTGGTTCATCATTGTGCTGTAGGCGTAACGCCGACAGGGGGCACTATTCACCGATGGCGGTTGTGTGAAGCTGGCCCACCGGTACGGATCAGTCGGCGGGTAGGTCCGGCTGCTCCAAGCCGGGCGGTCGAAGACGCCTTCAAGCCGGATCATCGGGTCCGCCTTGAACCGGCCGGCTTGAGTCCTTTAGTGAGTTTGGCCTCTTTGGGGTATCTGGGGTTCGTCTCCCCAACACTAGCCCCCGAGATCGTGGAGTCTTGCTAGCTTGCTGGGAAGGCTTCATGATCTTCCCCTTGTCTTGATTGTCGTGGTCAAAATGCTGAAGTTGGAGCTGGAGCCGGCTGAAACTAGAGTCGAAGCTGAAGTCGGCAGAAGTTGAAGCCGAAGCCGGCTGGAGTGGAAGCCGGTTGAAGTTGAAGCCGGATGAACTTGAAGCCGAATGAAAAGCCTTGAAGTTGAAACCGGATGAAAGTTGAAGTCTGCAACCGGATGAAAAGCCTTGAAGCTGAAGCCGGATGAAAAGCCTTGAAGTTGAAACCGGATGAACAGCCTTGAAGCCGGCTGAAAGTTGAAGCCGGATGAAAAAGCCTTGAGGCCAAATGGCATTGTAGACGACTGCAGAATTTGGAGTTGGAGTCGGCAGCCCCCGGGCCTTTGGCTGGGGTGTTGAATTCCTCCGGGTCTGCGGCTGTGCAGCCCCCGGGAATGATATTGCCGGCTGACGGCGTGGCAGCCTCCGGGCTCTTGGCTGGGGTGTTGAAGTTCTCCGGGTCTGCGGAGTCGGCTTGGCGGCTGCGCAGCCCCCGGGAATGATATTGCCGGCTGACGGCGTGGCAGCCCCCGGGCTCTTGGCCGGGGTGATAGAGTCCTCCGGGTCTGTAGCTGTGCAGGACCCGGGAATGATATTGTCGGCTGACGGCGTGGCAGCCCTCGGGCTCTTGGCCGGGGTGATAGAGTCCTCCGGGTCTGCAGCTGTGTAGGACACGGGAATGATATTCTCGGCTGACGGCGTGGCAGCCCCCGGGCTCTTGGCCGGGGTGATAGAGTCCTCCGGGTCTGCAGCTGTGCAGGACCCGGGAATGATATTGCCGGCTGACGGCGTGGCAGCCCCCGGGCTCTTGACCGGGGTGATACAGTCCTCTGGGTCTGCAGCTGTGCAGGACCCGGGAATGATATTGCCGGCTGACGGCGTGGCAGCCCCCGGGCTCTTGGCCGGGATGATAGAGTCCTCCGGGTCTATAGCTGTGTAGGACCCGGGAATGATATTGCCGGCTGACGGCGTGGCAGCCACCGGGCTCTTGGCCGGGGTGATAGAGTCCTCCGGGTCTGCAGCTGTGCAGGACCCGTGATATTGCCGGCTGACGACGTGGCAGCACCCGAGCTCTTGGCCGGGTTGATAGAGTCCTCCGGGTCTGCAGCTGTGCAGGACCCGGGAATGATATTGCCGGCTGACGGCGTGGCAGCCCCCGGGCTGTTGGTCGGAGTGATAGAGTCCTCCGGGTCTGCAGCTGTGTAGGACCCGAGAATGATATTGCCGGCTGATGGCGTGGCAGCCCCCGGGCTCTTGGCCGGGGTGATAGAGTCCTCCGGGTCTGCAGCTGTGCAGGACCCGGGAATGATATTGCCGGCTGACGGCGTGGCAGCCCCCGGGCTCTTGGCCGGGGTGATAGAGTCCTCCGGGTCTGCAGCTGTGCAGGACCCGGGAATGATATTGCTGGCTGACGGCTGCTTGCCTCTGGGTCTCTTGGACCGGAGGTCTTTGGCCTTCTGCCGGTTGGCGGCTATTGCGCTTCCGAGCTTCAAGTTGGGAGTGATGGCGATGATGATCTCGAGCCCCCAAGCTTCGCGGTGTGGGCGATGGCAGTGACGTGCTCCCGAGGTTCGCAACGAGGGTGATGATGGTGTCGAGTTCCCGAAAACCCAGCTGCGGATGGAGCTGGTCGAAGGGGTAGCCAGCTGGAGGAGCCGGTCGGCTTGGGGATCCACTAGCCCCTGAAGCTGTCGAGGACCTGCAGCGCCAGCGGGAGGGCATGCAAATATAGTCACACAAGAAATGAAGTCAGTCAATAGATTACAATGTACAAAATCCGCAGTTTCTATTGTTTTTTGCAGGCATTGAAGAATTGTTGCAGTCTGGGATCCGAATTGCCAGGGACAGCCGGATTGATCGCAGCCGGCCTGGCAGCCAGATGTAGTCGAGCCGGCCTTGTTCAGCCGGTTGGTTCTCCTCTTTTTTTTTGCCGGCCCGTGTCTCTTTTTTCCTTCTTCTGGTTTCTCGATGAGCCGACCCGGAGGAGCAAGGGCACAGCCGGCCATGGTGACTACGGAGGCGGCCGAGGGAGCCGGCCGGGCGGTGCAGCACATACGGCCGTGGGTGGAGGCGCGAGGATGCGGTCGGAGCGGTCTGTAGACGGCGCAGGCGCGGGCAGCCGGCGCGGAGGCCGGAGTCGGCCAGCAGTGGAGGAGAGGCACGGGCGTGCGGGGGCGTTGGTGGAGTTGAAGGCGGTAGGGATCGGGGTGAAGGCGACCGGAATCGGGGCAGAGTGGCCGGAGCCAGGCTCGGCCAGCCGGGCGCGTGGGTCGACGGAGGAAGCCGGAGGCGGCGGACGCACTGCCGGCCGAGGCGAAGCCGGCCAGAGGCGGGCATGTCAGACGCGCATCCGGCCGGGGTGGAGGCGTCATATGCGCAGGAGCAGAGGCCTGGCGGACGAGGGCGACCGACGGACGCACGGGAGGCGGAGTCGGACGCGGAAGCTGACGGGCGTGGCGGAGGCGCGGAGGAGCGGAGGCAGAGGACTCGAGCCGCCGCAGCCACGCGTGATACGCGGAGCAGCGAGGGCGGGCTGACGCGAACGGAGGCCTGCGGTGGAGCAGCTGGACGCCGGCTAGCGAAGGCGGCCTGGCGCGCGAGCGGCAGCAGAGGCCGGGCGCGGACGGAGAGGTGGCGGACATCCCAGCGGCCGGAGGATGGGCGATGGGGAAGACGCTCGCGCGAGCGGCTACACAGTGAGGAAGATGACGCAGAAGAGGGAGTCCGACGGCCTGAGGGGAGCACGCGGTCGATCCCGTCGACTGGGGGCGTCTCAGCACGAGTTGCTCGATGGGGAGGACGAGGGAGCGTCGGCTCGGAGCAGAGCTTGGGTGGAGGCGTACGCACGTGGGCGTGATCGAGGCAGCGAAGGCGTGCCGGCGCAGAGGAGGGAGTGCTCGAGGCGAATGCTGGGGAGGACGCGCGGCTTGTCGTCAGCAGAGGGCGCGGAGGCCTGTTGCGGCGGAGATTCGGCCTGGGGCGGAGACCGTGCGAGGCGCAGGCGCTGCAATGGTGGTGGTGATGTCGATCCGCTGCTCGCTCCCGTACTGGAACGCGCCGAAGGCGAAGGCCGGAGGCGTGAAGCGGATGGCGTGGCTGAGGAGAACTTGCCACGTGGATCGACCAAATCCACGGAAATGAATCTCCGGGGTCGATCCCGAAAGGTCTCCCCAGATCGGAATCGAGGGACCGCTTGCCCGCAAACGCGCGTGTGGCCTGATGAAGACGATGACGACGACGAGCCTGCGGGCTTCTTCGGGAAAGAGCTTGGCGCAGTGGCAGCGACGAAGATGACGACGAAGATTGGTCCCGCCGAGACCGGGATCCGCTCGCCGCTAGCCCCACGGTGGGTGCCAAATGTCATGGTGGGTTGCACGGCATATCCATCTAGGATGGAAAAGATTGTAGGGCAAGGCGGCAATGGCGTTCCGGCGGGATTGGGCACAAGCACGGCAAGAACACGCGATGTACCCAGGTTCGGGGCCCTCTTGTGGAGGTAACACCCCTACGTCCTGCTCTTCTGGATTCTTATTGCTTAGATCATGAAATCGGGCTACAAGTAATGCTCCTGGAGCTGTTTCGTGGCGCAGCCGGCTTGAACTACTGAGCCGGCTGGAGGTGGAAGATGACGATGATCGTGAGCATGGTGGAGTCTCTATGTTGCATGTCACTTCCCTCGTGCTTGTCTGTGTCTCCGTGTGTCTCTCTCTCGTCGCAGGGGATCCTAGCCTGCTTTATATAGGCAGCAGGCTAGGGTTTTGGTTTACAGGGAAGTTACAAGCTTACCCCTATGACATCACTACAGTACAAGGCCGGCTTGGGCTGGCTCATCATTGTGTTGTAGGCGTAACACCCGACAGGGGCACTGTTCACCAATGGAGGTTGTGTGAAGCCGGCCCACCGGTACGGATCGGTCGGCGGGTAGGTCCGGCTGCTCCAAGCCGGGCGGTCGAAGACGCCTTCAAGCCGGATCATCGGGTCCGCCTTGAACCGGCCGGCTTGAGTCCTTTAGTGAGTTTGGCCTCTTTGGGGTATCTGGGGTTCGTCTCCCCAACAGAGAGGCAATATGGCAGCTGGCTCAGAGCAAATATGCCAAGGAAGCAAAGCAGCGGGGAGAAGCAGAGGTGGAGTGTGGGAGGCAGCAACAATGGTACGAGATCGTATGGATTTGGGGATCGTTCAGGAAAAGCGGGGAGCAACAGCCTGTCTTGGAGGAAGGAGAGCACTGATTTAGGTGGTGTTGAGGGTGGGAAGGGAACCTCCTCAGGAAACGAGGATGAGGTGACCAGCCCGCTAAAAAAATCAACAACCTGTACGCTGGAGGGGCCGAAGAAAATGCTGGTTTTTTCATCAGAAAATGACGGGAGACAAGGGGAGAATGTAGACAAAGGTGATTGTGAAGAAAAAGACACCTGGAAAAAGGGAGGCCAGGAGGAGAGAGTACAAAGGGAGCAGGTGTGCCAGGGGGTGATACCCACAAGTATAGGGTATCGTTGAAATCTTCGATGTGTAAGTATTAGTATCGATCCCACGAGGAGTAGAAGGTATAAGTATTTATCCTCTCAAATACGAGTGTCACTTCTCTTATTATCTATGCACTAGACAAACTAAAATGATTAAATGATGCAAGTGTTTTTGGGTTTTTAGTGTAGAGTTTGCAATAAAGTAAAAAGCTGAAAATAAAATATGACAAGTGAAAGCTCTCAAAGAGAGAAAGCCCAATCCTCTATGCAGCAAGAGGACAAGCTTGAGTGGTGTGTTTCTTATAGGTGGAAAACGTTCCCAAGGGCTACATGGATTTCATGGCATAAATATTTCTAGAACAACAAGGTAAACATTTTGTCAAGTTTTAATCTTCTTTGGACAAAGCCATAATTAGGTGTAGTAAATAAATAAACTAAACCCCTTATGATGGATCATGTGGCCAAGTAAATGACTGCACAAAATTATTAAGACATAAAGCCACACCATAGCATTACGCTCTAAGGTCCCCGATATAAATCCCCTCCTAATGTAACTTCATGTATTAGACCAAGGTTTACGTGTCCTCCTAGGTCCTACCCATTCCATCACACTAGTGTGATAGCACCTTCATGCATTACTCAATATATGGTGCACTTCATACATTGCACATCAAGACAATCATAAAAGATAAAAACTTGACCAAATACTCAACACAAGTTAAGTGAAAATTATTGCCAATCCATCCTATGCCCCCAGGAACATGAGAGAACTACTCACAACGCGAAGACATGATATGATTCAATGGTATAAGTGATACAACACAATCTGAAAATATAATCTACCCACAAAACAATGACAAGTAGCAATTCACAAGCATGTGGAATAGTACTTAGACAATAGCTAGGGTTCGAACTATCTCAAACTATGAGGGGGATGAAGTGGATCACGAAGATGGTGATGGAGATGGTGCTGGTCTTGATGGTGGTGTTGATGGAGACTCCGGAGGGGGGATGGAGAAGCCTTCCGGAGGTGATTCCGGCGGCGTTTCCCCCCTCCGATCTTCTCCGGCGGCAGCCTTCTGTCTCTTGTTTCTTGGTTTTGTGTTTCTCCGCCGCCTCCTCGCGAAACTCCTCGGGGGACTATTTTTATAGTTGGTTTTAGGTCAAGACGAAGGCACTGGGACGAAGATCGACGACATCGGAGGCTCGAGGCCCAGGATAGGGGGCCCCACGTGGCCAAGGAATCTGGCCGCATGGGCCCACTGTAACAGCCCCAGCTTGGCAATGAAAAATACGAAGAATTTTTTCCAATTTTTGCATTCTTGTTTGCATCATGGCATGTTTTTGATATTGCTAATTCCAACAAGCAACAATTGGAAATATTTATAAGAGGGAAGCCAAACCTCCCCAAACCTCCAATCCATGAAATGCAAGTTATGGAACAACCCACATCATGGCAAGTTAACATATTTGTCCAAGAAGTTCCAACCATGCCTTTTCATATTTATTTTAGCAAGTCAAATTCTTGTCAAACAACTAATTGAAATTGGGACTTCAAATCTGAGTTGAACCAGTTTCTATTTTTGAAACCAAGGTAAACATTCCAAAATTCAAACTAAAATCATGGGGAGCTTCATTTTCATACTAGGAGCCTCCATGATTAATTTCATTATTTTTGGAAATAATTAAGTGCTTCAAATAAATGTATTTTGCAAATTATCAAAAATGACCAAACTACAACTAAATGAATAAATCTGATATTAAACATTTTATTTTGAAGCCAAACTTTTTGTGGAGCTTCTACAGGTCAATGGGAGGTCACATGAATTTTCCCAGATTTCCTAAAATTGCCTAAGTGGCTTATTTAAATAGTTAAACCTGCTGTTTTTAAAAATCAGAAAAAGAAAAGGGGGAAATGTTTAAATCCCTGACAGCGGGCTCCCCTGGTCGGCTCTCTCTCTCTCTTGCCCACTGTGGCGCGCGGCACTGGCGCCATGCTGCCTTGCCGGCCGGCCGTGCCATGCCGCTGCCGGGCCCCTCCTCGCTGTGCCCCCCTGGTGGTCAAGCACGCCACGACGCCAACGACCTCACCTGCTCCCTTTCTTCCCCTGCTCTCCCCGTTGTTTTTCCTCTCTCTCCCGAGGCCGAGCTCCATCGCCGCAACGGTGTCGAGCTCGCCGCCATCATTCCGGTACTCCCCGGTTGGATCGAAGCGGACAAGGAGGTCCGCAGCGTCCTCTGCTCCCTCCCCACCGGAGGAATCGGGCCAGGAGGCCCGACGCCGACGTGTGCGTCCTCATCATCGTCAACCGCGGCCGCCGCCCGCTCAGATCGATTCCGCCGTTCCCGTCGCTCCCCGCTGTCGCCGACCCCTCCCCTAGGTTCCTGGTGAGGCCGCGTTCCATTTTAGCTTCTTCCCGCGCCCCCTCTTCCTCTCCCGCCGCCGGTGCCGTCCGTCACCGCCGATTCCCCGCCGACACCGTGCATCCGGCCTGTCCGACCTGAGGCCGGATGGCTCGGGCAGGTGCCCGGCCTCGCGCTCGGCTTGGGCCGGCCACGGGCCGGCAGCCTCGGCCACCCACCCGGCCTCGTGCGCCCAGCCTGGGCCGGCCAATGGCCGGTGGCTTCGGGCCACCCCCCGGCCTGCAGCCCGGCACAAGGCCGGCCTGTCTGGGAAATTCTTTCCCTTTTTGGAAATTTGAAACAAATTTAAATAATCGATAACTACTTGAATAATGCTTCAAATTCGACAAATCAAATTTCAAAATGTTCAGGAAAATAAACTCTACAAGATAGAATAATTGTATTTGTCTTTTGAAATTACAATCTTCCGTTTATTTATGAATTCCCAAAATGGCATAATTATACCTAATTTGGGAAAAATCATAATTTGATAAACATTTAACCAAAAATTGTAAACAAAATATCAAAGTGATCAACATGTCAAATGATATTAAACCATGCTAATATCATGTCATGACCACAAATATTTATTTGATGTTATTCATAAATTGGTTAAAAGAATTAAATTCAATTAATTATTTAAATCGCTATTTATTCTTCGGTACTCAGAAAATTACGAATAAGGTACCAAAATGATCGGAAGGACAAACCCTACCCATTGATATCATGTTCATGCATATTTGAGCCACTTTTCTAATAATGTAATAATTTATAAATAATGTAGTCATTAAGATAAATATGGGGTTGTTTCCAAATAATTGCACTAATTATTTGGAACTCCATTTAATTTGTTAAATAAATTAAATGTTGATATCTTTGCATAAACTTGTCATGTCATCATGTGCTTGTGCATTGCACCTTGTCTTCGTGTGATTTATTTGTTCTTTTGTATTGTTTTTGGGTATCGATAGATTCCAGAGTCGAGGGCTCCTCTAACTACCCCGACGAGCAGTACTACACACCCCGGCAGCAAGGCAAGAGATAACCTAACCTTCTTGGCATCTAGCATCCTATTTTCTTTTATAAACTTATTTTATCCACCATAATATTGCATGCGATTCCAACTACAATTTTGATCAAATGCTAGATTATCCTATGTATGCATGTCTTCCCGAACCAATACATGTATCCCTACCTATGAACCCTAGATTTGATGTGTTGGCCGGAGACAAGAATATAATTGTTGTATTTATATGCTTAGCTATGCTTAGCCATGCTTAGTCGAATGCTAGTTATGTCCGCTGTTTAATTCCATAATTGTTGATGTTGATGGAATGTTTCGGACATGGTGGATATGTGTGATGCTTAATTAAGATGCTAAGAAGGCTTGGATGAGTTGCCATCGGAGATGGTGTTTTGTCTCATTCTTGCCCCTAGGTGCGAGTTCTTTACCTCTTGAACCAAGACGAGCGTGCTTCAATTGGTGGGTGTATGGGCGCCTTACTAACTGAATAACTTGTGCGGGCGTATCCAAGGGTCCTCTAGTTCGGTTTTCCATTTGCGTGTGAGTGGAAAAGAAAAGGTTGCGGAGGATTTGTGTTTAGGTTGTGGCGATGGGGGCAAGGGCTGAAATAGGCTGGGTAAACTTGCCCTGTCGCCACCGATGACTCTTGGATAGTCTCACGCGAGGTAAAGGTTTAACCGCGCCCACTCGTCGGCCTTCCCCGGAAGAGGGCCAATCAGGCGAGCCGGACGGTACCAATGGGTAAATTAGTACACCCCTGCAGGGTTAAATATTTTCGAAAAGCCGTGTCCGCGGTTATGGACGACTTGGGAATAGACGATAAGATCATAGAGGACATTAACCTAATTGATATGGCAACTAGAGGTTGCATAATCAACGTGTGGTAAAGGTTCATTTCCTCGAGGGTGGTTCGAGGCGGTGCCTTTGGTGGAGATGAGAGATGATTGTGGCTACAAGTTGGTTCGACGAGAACCGAAGATGAAAAGTTTACTCTCTTATCCCCTTTCGAAAACATTCTGAGTAGACGATGCCTTTGAGTCATTTATGTCTTTTATCAAGGAAACTTAGCTTTATGCAAAGTAAATACATATACAGCTTTAGAGCCTCCGTCTGCATTGGGCCTATATCGCCCTACTAAACTTGTGAGTACGTCGTACTCAGCCTCTCTTTGCTGCCTTTATATTTGTATTTCAGAGGAGGACGACACCGAGCAGCCAGGTGGCTTATTCCTGGACATCGACGAATAGTTCGGGGTTCCCAGGTGGCAGCTTGGGACCGTGGAACAAGCTGGCTGGGATTATTTTTATTTGTAGGCCTCTTAGGCCCTATATTTGGATCTTGTTGTATTAGACAACACTACTTCGCTTCCGCATGATGAATTGTTGGGTCTGTGACCTTTTGTGTAACATTTGTATTCTTCTCGTTATATGAGTTGTGATATGTTTTTGTGTCGTAGAGTCTGCAATGTGCCAGTTGTTCCACAAGTCTTGATCTCTGTATTATGCTTTGATAGCTATGCCAGTGTTTATGGCATGATCGGAGTGTTGCGTGGGAGCGGTAATCCCATGCCCTTCGGTTGTGTAGCATAGCCTGTGGGTTACATAGCCTCTCTGCATAATTCCGGGGTCGGGGCGCTACAAGTTGGTATCAGAGCAGGACTACCTGTAGGAAACCCTTTCTATTTGTCGATGTCGAGTCTAGATGAAAATTATTATAACCTAAAAATGAGTTGTGAAAACCTTCTTAGGATTCTTTTTACTCCTCATCCAACTCGCTCTACTCTGATGTCTTACCTCTATTTGTTTTAAGCATGGTGTCGAAGTTTAGGTTCTCGGGGTTGGGTTTCTACCGTCTAGAGTTTGTCTCAAGTCAGTTGTTCCCGTGTGCTATCGCCGCGATGACGTGATGTTACCGTGGTTGCCTAAATCTGCTTTTGGTGTTAGTGCCATCTTAATTCTCTATATCTGGAAGGACTCAAATGATCTATCCTAATTGATTGGAGTTGATTACTAACTATGTCCTTGTTCCGAATCTTCAGAATGGCTCCTACCCGTCGTGGGGAACAAGGCAATCCTGATGCACCGCCGCCACCCTCAATGGCGGAGGTTTTGATGGCCATCGAGGAGAACCGGCTGCGGAATGAGCGTCTGCTCGAGCAGCTGATGCAACAAGGGGCCAGGAGGAACAACGACTGCAACACTCTCACCGAGTTCTTGCGGTCCCAACCTCCCACTTTCTCTGTAGCCAAGGAGCCCTTGGATGCTTATGATTGGCTCCGGGCTCTCGAGCGCAAGTTCGCGGCCTTGGACGTTCCGGTGGCGGAACAAGTCAACTTCGCCACCTACCTGCTGACGGGAGCTGCTGGCTCTTGGTGGGAGAGCCACGTGTCAATGTTTTACGCGGGCCATGTCTTCACTTGGGCAGAGTTCCGCACCACCTTCCGTGCGGCGTATATCCCCAAGCCCATCATGGACCTCAAGAGGAGGGAGTTCCTGGACTTGACCCAGGGACGTGTAGCGCCCCGACCCCAGAACTATACAGTGAAACGTTGTGTAACCGGTCATGCTACACAATCGAGGGTTACTGGGTTTACCAATCCCAGGCCAAAACACATTGGCAGGTGTGCTCGGAATGGATCATCAGCACACAACACCCCAATCATGCCATAAGCTCAGACATCGCTTTCACGTATAGTTAAGAGACCGAAACTTGTGGAACAAGTGGCACATCGCAGACTCTACGACACAAAGATATCATAGTTCAACTCATATAATTGAGAAAGATAGCAAATGACACATCAGAGGTCACTGACCCATCATTACAACAAGCGGAAGCAAATTAAAGTTGTCTAAACAACAAGATCCAAATTATGGCCTAAGAGGCCTACAGATAAACATCCCGTGCCAGCCTGTTCCATGACGTCCCAAGCTGCCACCTGGGAACCCCAGACTACTCGTCGAAGTCAACATAGAACCCACCTTCCAGTTCGGTGACGTCCTCCTCTGAAACAGGTAATAATCAACAAAGCAAGGCTGAGTACGATGTACTCGCAAGAATTAGTAGGGCGATATAGGCCCGATGCTGACGGAGGCTTTAAAGCTGTATAAGTAGTTGTTTTGCAGAAAGCTAGTTTTTATCCTTCCGAAGACTAAGACTCATGGCATCGACTACTCAGAGGTTTTCATAAGGGGATAAGATAGTAAACTTTTCTTCTTCGGTTCCCATGGAACCTACATCATTCAGAATCACCACTTGTCTTCACCAAGGCACTCCCTCGAATCTCCCTCGAGGAAATGAACCTTTTATCACACGTTGATTATGCAACCTCTAGCTGCCATATCAATTAGGTTAAGGTTCTCTATGATCTTACCTATCTCACCAAGATTTGTCCATAACCGTGGACACGGCTTTTCGAAAAGATTAAACCCTGCAGGGGTGTACTGTTTTTACCATTGGTACCGTCCGACCCCTTGCCTATGCAATTAGCTCTCTTCCGGGGAAAGCCGACAGGTCGGGCGCGGTTAAACCTTTACAAAGCATGAGATTATCCAAGGGCCATCGTGATGACAGGACAAGTTCAGCGCCTATTTCAACACCCTGCCCCATCGCCACTCCTATCACCACCATCATCATCATCATCATCTTCTTTTTCATCCATCCAACTCACACGCAAATGGAAAGCGCAAACTAGAGGACCCTTGGATACGCCCGCACTAATTATTCGGTTAGTAAGGAGCCCATACTCCCACCTTTGGAAGCACGCTCGGTTCTTGGTTCGGTCGATAAGCACTCACACCTAGGCGGCAAGAATGAGGAAAAACACCAACAACCTTGTTGGCAACTCATCCAAGCCTTTTAGCAATTTAATTAGTAACACAAGTTTCCACCATTGTCCGAACATTCAATCCACTTCACAATTATGGAATTTATTCAACGGACAACTTAAGCATTCGGCTAAGCAGGCTAAGCATATCTAAGCATAACATACATCAGATATAATTTATCTCAGGCCAACACATCAAGCTATGGTTCATAGGTAGGGAAACATAGTAATGGTTCAGGGAACATGCAAGTTATAGGAATTCTATCCACTGAACAAAGTTGTTGCTAGAATCGAATGCAATATTATGGTGGATAAAATACTTGTGCTAATAGGATGAGATATGCCAAGAAGGTTAGGTTAGCTCTTGCCTTGTTGATAACGATGGTCGCACTGGTTGTCGAGGTATTGTGGTGGAACCTCGACTCCTGAATCTACCGAAACACAAACAATACAGGAAAGAAATAAATAACACGAAGTAAAAAGGTGCAATGCGCAATCATGATGAGATGATCATATTATGCACTGAAAAGATATTGGGCATGTCCCACAAGTTAAATGGAACCCCTAAAATAATTATTGCAATTAAAGGGTTGAAACTCCATATTTAACTTAGTGAATTAAATTATTAACCAAAAAGTCCAGTACTGAAATATGGGTCCTAAATGCATGAAAATGACATTATTTGATAGGCATCGTTCCACTGATCATTTTGGTATATCATTTGCAATTTTTGAGTTAATATTTAACAAGTTATGATATTTCCAATATTTGATTTAATTCTGCCATTTTATTTAATTTTCATGAACAGCACCAACATTAATTCTACAAGTCTCTAAAATGACATAAACTGGTAGTTCATTACTTACTAAACATTTTGAGCTATTAATTATAATTTTTGAGTAAATCAAACTCAAGTTATGGATTTTCTAGAATTGGAATTAAATCTGCCATTTTAATGATTTGAATTAAACAGCAATTTAAAGGTTCTTTATCATGTGGAAATGGAACTAACAATTAGATGTTGTTTTCCTGAACAGTTTGAGACCTTTTTTATAATTTTTGGAGCAATATTCATAAAGTTATGGATTTTATAAATTTCCAATTATTTCTGCCATTTCTGTTTTTATTAAATAAGGCAATTTAATTTGGCCAAATAATTTAACAAATGGCACTAACAAATAGACATTTTATTGCTGAGCATTTTGACATATTATTTGAAATTTTCTGAAATATAAAACTCTGGATATGAATTTCTAAAATTTGAATAACTAATAGGTGATTTTATAATTCATATTTAAATTCAAATTTTACGATTCAATTGCATGTGTGAGTTACATATTTGAATAGGTGGTGAAATTAAAAACTCTCTGATACTTTGTTTGCAATTTTTGGATCTACCAAATAAAAGATATTGCCTTTTCTAGTTTTCTGTAATTTCTGAAATTCCAAAACGAAGAACTGCTGACATCATGGTGACGTCATCAGAGAGCCAGCGGCTGGTTGATCACGAATTCGTCGAAATGGTTGGAAATTAGACGATGTCACCTGCCCCAATAGGTAGAGGGAGTGGAGAGGAGCCAGGGGGAGCGGAGGGGCAGACCATATGGTCACCGGAGCATGGCCGGCGACCATGGTTGTGGCGGCGCGGCTCAGTGCACGCCGGCAGCAGTACAGAGAGGGAGAGGGGGAGAGCTAAGGGGTCGGGGAGGTGCGCCTGCTCACCACGAGTGCGATGGCGTGGTCGGTGAGGTGAGGGGAGGCCGTCCGTCGGCGAATCGGTGCTCGGCGGCGCCCGACCGACGCGGACAGGGCGAGGACGCTTCCGGCGAAATGCGGGCACCCCTACCCGATTCCTAGCGCGGGGAGGTGCAGCACGGCGAGGCAGAGGCGACGGCGGCTTCGGCTGGCTCTGGGACGACTTCAAACGCCGGCGATGCGAAGGGGGGGCGGCGGCGGCCATGGCGGGAGCGAGGCCAGGGTTAGGGTTTGCAGGGGGGAACCACCAGGGGAGAGAGGAGAGGGGAAAGCAGGGCGTCGGCTGCTCCACTTATCCACCATGGGGAGGGGGGCCGCACCAAGGGAGCGGCAGGGGCAGCCACGGCGACGGCATGGCGCCAGTGCCACGCACTGTGGCGACAGGGAAGATGACGTTTTTGCGAAAACCCCCTCGGTTCATTTCTTTTCTGTTTTTCTTTTAAAATTTGAAAACAGCAGTCCTTAACAATTTATTTGAGGCCTTCATACATGTTCAGAAATTCCAAAAATATTCATGGTGGCTCCTAGTAACATAATGAAGCTCACCATATTTTTATTTTGAATTTTTGAAATGTTTAATGCTGGTTTCAAAATTCAAAGTGATTTGCAATTATTTGAAGTCCTCATTTTAATTGAGGCCTTTAAACCTTTTTATAAAATCTGCAAAAATTCATGTGGGCTCTCAATATCATCCAGAGGCTCCACAAAAATTGGGGTTGCAAAATAAAAAGTTTTGAGCAACAATTGTTCATAGAGTTTTCATAATGCAATTTTGATCAATTCCAACTATCATTTTTGTAGCCTCATGAAAGCACAAAGCAAAATCTTATTTTGTACTCTTGGAACTTCCTGGACAAATATGGAAGCTCAAGAATGTTCTATTTTGTCAATTTGAACAATTGTATTTGGGTTGGGAATTTGGGAAGGTGTCTGTTCCCTTTTAATGTTTTCCATTGTTTGCAATTTTTAATTTGGCAACTTAAATATGTATGCCATGATGCAATGCAAAGCAAAAAAAGTGAAAATTTGGCCCATATTTTAGGGTTCCAAACTTGGGGCTGTTACAGGACGCATGGACGTCCAAGCCTATGGGCGGGAGTTCAACCACCTCTCCCGTTACGCCCCTCGGGACGTGACAAACGACGAGGACAAGCAGTACCTCTTCCGCAAGGGGCTCGCACCTCGGCTCCGCTACGAGCTCCTACCCTTCAAGTTCCAATCCTACCAGGAGCTCCACAACCAGGCTCTCACTATGGAGCAAGGTAGGAAGGAGCTGGAGGCCTCTAAAAGGCCAGCTCCCGTGGACAATCAGAGCTCCTCTTCCTCTGAGGGCAAGAAGCGCAGGGTCTTTGTGCCCTTCAGCGCCGTGCCTCGTGCACCCTTCGCGCCACGGCCTTCAGGGTTCAGGACACCTTCGCCTCGCCCAGCTACCTCGACCTTGGGTGCGGCGGGAAGTGGTTTCCGCCCTCAGCTGCCTCCACCACCACCGAGGCCCACTTGTTTCGCTTGTGGCCAGCCGGGGCACTACTCCAGGGAGTGCCCCCAGAAGGCACCGGCTACCGCAGCACCTGCACCAGCACCCTCTACCCCAGCCGCCAAGGCCATGACCGTCAGCCGTGGCCGCCTGAACCACGTCTCGGCTGAAGGAGTCGAGGAGGACCCCGGAGTCCTCATGGGTATGCTTCAAATCAATGATTATCCAGCTTCAGTCTTATTTGATTATGGAGCATCGCATTCATTCATATCCATAGCATTTGCACACAACCATCAAATACCATTTGTGAATATGGACTCCCCGCTAGTGGTCAAAACCCCAGGCTCTAGCTGGCACACTATATGGGTTGTTCCGGACGTCCAGATCACCATAGGCTATTGGTCTTTTCCGTTCCAGCTGATAGCACTGAAGTCAAATGGGCTAGATGTAATTCTGGGTATGGATTGGCTAGTCAAATATCAGGCCAAACTGGACTGTGCTGCCAAGTCTGTCACCGTGATCCACCCAACCGTCGGACTGGTGAGTTATTGGTCACCTTCGTCCGCAACTCCGTCTTCTGCCACTCCTCTATCACCGGAGATCAGCTTATGTTTCCTGGAAGGAACCACACCGCCTGAAATGCATGAAGTTGCTGTGGTGTGTGATTTCCCCGATGTTTTTCTGGAGGAATTGCCTGGCATGCCACCTGATCGCAGCGTCGAGTTTGTGATTGAGTTGGTTCCGGGAACCGCCCCAATTTCCAAAAGGCCCTACCGCATGCCAACGGAAGAGCTAACTGAATTGAAGAAGCAACTAGATGAGTTGCTGGAAAAAGAATTCATCAGTCCGAGTAGCTCACCATGGGGCTGCCCGGTCATCTTTGTCAAGAAGAGGGATACAAATGTTCCTCGGTTGGTTGTTGATTACCGCCCTTTGAATGCGGTGACCATCAAGAACAAGTACCCCATTCCTCGAATAACTGACTTGTTCGATCAGTTAGCTGGAGCAACGGTATTCTCCAAGATGGATCTGAGGTCAGGCTACCACCAGATCAAAATCCGAAAGGAGGATATTCCGAAGACGGCTTTCACTACCCGTTATGGGTTATATGAGTACACCGTCATGTCCTTCGGCCTCACTAATGTTCCGGCTACATTCATGAGGCTGATGAACTCCATCTTCCACGAGTACCTCGACAAGTTTGTCATTATTTACATTGATGATATCCTTGTCTATTCCAAAACTGAAGAAGAGCATGCTGATCATCTTCGACTAGTCTTGACCAAGCTTCGAGATCACCGCCTCTATGCCAAGTTCTCCAAGTGTGAGTTTTTGCTAAAGGAGCTCATTTTTCTCAGTCATGTGGTGTCAGCTGCTGGAGTAGCGGTGATACCTGACAAGATTCAGGCAATCCTGGATTGGCCAACTCCCAAATCCGTCAAAGATATCCGAAGCTTCCTTGGATTGGTGGGTTATTACCGCCGATTCATCGAAGGCTTTTCCAAAATAGCCAAAGCATTGACTGACCTTCTCAAGAAAAACAAACAGTTCGTGTGGACCGACAAGGCTGAAGAGAGTTTCCGAACTCTCAAGGTCAAGCTCACTACCACCCCGGTGCTTGTCCTTCCTGACACCGACAAAGACTTTGTCGTCTATTGCGATGCATCACTTCAAGGCTTAGGCTGTGTTTTGATGCAAGAAGGCCATGTTGTTGCATATGCTTCCCGTCAACTCAAACCACATGAGCAAAACTATCCAACTCATGATTTAGAGCTTGCTGCCGTGGTACATGCTCTGAAGCAATGGAGGCCCTACCTGTTGGGCAACCGTTGCGAGATCTATTCTGATCATCAAAGTCTGAAGTATCTCTTCACCCAGCCGGATCTGAATCTCAGACAGAGAAGATGGTTGGAATTGATCAAGGACTATGATGTGACCCTCAATTATCAGCTCGGCAAGGCCAATGTCGTGGATGATGCTCTGAGCCGCAAAGCCTATTGCAACACCTTGATGGTGGAAAAGGCACAACCTGCTCTCCAAGAGGAATTTGCTAGGTTGAATTTGGAGATTGTTCCCTCCAGATATCTAGCAAATCTCGAGATCAAGTCCACTCTTGAGGATGAAATCAAAGCCGCACAGCAGACTGATGCTGAAATCCTCGAGATCAAGGAAAAGATAGCTAGTGGGAAGGCAAATTGCTTTTGTGTTGATGCCAACGGTGTTGTCTACTTTGGTGACCGCCTAGTGGTGCCCAAAAGTGGGAACACAAAAGAGTTGATCCTCTCAGAAGCTCACGGGTCACCCATCTCTATTCATCTGGGTAGCACCAAAATGTATCAAGATTTTCGCCGGCAGTTCTGGTGGTCTTGCATGAAGCGCGAGATCGCCGAGTATGTTGCGGAATGCGACGTCTGTCGTCGAGTGAAGGCTGAACATCAAAGGCCAGCTGGTACCCTCCGCCCCACAGCCATTCTCGAGTGGAAATGGGATGAAGTTGGTATGGATTTCATCACTGGTTTTCCAAAGTCACAAAAGGGCAACAATGCCATTTGGGTCATCATCGACCGTTTGTCCAAGGTCGCCCACTTCCTTCCGGTCCGAGACGATATTCGAGCAAGCCAACTTGCTGATTTGTACATGGCCCGGATTGTTCCTTTGCACGGGGTTCCTTTGCGGATCATCTCAGACCGTGGTAGTCTGTTCGTCTCCAAATTCTGGAAAAGCTTCCAAACGGCTCTTGGAACCCGTCTCAACTTCAGCACAGCCTACCATCCTCAAACCGATGGTCAAACTGAAAGGGTAAACCAAGTTCTTGAGGACATGCTTCGGGCATGTGTCATCTCCTTCGGCAAGGGTTGGGAAAAATACCTCCCTCTCGCCGAGTTCTCCTACAACAACAGCTACCAAGCCAGTTCGCAAATGGCTCCCTTTGAGGTTCTATATGGGAGAAAATGCCGAACTCCTCTAAATTGGTCGGAAACCAGAGAGAGGCCACTCTTCGGTCCTGATGTGATCAATGAGGCCGAGGAGAAAGTCTGTATCATTCGGGATAATCTCAAGGCGGCTCAATCCAGGAAAAAGAGCTATTATGACAAGCACCATCAAGAGGTCCACTATGAAATTGGTGACAAGGCCTATCTTCAAGTCTCTCCCCTCCGAGGCGTTCGTCGCTTCGGGATGAAGGGCAAATTGGCACCTCGCTATGTCGGCCCTTTCACCGTCCTAGCCAAGCGAGGGGATCTCTCCTATCAACCTGAGTTACCCTCCAACTTCCCGGATGTCCATGATGTGTTCCATGTCTCCCAACTCCGGTGTTGTTTCAAAGATCCAATCCGTGGGGTTGATCATGAGGTGTTAGACATCCAAGAGGATTTGACTTACCGCGAGCATCATATCCGCATCTTGGATGAAGCAGAAAGGAAAACCCGCAACAAGACCATCAAGTTCCTCAAAATCCAATGGTCTAACCATTCCGAAGAAGAAGCGACTTGGGAGCGAGAAACTAGTCTTCGACAGGAATACCCCACCTTCTTCACTCAAGCCTAGAATCTCGGGACGAGATTCCTGTAAGGGGGGTAGAATTGTAACAGCCCCAGCTTGGTAATGAAAAATACGAAGAATTTTTCCACGTTTTGCATTCTTGTTTGCATCATGGCATGCTTTTGAAATTGCTAATTCCAACAAGCAACAATTGGAAATATTTAAAAGAGGGAAGGCAAACCTCCCCAAACCTCCAATCCATGAAATGCAAGTTATGGAACAACCCACATCATGGTAAGTTAACATATTTGTCCAGGAAGTTCCAACCATGCCTTTTCATATTTATTTTAGGAAGTCAAATTCTTGTTAAACAACTAATTGAAATTGGGACTTCAAATCTGAGTTGAATCAGTTTCTATTTTTGAAACCAAGTTAAACATTCCAAAATTCAAACTAAAATCATGGGGAGCTTCATTTTCATACTAGGAGCCTCCATGATTAATTTCATTATTTTTGGAAATAATTAAGTGCTTCAAATAAATGTATTTTGCAAATTATCAAAAATGACAAAACTACAACAAAATGAATAAATCTGAAATTAATCATTTTATTTTGAAGCCAAACTTTTTGTGGAGCTTCTACAGGTCAATGGGAGGTCACATGAATTTTCCCAGATTTCCTAAAATTGCCTAATTGGCTTATTTAAATAGTTAAACCTGCTGTTTTTAAAAATCAGAAAAAGAAAAGGGGAAAATGTTTAAATCACTGACAGCGGGCCCCCCTGGTCAGCTCTCTCTCTCTTCCCCACTGTGGTGCGCGGCACTGGCGCCATGCTGCCCTGCCGGCCGGCCGTGCCATGCCGCTGCCGGGCCCCTCCTCGCTGTGCCCCCCTGGTGGTCAAGCACGCCACGACGCCGACGACCTCACCTGCTCCCTTTCTTCCCCTGCTCTCCCCGTTGTTTTTCCTCTCTCTCTCTCCCAAGGCCGAGCTCCATCGCCGCCATGGTGTCGAGCTCGCCGCCGTCATTCCGGTACTCCCCGATTGGATCGAAGCGGACAAGGAGGTCCACAGCGTCCTCTGCTCCCTCCCCACCGGAGGAATCGGGCCGGGAGGCCTGACGCCGACGTGTGCGTCCTCGTCATCATCAACCGCGGCCGCCGCCCGCCCAGATCGATTCCGGCGTTCCCGTCGCTCCCTGCTGTCAACGACCCCTCCCCTAGGTTCCTGGTGAGGCCGCGTTCCATTTTAGCTTCTTCCCGCGCCCCCTCTTCCTCTCCCGCCGTCGGTGCCGTCCGTCGCCGCTGATTCCTCGCCGGCACCATGCACCCTTCCTGGACCCGGCCTGTCCGACCTGAGGCCGGACGGCTCGGGCAGGTGCCCGGCCTCGCGCTCGGCTTCGGCCGGCCACAGGCCGGCAGCCTCGGCCACCCACCCGGCCTCGCGCGCCCAGCCTGGGCCGGCCAAAGGCCGGTGGCTTCGGGCCACCCCTCGGCCTGCAGCCCGGCCTGGCCTGGCCGGCACAAGGCCGGCCTGTCTAGGAAATTCTTTCCCTATTTGGAAATTTGAAACAAATTTAAATAATCGATAACTACTTGAATAATGCTTTAAATTCGACAAATCAAATTTCAAAATGTTCAGGAAAATAAACTCTACAAGATAGAATAATTGTATTTGTCTTTTGAAATTATAATCTTGCGGTTTATTTATGAATTCCCAAAATGGCATAATTATACCTAATTTGGGAAAAATCATAATTTGATAAACATTTAACCAAAAATTGTAAACAAAATATCAAAGTGATCAACATGTCAAATGCTATTAAACCATGCTAATATCATGTCATGACCACAAATATTTATTTGATGTTATTCATAAATTGGTTAAAAGAATTAAATTCAATTAATTATTTAAATCGCTATTTATTCTTCGGTACTCAGAAAATTACGAATAAGGTACCAAAATGATCAGAAGGACAAACCCTACCCATTCATATCATGTTCATGCATATTTGAGCCACTTTTCTAATAATGTAATAATTTATAAATAATGTAGTCATTAAGATAAATATGGGGTTGTTTCCAAATAATTGCACTAATTATTTGGAACTCCATTTAATTTGTTAAATAAATTAAATGTTGATATATTTGCATAAACTTGTCATGTCATCATGTGCTTGTGCATTGCACCTTGTCTTCGTGTGATTTATTTGTTCTTTTGTATTGTTTTTGGGTATCGATAGATTCCGGAGTCGAGGGCTCCTCTAACTACCCCGACGAGCAGTACTACACGCCCCGGCAGCAAGGCAAGAGATAACCTAACCTTCTTGGCATCTAGCATCCTATTTGCTTTTATAAACTTATTTTATCCACCATAATATTGCATGCGATTCCAACTACAATTTTGATCAAATGCTAGATTATCCTATGTATGCATGTCTTCCCGAACCAATACATGTATCCCTACCTATGAACCCTAGATTTGATGTGTTGGCCGGAGACAAGAATATAATTGTTGTATTTATATGCTTAGCTATGCATAGCCATGCTTAGTCGAATGCTAGTTATGTCCGCTGTTTAATTCCATAATTGTTCATGTTGATGGAATGTTTCGGACATGGTGGATATGTGTGATGCTTAATTAAAATGCTAAGAAGGCTTGGATGAGTTGCCATCGGAGATGGTGTTTTGTCTCATTCTTGCCCCTAGGTGCGAGTTCTTTACCTCTTGAACCAAGACGAGCGTGCTTCCATTGGTGGGTGTATGGGCGCCTTACTAACGAAATAACTTGTGCGGGCGTATCCAAGGGTCCTCTAGTTTGGTTTTCCATTTGCGTGTGAGTGGAAAAGAAAAGGTTGCGGAGGATTTGTGTTTAGGTTGTGGCGATGGGGGCAAGGGCTGAAATAGGCTGGGTAAACTTGCCCTGTTGCCACCAATGACTCTTGGATAGTCTCACGCGAGGTAAAGGTTTAACCGCACCCACTCGCCGGCCTTCCCCGGAAGAGGGCCAATCAGGCGAGCCGGACGGTACCAATGGGTAAATTATTACACCCCTGCAGGGTTAAATCTTTTCGAAAAGCCGTGTCCGCGGTTATGGACGACTTGGGAATAGACGATAAGGTCATAGAGGACATTAACCTAATTGATATGGCAGCTAGAGGTTGCATAATCAACGTGTGGTAAAGGTTCATTTCCTCGAGGGTGGTTCGAGGGGGTGCCTTTGGTGGAGATGAGAGATGATTGTGGCTACAAGTTGGTTCGACGAGAACCGAAGATGAAAAGTTTACTCTCTTATCCCCTTTCGAAAACATTCTGAGTAGACGATGCCTTTGAGTCATTTATGTCTTTTATCAAGGAAACTTAGCTTTATGCAAAGTAAATACATATACAGCTTTAGAGCCTCCGTCTGCATTGGGCCTATATCGCCCTACTAAACTTGCGAGTACGTCGTACTCAGTCTCTCTTTGCTTCCTTTATATTTGTATTTCAGAGGAGGACGACACCGAGCAGCCAGGTGGCTTCTTCCTGGACATGGACGAATAGTTAGGGGTTCCCAGGTGACAGCTTGGGACCGTGGAACAAGCTGGCTGGGATTATTTTTATTTGTAGGCCTCTTAGGCCCTATATTTGGATCTTGTTGTATTAGACAACACTACTTCGTTTCCGCATGATGAATTGTTGGGTCTGTGACCTTTTGTGTGTAACATTTGTATTCTTCTCGTTATATGAGTTGCGATATGTTTTTGTGTCGTAGAGTCTGCAATGTGCCAGTTGTTCCACAAGTCTTGATCTCTGTATTATGCTTTGATAGCTATGCCAGTGTTTATGGCATGATCGGAGTGTTGCGTGGGAGCGGTAATCCCATGCCCTTTGGTTGTGTAGCATAGCCTATGGGTTACATAGCCTCTCTGCATAATTCCGGGGTCGGGGCGCTACACCCACCTCTTTCGGCCCTCGGGTCTCCGTTTGTTCGCTTCCTTCGCTCCTACGCTTCGTTCCTTCAAAAAATGATCCCCGCAAGATATTAGGTCATTTGGACGTCGTTTGGGTCCCTGAAACATCAAAATATAGAAAATAGGGTTTTTCTGCCAGTGCAGGGTTAATTCCAGAAAAATAGGAAAATTGTGAAATCTTCCCAAAATCCTTATAAAACAATGATATAGCCCTTATATGATGCAAATATGGTTGAAATATGAGTATTATAATGCAAAGTTCATGTATGCATTTTACATGCATCAGCATCCCAAAGCTTAACCTATACTCGTCCTCGAGTATAGAGGTGATAAAACCAACATGGACTTTGCATTTTAATACTATCAATGGATATCAAAGATGATTACTATTGCTACATAAAGTCAAATGATTCATTCTTCAAAGGAGTAGCAATATGCAAGATAGATTATGAAGTGATATTAAATATTCAATGTAAGGATGTTCAATGATAATTCACAAAGTGCAACATAGAAGAAAGTACTATGGACCAAATGTATGCATAATGAAAAGTAAAAACATCCTATGATGGTCATAGAGTACTCTTGTAAATCTGAATATAAAAGGTGGACACTTTGGAAAGATATATAAATGAGTAGAGGTAAAACATGAATAAGTTTCATCTAACTTCCAAATGCTTCTACTTAAGTTAATGTTTGCAATGTGGTATTCATTGGTGTCAAGCTCTCATTACCCCCATCATAACATCTTGAATGGTTAAAGTTTAAAGTGAAAGCAAATATGAGTGGTGTGCTTGACAAAGTATGGGTTGAAACCTTCATGCCCCGTGAATACGAGTACCTACACCATGGTGTTACTCAATTAGGGCTACCAAGCAAGTTCAAGTTAAAGTCATTGTAAAAATAGCGTCATCAAGAGGGTCAACTGGGGTACCTCTTGTCCCAGGACATGGAACAAGACCATGTCAAAATGGCAAGACAAACAAAGATAATGAACAATCTCAACACACTTTTTATTTACTATTGATATAGCTCTTTATTATGAGGTGCATCACTGAAGGTTCACAATAGCATGTAAGTAAATTTCCACCATGAATGATGCATGGCTTAGATTAGCGGCCCAGGTGTCTCTCTAGCCATTTGTACAAACTACTTAAACTTACTTAGTTTCCACATTTATTTGGCACTATGATAGGCATCCATAAACAAAAGTACATGATATCAACTAAATATAATTAAGAACATGTTGAAAGCTTGCCATGTGACAGCACATATGGGCTAACTCCCAACCAAGACTCTTGTCAAGCTCACAACTTCATAATTTTAATCGCAGTGGTTCATGTTTATTAAGTGCAATAAAAGTAAGGTGTGAGAGCTTTTTAACCAACTTTTCCCATGACAATCAATAACATAAGCATTTTAATTCAGAGGTATAGATAATACAAAATAACATGATAAACATACTCGGAATAGCATAAAGCTAATAGGTAGATATGGTGGACTCACTGGAAAAACTTTGGTTGAAGGTGTTGGAAAACAAGTTTTTACTTGTTGGAATTTTGGGCTAGCAAAAGGGAGAGAGTTGACCGTCTAAATGCATGCACAAGTGTCCATAAAACTAACCAATCCATGTTAAACAAAGTAAAGTAACATTCAGCATCAAAACATGAATAAGAGATAGCTCTTGATAAAACACTTGAAAATTAACACTCATTAAAAGCACATGATTCATGCAACTATATGTATCTTTTTAAATCAGCTCAAACATCGATTTCCCAATATTTTTAATAGCATCCAACTTAATTCAACCCAAATTTCCAGTAGTTCTCTCATAAAAAAAATGATAGTGGTGGTCTCAAAACAAAAATCAAACCGAAATAAAAAAGCAAATAAAAGATGCTCCAAGTTTATGCGATAAAGTGCATTGATCGAAAAACAGAAGTTAGACGTGTGCAAACCGAGAGTGTGTTGGTCGAGTGGGGTTGTCTTCACATCCCCAATCTTATGGTATTCACCATCTTTGGATAGCTCTTGGTGCATCTCCTCTAATCTCTGTGAAAAAAACTTCAAAACATTGTTTCTCCCATTTCTTTTCTGTGGGGTGACATTAGTAGTGATAGACAAATGAATTGCTTGCTGCATAAAATCCTTAAACAAAAATTCATATGAATGTCCAGAAAGTGTATAATGTTGTATGCCTACTTATAAAATCAATTGGACCAAAAAGATTCAAGTTAAAAGTTCAAAGAATGCACCAAACAAAATGGGTCAGAATCTGTCTAGAAAAATAGCAGCAGCAAAACGCATTTTTCTACCCTACTTAAATATGTCGAAAAATTCTGAAACAATTCATGCTTACAGAGGATGAAAAGTTGCAACTACAGTTAAAATATCAGCTCATTCGGAGTTACAGAATAGGAGTGAAAAATCA
The DNA here is from genome assembly GCA_012064385.1 of Puccinellia tenuiflora. Taxonomy (NCBI): domain Eukaryota; kingdom Viridiplantae; phylum Streptophyta; class Magnoliopsida; order Poales; family Poaceae; genus Puccinellia; species Puccinellia tenuiflora. The sequence continues at coordinate 1,233,777 of QRDG01000191.1, forward strand.
TACCATGCACATATTCGTGCTGGAATAGAATCTCCGAATGCAAATAGCAACTTTTTTTCAAACCAAAATGGGTAAAACTTGGTACTTTATTAAAAATTTCAGAAACAAAACTAAAAACTAAATCTCTTGTTACAGCAAGAGGACACAAGGAAAACCAAAAATAAAAATAACCGGGTTGCCTCCCGTAAAGCGCTTTCTTTATAGCCATATAGCTAGGCATGATAGTTTTAATGATGCTCACATAGGAATAAGAATTGAAATGCAAAAGAGAGCATCAAGAGAAAAATATGAAACTCATTTAAGTCTAACCCACTTCCTATGCATTGGGATCTTGTAAGAAAATAAATCATTGAAACACAAAGCAAGTAGCATAGGAAGATAAAACAAGAGCAATTTCAAGGCTTTGAACTAAAAGAGAGGAAACGTAATAATATTGAAATGTTTAGAACCATGTTTTCTCCTCTCATAATAGTTACAAGTAGTGGAACCAAATTTGATAAAACAACTATTAGATTGGTGCAACTTTGCAAACTTAGGAACATATAAAGGATTATTAAAACTATCATGTGAGCTATTAGTGTGTTTTCCCCTCTCAAAATAATTGCAAGAAGCACCATAAACATGATGGTTGTGGGTGGAATGGTTATTAGTGCAAGATAATTTCAGCCCACATATGTACTTTTCAACATATAAAAGCTTCCCCTCCATGGTGTGAATAGGATAATTCAAAAATAAAGTAGGACTCTCATAAGTGAGAGTGTTGTCACAAGCAGCAAGTATATCATTTTTATCCTCACATAATTTGGTGACAACTTCTAAACATTGAGAATTATCAATAAGCGTAGGACCATCATCTAAATCATTATCATATAGCATATTTAAAAAACACTCCTCATTATCATCAATAAGTTCACTAGTAGCATCATTAAAAAGTAAAGGAGCATTATTAGTTTCATCATAATAGCATGGTTTATCATATATAACCATAGAATTTTCAGTTTGACACTCATCATAACATGGGTTCTCATAAATAACAAAAGATTTCTGAATTTGAGTGCTACTATCAAATGTTGATGGTGAAGTTGGGAGATCCAACTCTTCCCCAAGCTTAGGTTGGAACATATCCATTTCAATCTCCTCTTCACATTCTTCCTCTTCCCAGCTTATGTTTTCATCATCCTCTTCCTGCAAAATATTAGTACTTTCCATGGAAGCAAGAATTCTTTCTTTAACATAAACATTGCCACTTAATTCTTATTTGCAAAGTTGGAGAATAATAGAAATTTGTACTTTCATTACACGAGCTTCATGACTAGTTGTAAGAAATTTATCAATAAGAGAGTCTATCTCATGGGCTCCAACATAAGCAATATATTTCTCAACTTGTTCTATATCAGGGCATGAAAATTTATCTTCACGATAACAAGCAATTATAGGATCACTATTATACTTGCATTGATAGTGGGAATGTTTAACAGCTCTTCTATTGCAACAAGTTACATCATGTAATTCACAAAACTGAATAGCCATTTTGTGAAGAGCTTCAAGCAATTTACGCATTCTTGTTCCCTCTTCGGTTGATTCATATTCAAAGTAGGCTTCCATATTGTAGCGCCCCGACCCCAGAACTATACAGTGGAACGTTGTGTAACCGGTCATGCTACACAATTGAGGGTTACTGGGTTTACCAATCCCAGGCCAAAACTCATTGGCAGGTGTGCTCGGAATGGATCATCGGCACACAACACCTCAATCATGCCATAAGCTCAGACATCGCTTCCATGTATAGTAAAGAGACCGAGACTTGTGGAACGAACTGGCACATCACAGACTCTACGACACGAAGATATCATAGTTCAACTCATATAATTGAGAAAGATAGCAAATGACACATCAGAGGTCACTAACCCATCATTACAACAAGCGGAAGCAAATTAAAGTTGTCTAACAACAAGATCCAAATTATGGCCTAAGAGGCCTACAGATAAACATCCCATGCCAGCCTGTTCCATGACGTCCCAAGCTGCCACCTGGGAACCCCAGACTACTCGTCGAAGTCAACATAGAACCCACCTTCCAGTTCGGTGGCGTCCTCCTCTGAAACAAATAATAATCAACAAAGCAAGGCTGAGTACGACGTACTCGCAAGAATTAGTAGGGCGATATAGGCCCGATGCTGACGGAGGCTTCAAAGCTATATAAGTGGTTGTTTTGCATAAAGCGAGTTTGTTTCCTTCCGAAGACCAGGACTCAAGGCATCGTCTAATCAGAAGATTTTCATAAGGGGATAAGAGGGTAACACTTTTCTCTTCGGTTCACGGGGAACCTACTGTATTCAGCAACTCCACTTATCTCCACCAAGGCACTCCCTCGAATCTCCCTCGAGGAAATGAACCTTTTAACACACGTTGATTATGCAACCTCTAGCTGCCATTTGATTAAAGGTTCAGGTTATCTATGATCTCATAATCTATTCCCAAGTTGTCCATAACCGCGGACACGGCTTTTCGAAAAGATTAAACCCTGCAGGGGTGTACTGTTTTTACCATTGGTACCGTCCGACCCCTTGCCTGATCATTTAGCTCTCTTCCGGGGAAAGCCGGCAAGGCAGGCGCGGTTAAACCTTTACAAAGCATGAGACTATCCAACGGTCATCGTGACGACAGGACAAGTTCAGCGCCTATTTCAACACCCTGCCCCATCGCCACTCCTATCAACACCACCATCATCACATCATCATCATCTTCACCTGCAACTCACACGCAAATGGAAAGCGCAACTAGAGGACCCTTGGATACGCCCGTACTAATTATTCGGTTAGTAAGGAGCCCATACTCCCACCTTTGGAAGCACGCTAGGTCTTGGTTCAAGAGATAAGAACTCACACCTAGGGGCCAGAATGAGACAAAACACCATCCCCGATGGCAACTCATCCCAGCCTTCTTAGCAATTAATTATCAACACAAGTCTCCACCAATGTCCGAACATTCCATTCACTTCACAATTATGGAAATAATCAACGGACAACTTAAGCATCCGACTAAGCATGGCTAAGCATATCTAAGCATGACATACAACAGATATGAATTATCTCAGGCCCACACTTCAACCTATGGCTCATAGGAGGGGAAACAGATAATGGTTCGGGGAGCATGCAAGTGATAGGATATTCTATACACTGACCAAAACTTGTCACCAGAATCGAATGCAATAATAGTATGGTGGATAAAAATACTTGGGTAATATGAGATATGCCAAGAAGGTTAGGTTAGCTCTTGCCTTGCTGGTAGTACTGGTCGCGCTGGTTGTCAAGGTATTGTGGTGGAACCTCGACTCCAGAATCTACCGAAACACAAACAATACAAGAAAGGAATAAATAACAAGAATACAAGATGCAATGCACAATCATGATGATATGGTCATATTATGCATTGAACTCATATTGGGCATCTCCCACAAGTTAAATGGAACCCCTAAAATAAATATTGCAATTAACAGGTTAAAACTCCATCTTTAACTTAGTGAATTAGGTGAATATCCAAAATGTCCAGTACTGAAATATGAGGTAAATATGCATGGAAATTACATTATTTGATAGATATTAACCCACTGATCATTTTGGTACCTTGTTTGCATTTTTCCGAATAACGGTGAGGAAATAGTGATTTAAACGGTTAAGCAATTTAAATCATTTTAACCAATTTCGAAAATGACATCAAAGTAAAAGTTATTTGCATGCTGTGATATTATCATAGGTAGATAGCATTTGCTTTGCTGGTCATTTTGGTATATCATTTGCAATTTTTGAAGTAGTATTCACCAAGTTATGAATTATTCAAAACGGGATTTAAATCTGCCATTTTAGGAATTTATGTAAACAGCACTAAAATTTAATTCCCCAACTCTCTCAATTGGCATAAAGTGATAGCTCATTGTCCACTGATCATTTTGAGCTATTGAACACAATTTTTGGACAAATAGAACTCAAATTATGGAATTAACAATTTCAATATTATTTCTGCCATTTTAGTATTCAGCAATTAAAGGCAATTTATTTTGATCAATTAAATTAACCAATGGTACCAACAGGTAGACATTTTGTTCCTGAGCATTTTGACATATTATTTGCAATTTTTGGACAAGTGGTTCAAAAGTTATGCCATTTCAAAGTTCATAACAATTTCTGCCAATTCTTTGAATTTTCAGAAATTGGGCCCGAAACGATTTGCACCGTGGGCTGGGCTAGCTCGTGTCGCTGACCGGTGGGGCAGTGGCCACGGTGGCAGGCCACGTCGGCCAGCGGCCCACCCGCAGGTTTGACTGGCGCAGGGCGGCCAGGACCGGCGCGAGCGCGCGGTCACCGACGGCGACGTCGTGGACGGATCCGTCGCTGGGCGCCGATCTAGCCCTAACGGCGGCTACCAAAACGATCTACGCGTGGAGACGACCTAGGTGGCGGCGGGGTGTGACCAAAAGGTCACCGGAGGGGCGCCGGCGACGAGCTATGGCGGCGGCGCGGCTCGGGCTAGCTAGATACAGCGATGCAGAGGGGAAGGAGCGACGGGGAGATGTCCAGAAGGACCGTGAGCTCACCCTGAGCACGTAGGGATGCTCGTCGGTGAAGGGGGAGGGCTGGTGCGGCGGCGATTGAGCTCGGCGGCCGTCGGTCGGGGGCGAAGGAGACGGAGATGCTCGCGTCGATCCCGGGCTCCCGAGCTCGATTGACTGGAGGAGGAGGAAGAAGAGGACGAGGCGGTTCTCCTGGTGCAGCTCGATCTGCTCCTGGCGGCCGGAGTCGACGGCGATTTGCGGCGGCGCTCGGCTCAGTCCACTGTCATGGCGCCGTCGCCTTAGGGTTTCGCTGCACGGGGGGGAAAAGAGGGGGAGGAGGAGCAAGCGGTCGTGGGGGGTCGTCTTATGCCTCCAGGGGGGCCATGGACGCAAGGGGGCCGCGCGGGAGGCCGTGGTGGGGCGCGGCCATGGCGCACTGTCGCCACAGGGAAAGGGATGACATGTGGGACCCCTCTGTCAGGTTTCTCTCCTTTTCTCTTTTCTGTTTTTATTTCTTTAAAAGAACAGCAGCCATTTCCATTTAATTGAGGCTCTTAAATAATTTTAAAAATTCTGCAAAAATTCACAGAGCCCTTATATATCATTGGGAACCTGTGATAGAAATTGCAGCCCATTTGGAAAATATTTCATGTGGTAACATTTCAATAATTGCCCTCTTGCATTTTAGGGTTTTATTTAAATAATTGAATTTGCAATTGCATTAATATTTGCCACAAACATATTTGTTATTAGTTAGAACTTCCTGGACAAATATGATTAGTTGCTTTGCAATTTGTTCACCACTCACTTCATCACCTTTGGTTTCTAAAGTGTTGCTCCCTTATTATTTCAGGTGAAGCAAATTGAATAAATATGCCATGATGCAAATGAGATGCAAAAAGTGAAAATTTTACTCATATTTTCTGGGTCCAAAAGTGGGGCTGTTACAACTCTATCCCCCTTACAGGAATCTCGTCCCGAGATTCTAGGCTGGAGTGAAGAAGGCGGGGTATTCCTGACGAAGGCTAGTTTCACGTTCCCAGGTTGCTTCGTCTTCAGAATGGTTAGACCACTGGATTTTGAGGAACTTGATGGATTTATTACGAGTCTTCCTTTCCGCTTCATCCAAGATGCGGACAGGATGCTCACGGTAAGTCAGATCCTCCTGGATGTCCAACTCTTCATGATTGACCCCACGAATAGGATCCTTGAAGCAACGACGGAGTTGAGAGACATGAAACACATCATGCACATCCGGAAAATTTTCTGGAAGTTCGAGTTGATAGGAGAGGTCTCCTCGCTTGGCTAGGACAGTGAAAGGACCAACAAAACGAGGTGCCAATTTTCCCTTGATCCCGAAACGATGAACGCCTCGGAGGGGAGAGACTCGAAGATAGGCTTTGTCACCAATTTCATAGTGAACCTCCTGATGATGCTTATCATAGTAGCTCTTCTGCCTGGACTGGGCAATCTTGAGATTTGCTTGAATGACACGGACCTTTTCTTCTGCCTCATTAATCACGTCAGGACCGAAGAGTGACCTCTCTCCGGTTTCAGACCAATTGAGCGGAGTTCGGCATTTTCTTCCGTAGAGAACCTCAAAGGGAGCCATTTGCAAACTGGCTTGGTAGCTATTGTTGTAGGAGAACTCGGCGAGGGGAAGGTATTTTTCCCAACCCTTGCCGAAGGAGATAACACAAGCCCGAAGCATATCCTCGAGAACTTGGTTCACCCTTTCAGTTTGGCCATCGGTTTGAGGGTGATAGGCGGTGCTGAAGTTGAGGCGGGTTCCCATAGCAGATTGGAAGCTCTGCCAGAATCTGGATACGAATAGGCTCCCACGGTCTGAGATGATCCTCAGTGGAACACCGTGGAGGGGAACAATGCGGGCAACATATAACTCGGCCAACTGTTTCGCCGTTATGTCCTCGCGTACGGGAAGGAAATGAGCTACCTTGGATAGACGATCAATGACTACCCAGATGGCGGTATTACCCTTTTGCGATCTTGGAAAGCCAGTAATGAAATCCATACCAACTTCATCCCATTTCCACTCTGGGATGGCTATGGGGCGAAGGGTACCCGCTGGCTTTTGATGTTCACCTTTTACCCGGCGACAGACGTCGCATTCTGCAACATACTCGGCGATCTCGCGCTTCATGCAAGACCACCAGAATTGAGGGCGAAGATCTTGGTACATTTTGGTGCTACCCGGATGAATAGAGATGGGTGACTCGTGAGCTTCGGAGAGGATCAACGCTTTTGTATTCCCACTCTTGGGCACCACTAGACGGGTACCAAAGTAGACGACACCATTGTCATCAACCGAGAAACATTTGGCTTTCCCATTAGCTATCTTCTCCTTGATCTCGAGGATTTCAGCATCATTTTGCTGGGCAGCCTTGATATCATCCTCGAGGGTGGACTGAATTTCTAAGTTGGCCAAATATCCGGAGGGAACAATCTCCAGATTCAGACGTGCGAATTCTTCATGAAGAGCAGGTTGAGCTCGCTCAACGATTAGGGTATTGCAATAAGACTTGCGGCTCAAGGCATCAGCCACGACGTTGGCTTTGCCAGGCTGATAGTTGAGGGTCACATCATAGTCCTTGATTAACTCCAACCATCTTCTTTGTCGAAGGTTCAGATTTGGTTAGTCATGCGGATATTTCAGACTTGACATGTCCGAGGAAGGAGTTACAACAGCTAACGAGAGGTAAGGATTCTCAAGATTTGACCACAGCGTCAAGCTCTAGAACACGCGCTAGAGTGCGATCAAAGACCTTGGATTTCAATGCAATAACAATTGCTAAGAATATCCGATTACCACATCAATATGCATCCTCAACAATCTCGAGCCCGAATAGCTCGGAGGTAGATGGATAAGGAAGGGTAAGAGCATCACTTCATCAGTACGTCATGAGACTAAGCACGACCTCTGGATATAAAAGAGTGTGACACTCTAAGGTGGAACAGAACAAAAGCTAGTCAAGCCTCTTATTCTGAGAATCACAATACTTTGACCTGGTCCGAGAAATGGACAAGGCACTGGAGTTTGTTTATCCTAACACCCCGATGTGGAATGTCTAGACAGTCCACAAGGGTAACATGCATCGGAACACACCAATGCACGATAACACTTGACTGTCAACTGATAGATAAAGGCCGGACAATAATTTAGGAGTAAGAAACATGCTCAGGAGAAATCCCAAGATGTTGCCGAGGCACAAGATAGCACTCTTCCAACAACTAGTGCTGAAAGGGTTTTACTAACAAGTGTTACCGGAGGAGGCACAAAGATAGCTGGGAAACTCGTGACAGGGAAGAGGTTTGTTGCCGCATTTCAATTACGACTACAACCACCAAATTGAATATTAGCTTCAATTCTGGCCAACCTGATGTAGGGTTCAACCATTAACACCAGATTCAACGGGAAGGGTCTTGGGTTAAAGATCAGCTTCATGTACTGGGACTCACAAATAGCATAGTGCTCACATGGGTGACAACCCTCATGAATCAATACACCAGAATTCTAGTACAATCCGGGACCTTCGGTTCAAGACCATGGGCCATAACTCAAAGAGAGGAATACCCGATTAGGTGCGAAACGTTTTCAAGGCTTCGGATGTCTTGCACCTTCTTCTTCATTGGGTGAGAACAACGGAGTTTACTTCGGTTTCTGGAAACGAAAACAACCTAACCAGTAGACTAAAGGTAGGAACCAACCCCGTGAACCTAAGCTTTGACCCAACTTCAAAATCAAATAGAGGTAAGGTGACTCAGAGTTAGAGCGAATTGGGTAAGGAGTAAAATGAATCCTAAGAGGGTTTTCACAACTCATTTTCAGTTCATAAATAATTTTTACTACACTAGACTCAACTTCGACCAATAGAACGGGTTTCCTACAGGCAGTACTGCTCTGATACCAATTTGTAGCGCCCCGACCCCAGAACTATACAGTGGAACGTTGTGTAACCGGTCATGCTACACAATTGAGGGTTACTGGGTTTACCAATCCCAGGCCAAAACTCATTGGCAGGTGTGCTCGGAATGGATCATCGGCACACAACACCTCAATCATGCCATAAGCTCAGACATCGCTTCCATGTATAGTAAAGAGACTGAGACTTGTGGAACGAACTGGCACATCACAGACTCTACGACACGAAGATATCATAGTTCAACTCATATAATTGAGAAAGATAGCAAATGACACATCAGAGGTCACTAACCCATCATTACAACAAGCGGAAGCAAATTAAAGTTGTCTAACAACAAGATCCAAATTATGGCCTAAGAGGCCTACAGATAAACATCCCGTGCCAGCCTGTTCCATGACGTCCCAAGCTGCCACCTGGGAACCCCAGACTACTCGTCGAAGTCAACATAGAACCCACCTTCCAGTTCGGTGGCGTCCTCCTCTGAAACAAATAATAATCAACAAAGCAAGGCTGAGTACGACGTACTCGCAAGAATTAGTAGGGCGATATAGGCCCGATGCTGACGGAGGCTTCAAAGCTATATAAGTGGTTGTTTTGCATAAAGCGAGTTTTGTTTCCTTCCGAAGACTAGGACTCAAGGCATCGTCTAATCAGAAGATTTTCATAAGGGGATAAGAGGGTAACACTTTTCTCTTCGGTTCACGGGGAACCTACTGTATTCAGCAACTCCACTTATCTCCACCAAGGCACTCCCTCGAATCTCCCTCGAGGAAATGAACCTTTTAACACACGTTGATTATGCAACCTCTAGCTGCCATTTGATTAAAGGTTCAGGTTATCTATGATCTCATAATCTATTCCCAAGTTGTCCATAACCGCGGACACGGCTTTTCGAAAAGATTAAACCCTGCAGGGGTGTACTGTTTTTACCATTGGTACCGTCCGACCCCTTGCCTGATCATTTAGCTCTCTTCCGGGGAAAGCCGGCAGGGCAGGCGCGGTTAAACCTTTACAAAGCATGAGACTATCCAAGGGTCATCGTGATGACAGGACAAGTTCAGCGCCTATTTCAACACCCTGCCCCATCGCCACTCCTATCAACACCACCATCATCACATCATCATCATCTTCACCTGCAACTCACACGCAAATGGAAAGCGCAACTAGAGGACCCTTGGATACGCCCGTACTAATTATTCGGTTAGTAAGGAGCCCATACTCCCACCTTTGGAAGCACGCTCGGTCTTGGTTCAAGAGATAAGAACTCACACCTAGGGGCCAGAACGAGACAAAACACCATCCCCGATGGCAACTCATCCCAGCCTTCTTAGCAATTAATTATCAACACAAGTCTCCACCAATGTCCGAACATTCCATTCACTTCACAATTATGGAAATAATCAACGGACAACTTAAGCATCCGACTAAGCATGGCTAAGCATATCTAAGCATGACATACAACAGATATGAATTATCTCAGGCCCACACTTCAACCTATGGTTCATAGGAGGGGAACCAGATAATGGTTTAGGGAGCATGCAAGTGATAGGATATTCTATACACTGACCAAAACTTGTCACCATAATCGAATGCAATAATAGTATGGTGGATAAAAATACTTGGGTAATATGAGATATGCCAAGAAGGTTAGGTTAGCTCTTGCCTTGCTGGTAGTACTGGTCGCGCTGGTTGTCAAGGTATTGTGGTGGAACCTCGACTCCAGAATCTACCGAAACACAAACAATACAAGAAAGGAATAAATAACAAGAATACAAGATGCAATGCACAATCATGATGATATGGTCATATTATGCATTGAACTCATATTGGGCATCTCCCACAAGTTAAATGGAACCCCTAAAATAAATATTGCAATTAACGGGTTAAAACTCCATCTTTAACTTAGTGAATTAGGTGAATATCCAAAATGTCCAGTACTGAAATATGAGGTAAATATGCATGGAAATGACATTATTTGATAGATATTAACCCACTGATCGTTTTGGTACCTTGTTTGCATTTTTCCGAATAACGGTGAGGAAATAGTGATTTAAACGGTTAAGCAATTTAAATCATTTTAACCAATTTCGAAAATGACATCAAAGTAAAAGTTATTTGCATGCTGTGATATTATCATAGGTAGATAGCATTTGCTTTGCTGGTCATTTTGGTATATCATTTGCAATTTTTGAAGTAGTATTCACCAAGTTATGAATTATTCAAAACGGGATTTAAATCTGCCATTTTAGGAATTTATGTAAACAGCACTAAAATTTAATTCCCCAACTCTCTCAATTGGCATAAAGTGATAGCTCATTGTCCACTGATCATTTTGAGCTATTGAACACAATTTTTGGACAAATAGAACTCAAATTATGGAATTAACAATTTCAATATTATTTCTGCCATTTTAGTATTCAGCAATTAAAGGAAATTTATTTTGATCAATTAAATTAACCAATGGTACCAAGAGGTAAACATTTTGTTCCTGAGCATTTTGACATATTATTTGCAATTTTTGGACAAGTGGTTCAAAAGTTATGCCATTTCAAAGTTCATAACAATTTCTGCCAATTCTTTGAATTTTCAGAAATTGGGCCCGAAACGATTTGCACCGTGGGCTGGGCTAGCTCGTGTCGCTGACCGGTGGGGCAGTGGCCACGGTGGCAGGCCACGTCGGCCAGCGGCCCACCCGCAGGTTTGACTGGCGCAGGGCGGCCAGGACCGGCGCGAGCGCGCGGTCACCGACGGCGACGTCGTGGACGGATCCGTCGCTGGGCGCCGATCTAGCCCTAACGGCGGCTACCAAAACGATCTACGCGTGGAGACGACCTAGGTGGCGGCGGGGTGTGACCAAAAGGTCACCGGAGGGGCGCCGGCGACGAGCTATGGCGGCGGCGCGGCTCGGGCTAGCTAGATACAGCGATGCAGAGGGGAAGGAGCGACGGGGAGATGTCCAGAAGGACCGTGAGCTCACCCTGAGCACGTAGGGATGCTCGTCGGTGAAGGGGGAGGGCTGGTGCGGCGGCGATTGAGCTCGGCGGCCGTCGGTCGGGGGCGAAGGAGACGGAGATGCTCGCGTCGATCCCGGGCTCCCGAGCTTGATTGACTGGAGGAGGAGGAAGAAGAGGACGAGGCGGTTCTCCTGGTGCAGCTCGATCTGCTCCTGGCGGCCGGAGTCGACGGCGATTTGCGGTGGCGCTCGGCTCAGTCCACTGTCATGGCGCCGTCGCCTTAGGGTTTCGCTGAACGGGGGAAAAGAGGGGGAGGAGGAGCAAGCGGTCGTGGGGGGTCGTCTTATGCCTCCAGGGGGGCCATGGACGCAAGGGGGCCGCGCGGGAGGCCGTGGTGGGGCGCGGCCATGGCGCACTGTCGCCACAGGGAAAGGGATGACATGTGGGACCCCTCTGTCAGGTTTCTCTCCTTTTCTCTTTTCTGTTTTTATTTCTTTAAAAGAACAGCAGCCATTTCCATTTAATTGAGGCTCTTAAATAATTTTAAAAATTCTGCAAAAATTCACAGAGCCCTTATATATCATTGGGAACCTGTGATAGAAATTGCAGCCCATTTGGAAAATATTTCATGTGGTAACATTTCAATAATTGCCCTCTTGCATTTTAGGGTTTTATTTAAATAATTGAATTTGCAATTGCATTAATATTTGCCACAAACATATTTGTTATTAGTTAGAACTTCCTGGACAAATATGATTAGTTGCTTTGCAATTTGTTCACCACTCACTTCATCACCTTTGGTTTCTAAAGTGTTGCTCCCTTATTATTTCAGGTGAAGCAAATTGAATAAATATGCCATGATGCAAATGAGATGCAAAAAGTGAAAATTTTACTCATATTTTCTGGGTCCAAAAGTGGGGCTGTTACACATATTTTTAACATAACCATTAGGCATAGACATTCCAGAAAGTTTCTCCATCTTTTTTTTTGTGTTTTGATATATAAAACTGAAAATAAAACTAAACTAAATGCAAAACTGAAAGTAAATATAAGAAAAACTCACAACCAAACAAGTTAAAGAGGAAAACCACCCCAAGCTTAGATGATTGCAAGATGTAAAACAAACAAAAAGAAATGCAGAACTGAAAATAAATATCTAGTGCAAACAAGAATAAAAACTTAAGCACTACACTCACCGGCAACGGCGCCAGAAAATGTCTTGATACCCACAAGTATAGGGGATCGTTGAAATCTTCGATGTGTAAGTATTAGTATCGATCCCACGAGGAGTACAAGGTATAAGTATTTATCCTCTCAAATAAGAGTGTCACTTCTCTTATTATCTATGCACTAGACAAACTAAAATGATTAAATGATGCAAGTGTTTTTGGTTTTTTGGTGTAGAGTTTGCAATAAAGTAAAAAGCTGAAAATAAAATATGACAAGTGAAAGCTCTCAAAGAGAGAAAGCCCAATCCTCTATGCAGCAAGAGGACAAGCTTGAGTGGTGTCTTTCTTATAGGTGGAAAACGTTCCCAAGGGCTACATGGATTTCATGGCATAAATATTTCTAGAACAACAAGGTAAACATTTTGTCAAGTTTTAATCTTCTTTAGACGGAGCCATAATTAGGTGTAGTTAAATAAATAAACTAAACCCCTTATGATGGATCATGTGGCCAAGTAAATGACTGCACAAGAATTATTAAGACATAAAGTCCCACCATAGCATTACACTCTAACGTCCCCGATATAAATCCCCTCCTAATGTAACTTCATGTATTAGACCAAGGTTTACGTGTCCTCCTAGGTCCTACCCATTCCATCACACTAGTGTGATAGCACCTTCATGCATTACTCAATATATGGTGCACTTCATACATTGCACATGAAGACAATCATAAAAGATAAAAACTTGACGAAATACTCAACACAAGTTAAGTGAAAATTATTGCCAATCCATACTATGCCCCCAGGAACATGAGAGAACTACTCACAACGCAAAGAAATGATATGATTCAATGGTATAACTGATACAACACAATCTGAAAATATAATCTCCACACAAAACAATGACAAGTAGCAATTCACAAGCATGTAGAATAGTACTTAGACAATAGCTAGGGTTCGAACTATCTCAAACTATGAGGGGGATGAAGTGGATCACGAAGATGGTGATGGAGATGGTGCTGGTCTTGATGGTGGTGTTGATGGAGACTCCGGAGGGGGGATGGAGGAGCCTTCCGGAGGTGATTCCGGCGGCGTTTCCCCCCTCCGATCTTCTCCGGCGGCAGCCTTCTGTGTCTCCTGTTTCTTGGTTTTGTGTTTCTCCGCCGCCTCCTCGCGAAACTCCTCGGGGGACTATTTTTATAGTCGGTTTTAGGTCAAGACGAAGGAACTGGGATGAAGATCGACGGTATCGGAGGCTCGAGGCCCAGGATAGGGGGCCCCACGCGACCAAGGAATCCGGCCACGTGGGCCCACCTCTTTCGGCCCTCGGGTCTCCGTTTGTCCGCTTCCTTCGCTCCTACGCTTTGTTCCTTCCAAAAAATGATCCCCGCAAAATATTAGGTCATTTGGACGTCGTTTGGGTCCCTGAAATATCAAAATATAGAAAATAGGGTTTTCTGCCAGTGTAGGGTTAATTCCAGAAAATAGGAAAACTATGAAATCTTCCCAAAATCCTTATAAAACAATGATATAACCCTTATATGATGTAAATATGATTGAAATATGAGTATTATAATGCAAAGTTCATGTATGCATTTTACATGCATCAGGGGGCAGGAGAGAGCCTTTCCAAGGCTTCAGGAGAGGATCCTGATCCTGCACCGAAGGGTGATGAACCTGAAAAATGGTTGCATGCTACTGTCCATGTGGAGGATAAAAAGAGCATACATGTTGGCATCAGGGAGGGGAAAAGGTTGGGGACTTTTCAGAAGAAAGCTAGAAAATCTGAAGGCTTAATGGAGAAGCTAGGGTGCAACTAGGAACAAATAGAATGGCTGATCCTATGGATGTTGATGATGCACCAAAGGTGTATATGAAGAAGGGGAAGGCTGCGGGAAAAGAGAGGGATAATCTTGTTGACGCGGGGTTGTCGAAACAGCTCCGCGGAACCCAATGAGGCTTGCAGTTTGGAATAGCCGGGGGTTGGGGAACGGCCCGGCTATTCAGGGGCTTCTGGATCTCCAGAAGCGGGAGGACCCCGATGTGATCTTTCTGTGTGAGACAAAAATGAAGGAGGGAAGGATCAACTGGTTGAGGTGGAAGCTAGGAATGCCAAACATGGTGGTGTCAATCTTAAGGCGGGTTTAAAATCAAAATACCATATTGATGCGGAAATAACTGAAGAGGATGGCTTTATTTGGCGCTTTACTGGCATATATGGGGAACCAAAATCAGATGCGAAAGAAGCAACATGGAGGCTATTAAGGACTATCAAACACCATAGTGATAAACCATGGTTGTGCGCTGGTGATTTCAATGAGATTCTCATGGCGTGCGAGAAAGAAGGTGGGGCGGCTCGGCCCCAGGTCTATATGGATAGATTCAAGATGGCGCTGGAAGATAGCAAGCTGCATGACTTGGGATATGTGGGGGACCCGTTTACCTGGCGAAATAATTGTCACAACAAGGAGGGGTACATACGGGAAAGATTGGATCGTGCCTATGCTACACAGGATTGGTGTACCCACTTTCCAAACTCCAGGGTTCTAAACGGCGACCCAAGACATTTAGATCACAGACCCCTCATTATTGATGTGGAGTGGGCACAGCGAAGTAGAACCATCATGTGTGGCCCTGGGCTTGGGCCGCGTTTTGAAGCTAGCTGGCTTGAGGAGGAGATGTGTGATGATGTGGTGACCCATGCGTGGCAGCGAGCAAAAGAAAATTTGGAGCGCACCTCGGGTGCGTTTCTGTTAATTATGTCTGATTTAAAGCAATGGAGCAGCAGTTCCCTTGGCAACTTGGAGAAGCGCATAGCACGAGCTAAAAAGGATTTGGAGCGGTGCCGAAGAGGTGATATTACGCAAGAGAATGTGAGAAGGGAGCAGATGCTTAAATATAAGCTAGAGAAAATGGAATATCAGAAGTACATGTAAATTGGTTAAATAAAGGAGATCGAAACACGAAATATTTCCATGCGTGACGTGGGCATACCCTCCGGTCACCCCACCATTGGCATACCCGATGCAGCTCAACCGAAGATGTATTTGGAGGCCCACCTGGAGGCCCAAGTGAAGTCCAAGAAGCCACCGAAGATTACTTACTCCACAAGACATGTAAACCCTACCTGGCTGCATATATAAAGCCAGGTAGGGGCACCCTTTAAGGGAGAGGAGAGAGACAACACACGGGAGACAACAGACTAGACTACACCCGCCAACGGCGGCAACATAGAGAGATCCAATCTCCACCACCATAGCCTCCGGGCCACCTTGTAATCGTCATCATCAATACAGATCAGACAAGCAGGATGTAGGTTTTTACCTCACAATGAGGGGCCGAACCTGGGTAAATCTTACTTGTCAGCCGTCCGACACTATCAGCGCGCCAACTTCTCCCTCTATACGAAACCCTAGGCATCTCACCTAGGGATTTGGCGTGGCAACCCCACGTCAATTAGCGCCGTCTGTGGGAAGAACGCTCGCTGGATCGCGGTGTCGGCGCCTTCATCATCTTCATCGACAACGGCAGCTAGATCCAATCTGGCCAACTCTAATCTGTTAGCGTATGGCGACCATCGCTACTCGCCGCGGACGATTAAAACTACATCGGCATACTCATCTAGATCGCATCTGGTTAATTTGTTCGTCAGCGGCGGCGCGATCAACTCCATTGTCAGATGGCATCTTGCGAGCCGCCAGCTCATCCGATCCATCGTCCTCGTAGTCAGACTGCGGCTTCACCTTCGCCTGGGTCTACTTTGTTGTGGCTGTGATCTACTTCGTCTATGTGGTGGCCTGCATAATCTCCGCCGCATGCAGCTACATCTTTCTGAGGCGACGGATCGCAAGACGAGTCGCCGAGACCAAGCCGAACTTGTTCACCCAGCGAAGAAGCGAATCTGATGCAAATTCCAGTGGAGAGCTCCAGCAGCAATACCCATCGATGGAACATGTCCCAAGAAAAGAAAAAAAAGAGGCGGATGCTGCTGCTGCTCGTACGAGTCTATCAAGCAATTTCAGCTAGCTACATGAGCATCAAGGAGAGAAAATAAATCAAGTTACTTCCTTGCCATTGCACTACATGGACATCACGATCAAAGAGAAAGGAAGAAAAAGGAAAAAAGATGCGATCAGCTCAAGCATCCGCATGATTAGGGCGATCATCGCGGACAACCGCGATCAACATCGGCTCCGCCCCATCGCGGACAACCGTGACCGACATCGACCCGTCGCGGACAATTTCGGCATCGCCAACATCGCGACCGGCTTCATCGACACCACGATCGTCTACAACTTCGCCCAGCCTAACTCGGACCGTGCCGTCTTTGACGAGCCGACGGTCCGTATATTTGCTTCACGTCATCAATAACGAGACAATCAATAGGCCGGCTATCGGGTCTGGCGGAATCGACATCCCCACCTGCTTCACCGACTCCGCTGTGGCCAGACTACAGCATACGCATTATCAACAGCTAAGTCATTTTTTGTAGTTAATTTTTCAGTCAATAAGGCTACTCAGCCACATATATAACCTGCTGGCCGCACCCGACACTCGGGGGCTGCGCCACATATGGTACCATGATTTTTCCTTTCAGTTATTGCAGATGCACCCCTCGCCAATTCGACAAGATAGACTCGGGGGCTGAACGTTGCAGTCGCCCCTCGAGTCCGTCGCATCTACTCCGCCGTGACGACTCTGTCCGCCGCGTCTAGTCCGTTACATCCGCTTTGCAAAGAGCCCGGTCCCTAGAAGGGTATTACGTACCCTCGGGGGCTGACGTTACAACAACAACAACAAACTACTCCGCCGCGTCGACTCCGCTCCGCCGCGTTGAGTCCCTCGCATTTACTCCACCGTGTAGACTCCGGTCCGCCGCGTCGAGTCCCTCGCATCTACTCCGTTTGCCGTGTCGACTACGGTCCGCCGCGTCGAATCCCCTGCATTTACTCCGCCGTGTCGACTTCGGTCCACCGCGTCGAGTCTCTCGCATCTACTCTGCCGCGTTGACTCCGTCCATCGCGTCGAGTCCCTCATATCTACTCCGCCGCGTTGACTCCGTCCGCCGCGTTGAGTCACCCAGCGGCACCCGATACAACATCACCTCAGCGGAACCTGATACTACATCGGGTCGGCGGCACCCGATACTCAGGGGCTGCGCCGCACAAAGCAATACTACATCGCCTCAGCGGTACCCGATACATAAGGTGCCTTCTTTGGTCACACCCGATAACCAAGAGACTAAAGGTCACTCGACAGGTTGTCGACTCCGGTCCAACCTGAGCAAAAACAAAGTAAATTTCTGAGATGAATCAAACACAGCTGACCCTCGGATGCTGCACAATAGTGCAAAGGTAAGTCCCACCGATCCGTCGTGTAGGGCCGGGGCTGACAGCAACAGCTGAGGCACCTAAACAAAGTTCCATACCAACAGGTGTGAAGAAAAAATCCGATGGACGCGTTGGGTACCCTCTTAGGCCGAATTCGACTCCGTGAGACCTCAAGCGGCAGGAGTCGAAGGGACTAGCCTCCAAGCTCGAGCCCGGGGACTCGAGTTTGACGTACGCTGATAGTGTTTGTGCCCGAGAGCATTTAACTGGTCCCGATCCGTCGAGAGTACCAGGCTTATTACGCAAAATCCATCGCTAAAGCGTCCTGAAATACGGATACGAATGAATCACCAATAGCAAAATCGCGCTAGGTCGATTTGATAAATGTTAAATTCCCGCCAGACTCTACGAGTCATACACTCCCATCGGGAGAGCGCTCTCGCGAAGTGTTCGACTACGACAAAAAGCAAGGCAAATGCCTATGCCCAACTATAAATAGTTGAACATAGCCTCGGGGGCTACTCCCATCGGGAGCGCTGGTCGCGCACCCGATGAGAATTGAGTTAAAACTTCTGTTTGCACTCGATCCTCAGCAGAGTCGACCATATCACACAGGACTTAACAAAGTCGGGTTCTCTATAGCCCGCACAGGACTTCTCAAAGTCGGGTTCTCTATAACCCGCACCAGACTTATCAAATTCGGGCTCTCTATAGCCCGCTTCGGAATTCTCAAAGTCGGGTTCTCTATAAACCGCACCGGACTTATCAAAGTCGGGCTCTCTATAGCCCGCACAGGAGTTCTCAAAGTCGGGTGTCCTTACACCCGAATCAAATTTATTATTATCATGTTTCTTACGCTCACACCGGATTACTCAAAGAAATCAACATACCTGTCGCATCGACTACGCTTACTCGACATTGCTGCTCTGAGTCTCTGCCCGATTCTGCGAATCGACCAGACACTCGGGGGCTAGTGACGTGGGCATACCCTCCGGGCACCCCACCATTGGCATACCCGATGCAGCTCAACCAAAGATGTATTTGGAGGCCCAAGTGAAGTCCAAGAAGCCACCGAAGATTACTTACTCCACAAGACATGTAAACCCTACCTGGCTGCATATATAAAGCCAGGTAGGGGCACCCTTTAAGGGAGAGGAGAGAGACAACACACGGGAGACAACAGACTAGACTACACCCGCCAACGGCGGCAACATAGAGAGATCCAATCTCCACCACCATAGCCTCCGGGCCACCTTGTAATCGTCATCATCAATACAGATCAGACAAGCAGGATGTAGGTCTTTACCTCACAATGAGGGGCCGAACCTGGGTAAATCTTGCTTGTCAGCCGTCCGACACTACCAGCGCGCCAACTTCTCCCTCTATACGAAACCCTAGGCATCTCACCTAGGGATTTGACGTGGCAACCCCACATCAATGCGTTTGCTTCAGCCAGGAGTAAAACAAACATGATGAAAAATTTTGTTGTGGAAGACGGTAAAGTGGTGGATAGGGAGGAGGAGATGATGGAGACGGTGACCAATTATTTTAACTCCCTTTTACCTCTAGTGCAGGTCATAGAATGGAGGAACTGCTCGGGCATGTCCCACATTGGGTTACACCTGAGATGAACGAGTTGCTGCTTGCGGAGTTCAAGGCGGAGGAGATCAAGGTAGCCCTTGATGGAATGGGGGATCTCAAGGCCCCGGGTCCGGATGGGCTGCCGGCTATCTTCTTTAAAAGGTACTGGGGTCTGATTGGTGAACAAGTTACTAAAGATGTGCTGAAGGTGTTGAATGGTGGCGCTCTTCCTGAGGATTGGAATAAAACCCGTGTCACTTTAATCCCCACGGTAAAAAATCCAGAAAGGATGAAGGATCTCTGTAGTGACCTTGCCTTTTAAAATAGACAAGATACCTGTATATAGTGCTAGTCCCTGGATTGACTCGCTAGCACACACAGTACAAGATGAAATACCATAACAATGCATCATTTTATTACACGCATGATCCAGAATTCAAAGTAGTTTTGATTACAAAGTGCATAGCTCGAAGCTAGCTTTATTTAAAGTAAACAACGGAAATAAACATTAAGCATGGAGTCTCCATCATCTTCATGCTGCCATAGGCGAACATGTCGGTTGTAGACTCGAAAACTCCTAACGTCTCCTTACTCGTCATCTGAACACCCTGCAACAGTGAAAGCGTTGCAGCCAAAGGAATTTTCGTCAGAACCATTGGAATGGATCTGGCAAGTGACACTTTTGGACTCATAATGGCAAAGTCTAGTACCTATATGCTTATTTGGCTGGTGGAGTTCAAGACTCTTGCGTAAAGCAAAATTTATCCTATCTTTTAAATCATTTTCTTTTCCATCTAATTATGAGACAAAACTGGCATGAAAACCAGTGTCTCTTCTACCCTTGTTCACCCATCAAGTTTTATTTAAAAAATTGGAATGAAGAGATGTTCTGTCGACAACCTTGTCATTTACTCGTAAATGTCCATAACCGGGGACACGGCTAAGATCTTAGTTTTACACTCTGCAGAGGTTGTGCACTTTACGCACTAGACTCGATCAACCCATTCTATCCTTAACCCTCATTTAGTGAAAAGGAAAGGAGAAGATCAAGACGAGACTTTTCAGAAGTGCTTTCCCGTGGTACTACTAGCGAGATCACTGCCGTCCTATTCCCCTACATCTTCAGATCTCGCTGACCCAGGTCCACACAACTTAATCCACCAAGACAGAGCCCATATGACTAGTGGTCGCACTATCGGGTAAATAAACTCGGTGTGACATTAATCTTGGAACATGGGTGGCCAACCACAAGTGAGCATCTCGGGTGAAAACCGCCATTGAAATAGCCCCGAGTAGCCACTCAACTAGACACCACCAAACATCCAACCATATCCACCCAGGCGGTTCATTAACTTAGTAGAATTTTAACCTTACATACTACAATAAAACATTTTCAGCATTGCAGTACTAACGTCTACCAAGTTAATGGGTACCTAGACCAACAGGAATATAGGGTGGTATACTAAACAGGTCTGCATAGCATAATAGTAATAGAACACCTATCATGCATACTACTGAAATAACTAGAGTGAAAATAGTAAAATAGTAGGACTTTCATGCTGGAGTATCACTTGCCTTGGCAACCAGCTGACGAGCAACAACCACAAGAAAACCCTGGACTCTCCGAATAATCTAATCAAATAGCACAAACCACAAATAAGCAAACCGTACACCTATAGCAATACAAAAATATATGCTATGCAGGAGTGTATGCAAAGGACACACAACACAATTATATTATTTTATTGTTCTCTGGTTATTGCTATATGCATGATGCCACAAGACAAGTTTTAAACATTTTTACTTGTTAAAAGCCTTTTTAAAACACCCAAAGGGGCAAATACAAGGATTTATATTTTTCTGTAATAAAACATTTTATAAATTTTGGAAAACACTGCTACTAGACAGAGGACAACTAGACAAAGCCTCTGCAATTTGAATCACTCAAATTGGATTTGTAAAACTCAAGTTATGGCCAAAACAAGGTTTTAAGGTTTCTGCAATTACCAAGTGTGTGCACGTATCAAAAATTTAAATTTTATTGCACCACTGTATTCTTCTCATTGTTCTCAATCCAGAGACATAAAATTCATTGAATTTGGATAAGTGGTTCAAAAGATAAGGAATTTCCAAGATTGGATGAATTTCTGTCTAAAAAAAGACAGAAAAGAATAAAGAAAAGCCAGCCACGTGGCGGCTTCTGATTGGATGATACCGATTCGGTTAAAAGAATAAAAGGAAGCCGTCCGATCAAGATCTAACGATCCAGATTGGATCGACCTAAAAGGGGCGGCGCGGCCTCACCGGAACCCTAGCCGAGCAGCGGTGACGGGCCGGCACGCGCGTTCCGGCGTGTCGAGAGGCTGCACGGGCAAGCGGAGCTCACCACGGCGTACAGGAGCTCGAGGCGGACGTGGTGGCGAAGCGGAGGGGAGCTGCACATCCTGGTTGTCCCGGGATTCCTCGCCGGAGTCGAGGATGGCGGCGGCCGAGCTAGGTCGTGGATGCTCCCGTCGATTCCCTGCGCGAAAAAATCCGGGACCACGTCAAGGAGGTGCACAAGGGAGAGATAAAGAGAGAGGGAGAGGAGAAAAGGCGGAGCACGCCGGTGGCCGTGGCGGTGCTCCGGTGACGAATACGAGCGGCCTGGGGGCGCTCGTGGGGTGCCGTTTGGGGCAAAGGAGAGAGGAGAGGGAGGGCTATAAGATGGTGGTGGTGGTGCTGCCGTTACCACTTGCGATGGTGCGGAATCAACAGGGGAGGGCGACGGGCACCGACGCGGGTGGGTCCTGCGCGTCAGAGAGAGAGGGAAGGGGAGGATGCTGGTGGGTTGGTGCTGGGCTGGCCCGGTTGGGCTGGCTCGGCTGGCCTTTTCTCTTTTTTTTTAACAAAACCTTTTTCTATTTTCTGTTTTCCAAAACAAAAACAAAAGCAACCCAAAACTTTTCAAATTTTTTTGATGAAATACTTTTTGAAAAGCTTGTTCAAAATAGAACACTTTGGCACATAATTTGCCAAGAAAATAAATATTTGATTTTATGACAAGGGTTAAATACCCCTATTATGTCAAAATAAAAGTTTTAACTCCAAAATTTGAGTTTAAAACTCAAATCAAGAGATTGAAAATGTAATGCAGCAAGTTGATGATGCATGAATGCAAGTTTTTAAATTTTTGAAAATTTGGGATGTTACAAACCTAACCCCCTTAAGATGAATCTCGTCCCCGAGATTCGGATTGGCTTCTCGAAGATCATCTTCTCGTTCCCAGGTAGCTTCATCCTCTGTATGATGATTCCACTGTACCTTGCAAAATTTGATCATCTTGGTTAGAGTAACTCGTTCTGCTGTCTCCAAGATCTTTATAGGCTTCTCTTCATAAGTGAGGTCACTCTCCAGTTGAACTTCCTCTAGTGGCACTGTATCTCTCAATGGTGTTTCTGCCATCTCCGGGTGACATTTCTTCAACTTGCTAACGTGGAACACGTTGTGTACTGCTGAAAGTACTTCTGGTAGTTCTAGCTCATAGGCTACTTCTCCCTTACGAGACAAAATCTTGTATGGCCCAATAAAGCGGGGTGCCAATTTTCCTTTGATACCAAACCTCTTCACACCACGAAGTGGTGAGACTCGAAGATACGCTCTATCTCGTACTTCATAGACGACCACCCTTCGTTTAGAATCAGCATAACTCTACTGTCTCGATTGAGCAACCTTCAGTCTATCCTTGATCAATCTCACCTTCTCTTCGGCTTCTTTAATTATATCTGGTCCAAATAAACTACGCTCTCCTACACCACTCCAAAGCAACGGTGTAGTACATTTTCTACCGTACAACGCTTCAAATGGCAACATCTCAATACTGGCTTGATAGCTGTTGTTATAAGAGAACTCCGCATATGGTAGATTATCATCCCAGCTTGATTTGTAGTCTAGTGCACATGCTCTGAGCATGTCCTCTAAAATCTGATTTACTCGTTCAGTTTGTCCATCAGTCTGTGGATGAAAAGCCGTGCTAAATTCTAGCATGGTTCCCAAGGATTCATGTAGTTGTTTCCAGAAAAGCGATGTGAATTGAGTGCCTCTATCAGACACGATCTTCTTAGGAACACCATGTAAACACACAATTCTCTTCATATATATTTCTGCTAGCTTTGCACTGGAATAAGTAGTCTTCACTGGTACAAAGTGAGCTACTTTCGTTAGGCGATCAACTATGACCCAAATCGAATCATAACCTGATTTAGTTCTGGGTAATCCTGTGATGAAATCCATTTCGATCTGTTCCCACTTCCAGTCTGGCACTGGCAACGATTGTAACAATCCTGCTGGCTTCTGGTGTTCGTCCTTCACACGACTGCATACGTCACATTTTGCGATATAATCGGCGATATCCCTCTTCAAACCATTACACCAGAATCTCTCCTTAACATCCATATACATTTTAGTGTTACCTGGATGTATTGAATAAGGGGAGTCGTGAGCTTCTTGTAGAATTAACTTTCTAAGGGTTTCATCTTGCGGTACGCAGATGCGTTTCTCAAACTACATTGTACCCTGTTCATCTTCACGGAATCCCTTGGCTTTGCCTTCACTCAGGTTGGTCCTGATTTCTTCCATCAATTTATCTCCCTTCTGAGCTTCTCGGATCTTATCCATAAGTGTCGGCTGTACTTCCATTGATGCTAGAAAACCTTCAGGTACCACTTCCAATCTAAGGTCTTTTAATCCTTTGCATAAGTCTTCTGGTAGCTCTCTTGCTGTCAGTCCGTTGACGTAGACCTTACGACTCAACGCATCGGCAACTACATTGCTTTTCTTGGATGATATTGTAAACTCAGATCATAGTCTTTGATGAGTTCTAACCATCTCCGTTGTCTCATATTCGGCTCCTTCTGGGTAAAGATATATTTTAGACTCTTATGGTCTGTGAATACCTCACATCGTTTACCCATCAAATAAGGTCTCAATGTTTTCAAAGCGTGTACCACCGAAGCTAACTCTAAATCATGTGTTGAGTAGTTAACTTCATGTTTCTTTAGCTGTCCTGAAGCATACGAGACCACTTTGCCTCCTTGCATTAGTACACTTCCCAAACCCTGACCTGAAGCGTCACAATATACTTGGAAGTGATGTAGGCCAACCCAACGACAACACCATGTCAAGCACTCCAACGTACAACAAGCCACCAAGGGCTCCAAAGGGTGGCAAGGAACTCCATGGACTCCAATCAACCAAGGCATACGCGTGGATGAGGAGAAGGAAGCGTCATGGACAAGGAGAGGAAGAAGGAGGCGAAGACAGGCCAGCCGGCCTCCAGCCCGGCCCAGGCCGGCCAGTAGGCCGGAGCACAGCCAGAGCCGGCCGGCCCCCAGGCCGGCCACCCCTCCGAGACCGCCGGCCTCCCAGCCGGCCCAGGCCGGCCCCCAGGCCGGGCTCCAACCTGAGGCCACCGGCCTCCCAGCCGGCCCAGGCCGGCCACCGGGCCGGACTCCACCCGACGCTGCCGGCCTCCCCGCCGGCCTAGGCCGGTCCCCAGGCCGGCCTCCCACCTGAGCCAGCCGGCCTCCCAGCCGGCCTAGGCCGGTCCCCCGCCAGCGCCCGCTGGCCTCCCGGCCGGCCCCCAGGCCGGTTCCCCACCTACGCCGGCCGGCCTCCCTGCCGGCCTAGGCCGGTCCCCAGGCCGGTCTCCCGCATTTCTGCCCCCGTTTTGTACTAGACTATAAATACCCCCTGCCTCCCTCAGATCTAGGGTTAGACTGAATTTGAGACTTGTGAGCCATGCTCCTCATCCCTCTGTGCTAGGGTTCCTCTTAGAGGATGGATCTTGTTGTTGCTACTCTTTCACTGAGGTGTCTCTAGTAGTGCAAACCAATCTTTCACTGTGGTGATTCTATTGGATCGGTGGACCGGCTGGTAAGAGCAATCGGTTTCAACAAGAGTAAGTTTGGCTTTGATTCTTCGATCCAAAGGCTATCTTTTCGAGGGTTTGTTGTTGGGTGGAGTTCTCAGTAGGATTTGCTATTTACCGACTTTGTTTGCCACGAATCTCCCTCGCTACCCCTCCGTGTTCTTCGTGTTCATCCCTTTTCCCCCCTCAAATTCGTGAATATCGAGCCTAGCCCTACATCATTTGGTATCAGAGCAAGGGTTTCCATGGATTTGGATCGTGTTTCCACCTTTTATTAGCCATTTTTCCACCAAATTTTTCTTCCCCATACCAATTTTGAAAATTCAAAAAAAATAGCCCATATGGATTTCGTTCGATCTCTCGATTTTGTGAGCAATTTGTGGTTTTGATCCACAGATCTAGTGCTTAAGACCTTTCCCCACCTTCCTTTGGTGTTCCCTGGTGCCAATTTCACCCAAAATTCGTCGGATTGAAGATTTCCGACTCATCCCTTCCCTTTCGCGAAACTTTTTCCTAGGAGCTAGCTCTTCATAGTGTGAGCATTGCACTAGTGTGACACCAAGTGACAATATCATAATCTTGTGAGCATCTAGTTGTAGCGGACTCAGCTCGGGCAAAAGCATAAAGCAAAAGAGAAATAGAAAATATTAAAAAAAAAAAGAGAAAAGCTAAGCCGTGATCCTAGTCCTCTTTGCCACCTCAAAGCTCCAATACCCAATAGAGAAACGGGTCCACTTGTGCAAATCGGGTGCTCCCTCTTATACACTTGAGCTAGTTGTCCTTCGAGCGGTGGTGCGACACGAGTATAGTCTTCGTTAGGTCCAAGTTGCTAATCCCCATAGTCGCACCATCCACGTTTGTCTCCACGTGTGAGTTTCCTTTGTTTCTTGGATTGTGTGGTTAGTCTCTTTTGCTTCTTGATCTTTGTGGTTATCCTCCACTTGTTGCAATAGCTTTATCGTTTGCTTCGTTTCGATTTCTTGCCACTTTGCCATACCTAAGCTCCTCATAAGTGTGTGTGAGTCGCTTTTGGATTGCTAATCAACCAACTCTTACTCTTGTGATACCTTTGTCTCGGAAGGCGAGTCCACTTGTCCAATATTATCAACCAAAGGTAAGAGCGGTTATTAGCCACCACATACTCCACATATCACTTGTGTCTTCTTATCATGGCTAGGGAAGAACAAGACGCCGGAACGAGCAAACAAGAGGAAGCAATCAAGAAGTACTTGGGCGACGCCTTGCGCCGTTCCGAGGAGCGCCACCAAGCCGCACAACGCGAACAAAATGAGCACTTCACTCGACTTGAAGAGTCCTTGAGCAAGCTCCTCGAACAACGTCATCGGCGCTCATCAAGGCCAAGCTCAAGGACCTCGCACCGCTCTGACGCAAGAAACAAAGCACCAAGTGAGGTTGCTCAACATCATCGATATCGACAACATCAAGAGCGCCATCGTCCCACCACCCCACACCCTCAAACATAATTTGACCCTCAACTACAAGAGATACTTTCATGTGAGTTGAGTGGTGAGGGAGTGAACCACCACGAGAGTGAGAGCCACCTTGCCCACTTGAGTGCAAGTGAGTTGAGTGACTCCACCATATGTGACCTTGAGTGCTTCCAATTTGAGGACATGAGTGATACACCATATAAGTTGAGAGAGGTAGTCGATAGGGCAAACAAGGCAATTTCGATTTCTAATGACGTAACCTCTCCTTCTAGTGTATTTTCTTATGATGTGCTAGGCTCCATGGAGGACGATATGCCTCAACTTGAGAAGATGTACATGGAGGACGACGATGAAGCCACCCCATGTTTACATCGAGATGACCAAGTCGACCAAATGGACGCCGCTGCGACTACCACAACACCTACTTCACATGAGAGGATATACAAAGGTACGAATATAGGTGTTGATGATGCCATGATCCCACTAGTGGACATGATGATTTGTGAGTGCTTGCATGTTGTGGATGCTTCAATGGACATCACATATGCTACTTTCTCCTTCCCTTGTGATACCTTGCCTAAAAACAATGTTGATCAGGTGGATTCCCCTATTTGTGATGATTGTTCCATGAGCATGCCTTGCTATGCATGTTTCCGTTTCTCTCCAATTGTTGCATGCAATATGTCGAACAATTTACATTTCACATATATTGCTTGCAATGATGATAAAATTCTTGACAATGAGTTTGCCCCCATAACATTCTCACATTTTGGAGATTTGCCTTGCTTGAGTGTTGAGTTTGTTTCTTTCTTCGTTTTGCATGTTGTCCATCCACATACTTCATATAGTCAATTTGATTGTAGTGCGTTTGGTGATGTGCAAATGAAGAAATGCGTCATAATGGATGATGCATTCATGTACCATGCACACAATTTCTTTTTATGGAATTTCGTGTGTAATGGCTCACGCTTCATAATGTCAACCTCAATTGAACATGAGTTGACAAGAAGAGCTCTTGAGAGCATTTTCCATGAGAGTTATGGATCCAATCCAAATCTATTTCCTTTTCCATGTTTTGCATCGAACAAATTGAACAATTGCTCTTTCCTTTGGTTTGCGTGCAAACATGTGAGTGCTTTGGTTTTCCTTTGTGACATTCATGCTCCCTTGATCTTCCTTGTAAGTGATTTATGTGTTGCAAAAAGTATGATGAACAATTGTTCTTTCCGATGGCTTGTTTGCAACCATAATGATATTTTCAGCATGTATTGTCATGAGGCCTTTGGATATTGTCTTATTGGTGTTGCAACAAAATCGATGAAAACTTGCTCTTCTCTTTACCTTGTTTGCACCCATGATGACAATAATAAGAGCCTCTCTCAAATTGTGTGGTTCACAAATTTCTCTTTCTGATGCTTTCAATGCAATGGACTTCATATGGTTCACAATGAGATGGGTATCTTAGTCTTCTCTACTTTTTTTTGGAGATCTTGTGTTTTCACATCGTGAGGATGTTTCGAGGAAGTGCTTGCACATTGAGCTCACCTTTGCTTCGCCTCCAATGCTCGTGTGCTTGGCTAACGGTGCTATGATTGACCTAGGACATGTCATCAATGATCTGTTCCTATATCATGCACACAAATGTTTTGCTTGGTCTTTGTTGTGTGTAGGTACAACTGAGTGGATCGCCACCCACAACTTCATGGCACTACATTGCGCATCAAAGGAATGTTGGCGTCTTGCTAAGGTGACTTCCTTCTACTTAAGTGCCCATGTCATGAACTTCAAGAATTGGCTACTCCTTGAGTGTTGTTTCGTCTTCTTTGTGAGCTCTCTAGGTTCAATGAAAGGCAAAAGAACATTGAAGAGCGGACATACATTTGGCGTCAAGCAAACCTACATGGTGATTACTACGTCATCGTCAAGCCATCTATCTCCTTCATATGATGAGGACGTGCTAGCGTCGAGGACGATGCTTTTCGAAGGAGGGGGGGATGACGTAGGCCAACCCAACGACAACACCATGTCAAGCACTCCAACGTACAACAAGCCACCAAGGGCTCCAAAGGGTGGCAAGGAACTCCATGGACTCCAATCAACCAAGGCATACGCGTGGATGAGGAGAAGGAAGCGTCATGGACAAGGAGAGGAAGAAGGAGGCGAAGAAAGGCCAGCCGACCTCCAGCCCGGCCCAGGTCGGCCACCAGGCTGGAGCACAGCCAGAGCCGGCCGGCTCCCAGGCCGGCCACCCCTCCGAGACCGCCGGCCCAGGCCGGCCCCCAGGCCGGGCTCCAACCCGAGGCCGCCGGCCTCCCAGCTGGCCCAGGCCGGCCCCCAGGCCGGGCTCCAACCCGAGGCCGCCGGCCTCCCAGCTGGCCCAGGCCGGCCACCAGGCCGGACTCCACCCAATGCTGCCGGCCTCCGAGCCGGCCTCCCCGCTGGCCTCCCGGCCGGCCTCCCAGCCGGCCTAGGCCGGTCCCCGGGCCGGTCCCCCGCCAGCGCCCGCCGGCCTCCAGGCCGGACCACCTCTAGAACCTGCTGGCCTCCAGGTCGGCCTAGGACGGCCCCCAGGCCGGTTCCCCCCTGCGCCGGCCGGCCTCCCAGCCGGCCTAGGCCGGCCCCCAGGCCGGTTCCCCACCTGCGCCGGCT
This sequence comes from Puccinellia tenuiflora, assembly GCA_012064385.1. NCBI lineage: Eukaryota > Viridiplantae > Streptophyta > Magnoliopsida > Poales > Poaceae > Puccinellia > Puccinellia tenuiflora. Next base: position 1,263,310 of record QRDG01000191.1, read on the forward strand.
GGCCTCCCTGCCGGCCTAGGCCGGCCCCCAGGCCGGTCTCCCGCATTTCTTCCCCCGTTTTGTACTAGACTATAAATACCCCCTGCCTCCCTCAGATCTAGGGTTAGACTAAATTTGAGACTTGTGAGCCATGCTCCTCATCCCTCTGTGCTAGGGTTCCTCTTAGAGGATGATCTTGTTGTTGCTACTCTTTCACTGAGGTGTCTCTAGTAGTGCAAACCAATCTTTCACTGTGGTGATTCTATTGGATCGGTGGACCGGCCGGTAAGAGCAATCGGTTTCAACAAGAGTAAGTTTGGCTTTGATTCTTCGATCCAAAGGCTACCTTTTTGAGGGTTTGTTGTTGGGTGGAGTTCTCAGCAGGATTTGCTATTTACCCTCTTTGTTTGCCACGAATCTCCCTCGCAACCCCTCCGTGTTCTTCATGTTCATCCCTTTTCCCCCTCAAATCTGTGAAGATCGGGCCTAGCCCTACATCAGGAAGTCTTTCTCCAAATCCGATAAACACAACGCTGGGGCTGAAACTAAACGTTTCTTTAGTTCTTGAAAACTATCCTCACATGCCTCCGACCACTCAAACTTTTTTTCTTCTTTAAAAGTTTCATCATAGGCTTGGCTATCTTGGAGAAATTTGCAATAAACCTCCGATAATATCCCACCAAACCTAAGAAACTTCAGATTTCACCAACATTCTTTGGTGGTTCCCAGTTAGTTACTGCAGACACCTTCTCAGGATCCACTGCAATTCCTTCCTTCGTCACTACGTGGCCTAGGAAACCAACTTTCTCCAACCAAAACTCACATTTACTGAATTTGGCATACAACTTATGCTCCCTGAGTCTCTGTAACACTCTGTGTAGGTGTTCTTCATGTTCTTTGTGGCTCTTGGAAGAGACAAGTATGTCATCAATGAATACAACAACAAACTTATCTAGAAAATCCATGAATACTTTATTCATCATGTTCATAAAGTAAGCTGGCGCATTGGTCAGTCCAAATGGCATCACCGTGTACTCATATAGTCCATATCTGGTAGTGAACGCCATCTTGGGTATATCTAGTTCTCGAACTTTCATTTGAAAATACCCTGACCATAAATCGATCTTGGGAAACACACAAGCACCCTCTAACTAGTCAAACAGATCGTTGATTTTGGGTATGTGTTACTTGCTCTTGATGGTTACTTCGTTCAGCGCACGATAGTCTGTAACCAGCCTCTGTGTACTGTCTTTCTTTTCAACAAACAATATCGGTGCTCCCCAAGGTGATGAGCTTGGGCGAATAAATCCTTTCTGTAGGTGTTCATCCAACTGCTTCTTGGGTTCTTTTAATTCATCCATGGCCATGGGATACGGCCTCTAAGCTATTGGTCCTGCTCCCAGTTGTAGTTCGATGAGGAATTCTACTTCTCTATCAGGTGGCATTCCCGGTAATTCTTCGGGAAACACATCCGAGTACTCCCTCACTATACGGACATCTCAAAGGCTAACCCCCTTAAGAGAATTAAGCCTAACTTTTCTCAGCTCAAATTTTGACTTGAACCTAATCTTCTTCTTTTCTGGTGTAGTTAGTGTTATAGCGCGGTTCGCGCAATCTATGACACCTTGAAAACGGGTCATCCAATCCATCCCAATGATAACATCCAACCCTTGGGTTTTTAGGATTATCAAATTTACCGGAAAGGGATAGTACTGGCAAACATTTCTCTGCCAGGAGAACTCACTCTGACAGGGTTTAACATTGTTGAAGTGGCTAGCTTATGCTTTTTAATAAATGCTCTTGATATGAATGAATGCGATGCTCCGGTATCAAATAGTACTAATGCTTGAAAAGAATTGAGCAGAAACGTATCGATCACTGCATCGGGTTCATCATAAACCTCCTCCACATTGACATGGTTCACATACCCCTTCTGGATTGGATTGGGCTTGGCAAACTCCTCAGCCTTCTTCTCTAGGCACTTTGTTGCATAGTGGCCCTTATTCTTGCATTTATAGCATATCACTTGGATGATATCCTTCTTGGTTTCCAGATTTGGGCGGTGCTGTCCATGATTGTGGGTATGGCCATTATGTCCATTTCCTTTAAAACCTCCATTGCCTCCTTTGTATCCTCCACCATGATTATGAACATGGTGTTTGTGGTTATTGCCTCAACTAGGATGATTTTCATGCTTGTAACCACTATTGCCTTCATAAGAAGAGTGTTTCTTGTATGGAGGTTCTGCGTAGTGTTTGGTGACAATATGCTTCCTCTTCCGGCTCTCAGCTTTCTTCATATTGTTCTCCAGTGTTATAGCTTGATCAAGGAGGGTCTGGTAATTTGGGGTGTAAGCTACTGACAAAGGGATCTTCAATTCATCATAGAGTCCCCTAAGGAATTTCTCCCTTCTCTTTCCATCGGTGTCAATGTCCTCAGGAGCGTAACGGGACAACGTGTAGAAGTCATCCATATACTCCTTGAGCATCCTGTTACCCTGCCTCAGGCTGCGGAACTCCTCTTTCTTTAAGTTCATAATACCCGTGGAAATGTGTGCATTGCGAAATCCCTCCTTGAAAGTCTCCCACGTGAGTCCTTCCAGTGGATGAGTGATCTGGTAGGTCTCCCACCATTGGGCTGCTGGCCCTCCAAGCAAGTGTGCCGTGAACCTCACTTTTTCGGTGTCAGTGCACTCATATGTCACCAGATCCTTACTGATTGAGCGCAACCAATCGTCTGCCACAATTGGCTCAGTTGTGGTTGAGAACTTATTGGGTTTGAGCCTCAGAAACCTAGCCAGCCTGTCCACTTGAGGTGGTGATGGAGGCGGCGGTGGTGGTGGTGGCGGTGGATTGTTGTTGTTCTGTGCATGCGCAATGAACAGCATCATCATTTGCATCAGTGGGCTTGAGCTGCTATCAATTGCTGAATTGCATCATTGTCGGGATCACGACGAGGAGGCATTTGTGGTTTAAGAATAGATGAGTACAGATAGAAAGATCTAAAGAAATATTTCTACCCATACAAGTAAATAACAACAAACAAACATACTCGAAAAGCTCAAAGAATAAATTTGAGAAAACCGTACTAAACATTTAGATAGCAACGTAACAAGGTTCTGGGAAACAAGTACGAAGGTACTGCCATACCACAAGTTGGTAGGTCAATACTAAAGCCTATTATCGACTAACCACTTATTAAGGAGAGGTGGGCGACTACTTGTTAGATGACTCCTTGGTGAGACGAGCACACTGCTCCTGCAGGGCTGCTATCATCACCTCCTGACGGTCAACCTTGTTCTCCAGCTTCTGCTTATCCTCCATGAGCTTCTTCTTCTGGGCCTCCTGTGCCTCTGCTAGCTCCTCAGCAGTATCAATCTGCACTCTCTGCTGCTCGATCAACTCCTTGGCTTGATCCAGTACTCCCATCTCTACACGTAGGATAGTCTCAGTCCTGTGGGCTAGCAACTCCAGATCCTCCAGATGAATCTGCATCAAGCTCATGTGCTCGCGATCTCCATCACTATAGTATGGTTGTCCTTCCGCATCACGCCTTCCAAAGTCTCTATATGGAGAAGTCTGAGGCAACAACTCGTAGTATGTCTCACAAATGCGTGCCAAAGCCTCATGCATGGCCAACAGAAGTCCGGTCTCCCAGGTGGTGTACTCCTTCGTGAAGATAATGGGCTCAGTAGGCGTCCCAATAGGAAGGGGTAGGATCTCAGTCTCAATCTCCCATCGGTGGACATTAGGGACGTCAGAAGGTAACTCCCTTCCCTTGAATATAGGAGGAACTATGCTCGGCACTTTGCAGACACCCATCAGCTGCCTACCAAACAAGCTATGGGCACTGTCACTCGGAGTCCTCATGTGGGTTAAAACGGCCATCTACAAAAGTTTAGACAAAAAGAATTAGAACAAGTGTTACGATGGTTAGTCAAAATAATAAATTGAAATAACTTAGTAAAATTTTAAAATGCATAAAATAGGTTTTTGGATTCCTATGGTCAACCTATTTCTATCCAAACTTAGGGTTTCGAACCTACAGGCAGCACAGTGCTCTGATACCATCTGTAGTGACCTTGCCTTTTAAAATAGATAAGATACCTGTGTATAGTGCTAGTCCCTGTATCGACTCGCTAGCACACATAGTACAGGATGAAATACCATAACAATGCATCATTTTATTACACGCATGATCCATAATTCAAAGTAGTTTCGATTACAAAGTGCATAGCTCGAAACTAGCTTTATTTAAAGTAAACATCGGAAATAAACATTAAGCATGGAGTCTCCATCATCTTCATGCTGCCACAGGTGAACATGTCGGTTGTAGACTCGAAAACTCCTAACGTCTCCTTACTCGTCATCCGAACACCCTGCAACAGTGAAAGCATTGCAGCCAAAGGAATTTTGGTCAGAACCATTGGAATGGATCTGGCAAGTGACACTTTTGGACTCATAATGGCAAAGTCTAGTACCTATATGCTTATTTGGCTGGTGGAGTTTAAGGCTCTTGCGTAAAGAAAAATTTATCCTATCTTTTAAATCATTTTCTTTTCCATCTAATTATGAGACAAAACTGGCATGAAAACCAGTGTCTCTTCTACCCTTGTTCACCAATCAAGTTTTATTTAAGAAATTGGAATGAAGAGATCTTCTGTCGACAACCTTGTCATTTACTCGTAAATGTCCATAACTGGGGACACGGCTAAGATCTTAGTTTTACACTCTGCAGAGGTTGTGCACTTTACCCACTAGACTCGATCAACCCATTCTATCCTTACCCCTCATTTAGTGAAAAGGAAAGGAGAAGATCAAGTCGAGACTTTTCAAAAGTACTTTCCCGTGGTACTACTAGCGAGATCACTGACGTCCTATTCCCGTACATCTTCAGATCTCGCTGAGCCAGGTCCACACAACTTACTCCGCCAAGACAGAGCCCATATGACTAGTGGTCGCACTATCAGGTAAATAAACTCCGAGTGACATTAATCTCAGAACCTAGGTGGCCAACCACAAGTGAGCATCTCGGGTGAAAACCGCCAATGAAATGGCCCCTTGTAGCCACTCAACTAGAAACCACCAAACAACCAACCATATCCACCCAGGCGGTTCATTAACTTAGTAGAATTTTAACCTTACATACTACAATAGAACATTTTCAGCATCGCAGTACTAACATCTACCAAGTTAATGGGTACCTAGACAAACAGGAATATAGGGTGGTATACTGTAGCGGACCTGCACTTAAAATATAGGCACGATCCCTGTGTATAGTGCAAACCCCTGGATCGAATCATTTGCACACACAGTTAAGATGTATATCACAACAATGCATCAATTATTACACGAATGATCCAAGTACTTAGGAAAATATCCATTACAAATTGCATAGCTCAAGGCTAGCTCAAAGAGTAAACAGCGGAAATAACTTTATTCATGGAGCCCTCATAATCTTCATGCAGCCACAGGTGAGCATGTCGGTTGAAGACTCAAAACCCAACGTCGTTCCCTACTCCTTGTCAGAACAACCTGCAACACGTAGGTTACAGCCAAACATTTGGTCAGAACCATAGGAATGGATCTAGCAAGTGACACTTTGTGGACTCATAGAGGAAAACTCTAATAACCTATATGCATATTTGGCTCGTGCAGTTTGAAGGCTGTTTTGCATAAAGCCAATTTTTCCTATCTCTTTTCAAAACACTTTTCATCTATACGAGACAAGTATGGTATCAACCATTGTCTCAACTACCCTTGTTGTCCCAACAAAATTTTAACTTAGAGAAATAAGAGTGATGAGATCATCCGTTGACGTCCTCATCCAGCTTGCTCAGAAACGTCCGTAACCGGGGACACGACTAAGTACTTAGATTGACACTCTGCAAAGGTTGTGCACTTTCACCATAAGACTTCATCAACCCATTCAGACCTTGACCCTTCTTGAAGTGAAAAGGAAAGGAGGAGATGAAGACAAGACTTTTCCGAAGTACTTTCCCGACCACTGCCGTCCTGACGCGCTCCACCTACTTTCCTCTACCACCACCTGTCAGGCCGGGCCGGTTCCATACTACATACTTAGTCAAGCCAGAGCCCATATGACTTATGGCTGCACGGTAAGCTAACTAAACTCGGAGTAACGTTGATCTCTTTGTCCCTGGGTGGCCGTCCACAAGTGAGCCAATCTCGGGTGAAAAACACCATAGACATGGTCCCGAGTAGCCACTCAACCATAAACCACCAAGCAATGCCAAAATCCACCCAGGAGGTTCTTTAACTTAGTAGAATTTTACTTTTAACAAAAACAACATTTTGCATAGCATTTCTATAATTCTACCAAGTTATCATAGGAACTATCTAGACCATCTAGTAAAGGGAGAAACTATTCTAAACAGTTTTTAGCATAGCAATACTAATAAGCCTATCATGCTATTTTCCAAGTATTACTACACATGCATATAACAAAATAATAAGACAAAAATATGCAAGTGTGCCACTTGCCTTGGCAACAAGAGGAGCAGGAGTAGCAGCTGCAAAAGTCTTCGGGTCCCTCCGAATAATCTAACAAAATACAAAACACACAAATAAACATAAAAATCACACAAGTGACAATACAAAATTATGCTATGCATGAATATGCAANAAGGAGGAGATGAAGACGAGACTTTTCCGAAGTACTTTCCCGACCACTGCCGTCCTGACGCGCTCCACCTACTTTCATCTACCACCACCTGTCAGGCCGGGCCGGTTCCACACTACATACTTAGTCAAGCCAGAGCCCATATGACTTATGGCTGCACGGTAAGCTAACTAAACTCGGAGTAACGTTGATCTCTTTGTACCTGGGTGGCCGTCCACAAGTGAGCCAATCTCGGGTGAAAACACCATAGACATGGTCCCGAGTAGCCACTCAACCATAAACCACCAAGCAATGCCAAAATCCACCCAGGAGGTTCTTTAACTTAGTAGAATTTTACTTTTAACAAAAACAACATTTGCATAGCATTTCTATAATTCTACCAAGTTATCATAGGAACATCTAGACCATCTAGTAAAGGGAGAAACTATTCTAAACAGTTTTTAGCATAGCAATACTAATAAGCCTATCATGCTATTTCCAAGTATTACTACACATGCATATAACAAAATAATAAGACAAAAATATGCAAGTGTGCCACTTGCCTTGGCAACAAGAGGAAGCAGGAGTAGCAGCTGCAAAAGTCTTCGGGTCCCTCTGAATAATCTAACAAAATACAAAACACACAAATAAACATAAAATCACACAAGTGACAATACAAAATTATGCCATGCATGAATATGCAAAATTACAACAACACAAAAGTAAAATAACTTTTAGTTCTCTGGTTGTTCTATATGCATGATATCACAAAACAATTTTTTTAATAATTTACTTAATAGGAATAAATTCCAGAGCACCTAATTAAGGGCAAACACACCAATTCTAAAGTTTCTGCATAAAAACATTTTAATAAAATATGATGAACATGCTACTGGACAGAGGACATCTAAACAAGATTTTAGCAATTTGATTCACTCAAAAAGGATTTGTAAAACTCATTTTATAGCCTAAACAAGTTAATACACATTCTGCAAATAACAAGTTTGTGCACGATACAAAAATTAACAAAAACTATACTATTGGATTCTACTCATTTTTCTCAATCCGTAGACATCAAAATCACTAAAAACGGATTTGTGGTTCAAAAGATATGGAATTTCAAAGTTTGGATGAATTTCTGTCTAAAAACAGAAAAACAGATAAAGATTAAAAGGAATCGGGCCACGTGGCGGCTCCCGATTGGGTGATACCGATTCGGTATTTTAATTAAAACGTGGCCGACCAATCAAGATCTAACGGCCGAAAACAAGTGGCCGGAATCGGGCGGCGCGGCCGGCCGAAACCCTAGCCCGCGCGGCGACGGCGGGCCGGCACGTCGCGTTCCGGCGCATCTAAAGGGGAAGGGGGAAAAGGGAGCTCACCACGGCGTGTAGGTGGCTCAAGTCGGATGCGGTGGCAAAGGCGTCGGCATCCTGGTGCACTGGTCCGGCTCCAATCGCTCGCCGGAGAAGCTCCTGCGGGCGGTGACGTCGGTCGAGGATGCTCCCGTCGACCTGGGGCACGGGAGAGGGCGATAGACGTGTCAAAATGTGCGCAAAGAAGAAAGGAAGGGAGAGGAGGTGGAGGGAGGGCGCGGGGACGCCGGGCTTCACCGGAATCGACGAAATCGGCCGTCGGCCATGGCGGAGATGTGAGCTCGAATTCGAGCGGCCTGGTGGCGGTGGAGAGGTGAGAGGAGGGGGCAAAGAGAGAGGAGGGAGTGGGGAATAAGTAGGACGTCGTGGTAGTGGAGGGGGTGCTGTGTAGCGGCCGGAATCAAGAGGGGAAGTGAAGCTGCCGTTTCGGCCATTGATGGCCACTAACGGAAGAGAGAACGACGATGACGTCAGCATGACGTCATCCTTTTTTTTAAATTTTTTTTAACCTTTTCTGAAATAGGCGAATATCTTTTAAAATAATAGCCCAAAAAATATGAAATAAATTTGTAAAAACTTGTAATTGAAATATCTACCAGAAAAACTTATTTGCAAAATATTTTGAAGACTTTTTATTTACAAGGTTGCCACTGGCACTAAAATGGCCTTTATTGGCATTTTCTTACAAAAAACAAAATATTAATAAAAATATTTCTATTTTTAGGAAAATAATTAATCACAAAATGCACAAATGCAACAAAGTTGCCATGATATGCATGAAATGCAATCTTTTGAAATTTGGGATGTTACATATACTCAACAGGTCTGCATAGCATAATAGTAATAAAACACCTATCATGCATACTACTGAAATAACTAGAGTGCAAATAGTAAAATAGTAGGACTTTCATGTTGGAGTATCACTTGCCTTGGCAACCAGCTGAGCAGGAGCAACAACCACAATAAAACCCTGGACTCTCCGAATAATCTAATCAAATAGCACAAACCACAAATCAGCAAACCATACTTATAGCAATACAAAAATATATGCTATGCATGAGTGTATGCAAAGGACACACAACACAATTATATTATTTTATTGTTCTCTGGTTATTGCCATATGCATGATGCCACAAGACAAGTTTTAAACATTTTTACTTGTTAAAAGCCTTTTTAAAACACCCAAAGGGGAAAATACAAGGATTTATAGTTTTCTGTAATAAAACATTTTACAAAATTTGGAAAACACTGCTACTAGACAGAGGACAACTAGACAAAGCCTCTGCAATTTGAATCACTCAAATTGGATTTGTAAAACTCAAGTTATGGCCAAAACAAGGTTTTAAGGTTTTTGCAATTACCAAGTGTGTGCACGTATCAAAAGTTAAATTTTATTGCACCACTGTATTCTTCTCATTTTTCTTAATCCAGAGACATAAAATTCATTGAATTTGGATAAGTGGTTCAAAAGATAAGGAAGTTAGAAGATTGGATGAATTTCTGTCTAAAAACAGAAAAATAGAAAAGAATAAAGAAAATCCGGTTACGTGGCGGCTTCTGATTGGATGATACCGATTCGGTTAAAAGAATAAAAGGAAGCCGTCCGATCAAGATCTAACAATCTAGATTGGATCGACCTAAAAGGGGCAGCGCGACCTCGCCAGAACCCTAGCCGAGTGGCGGCGACGGGCCGGCACGCGCGTTCCGGCGTGTCGAGAGGCTGCACGGGCAAGCAGAGCTCACCACGGCGTACAGGAGCTCGAGGCGGACGTGGTGGCAAAGCAGAGGGGAGCTGCACGTCCTGGTTGTCCCAGGATTCCTCGCCGGAGTTGAGGATGGCAACGGCCGAGCTAGGTCGTGGATGTTCCCGTCGATTCCCTGCGTGAAAAAATTCGGGACCACGTCAAGGAGGTGCACAAGGGAGAGATAAAGAGAGAGGGAGAGGAGAAAAGGCGCGGGGATGCCGGACTTCACCGGAAAAGGAGGAGCACACCGGTGGCCGTGGCGGTGCTCCGGTGACGAAGAGCGGCCTGGGGGCGCTCGTGGGGTGCCGTTTGGGGTAAAGGAGAGAGGAGAGGGAGGGCTATAAGATGGTGGTGGTGGTGCTGCCGTTACCACTCGCGGTGGTGCGGAATTAAGAGGGGAGGCTGACGGGCGCCGACGGGCGAGCTCCCGTCGCTTTGGAACGACACTGACAGGTGGGTCCCGCGCATCAGAGAGAGAGGGAAGGGGAGGATGCGGGTGGGCTGGTGCTGGGCTGCGGCTTGCTGGGCTGGCCCGGTTGGGCTGGCTCGGCTGGCCTTTTCCCTTTTTTTAACAGAACCTTTTTCTATTTTCTGTTTTCCAAAACAAAAACAAACCCAACCCAAAACTTTTCATAAAATTTTGATGAAATACTTTTTGAAAAACTTGTTCAAAATAGAACACTTTGGCACATAATTTGCCAACAAAATAAAATATTTGATTTTATGACAAGGGTTAAATACCCCTATTATGTCAAAATAAAAGTTTTAACTCGGGAGCGGCGTTTCTGCTCGCGGGCTCACCAGCTCCTGCTTACTTCGGTGAAAATAAAAAATAGTAAAACTTTATGAAAAAATCTGAAAAAATTTGGAGACACACGCATACAAGTTTTTCACACCCGTGAATTGTTTCGGAATGAAAAGACATCGCCTGTGCTCTGCACAAAAATACAAAGTGAGTGTGTCAAAATAGATCTAAAAACACATTTTTGAAAAAGCTGATTTTGTCTTTTTTACACAGATCGCAGGTTATGTCTTTTCATTGCTAAAACATTCACGAGTGTGAACAACTTGTATGCGTGTGTCTCCAATTTTTTTCAGATTTTTTCATGAAGTTTCACTATTTTTTTATTTTCGTGCAAAAAAGCAGGAGCTGGTGAGCTCGGGAGCAGGATTTAAAACTCAAATCAAGAGATTAAAAATGTAATGCAGCAAGTTGATGATGCATGAATGCAAGTTTTTAAATTTTTGAAAATTTGGGATGTTACAATCTTAGGCCCATTAGTCTGTGCAATGTGGTTTATAAATTGGTATCCAAAGTGCTTGCAAACCGGCTGAAGTTAATTTTGCAGGATATTATTGCGCCAAATCAGAGTGCCTTAGTCCCCGGGCGCTTGATCTCGGATAATATTCTGTTGGCTTATGAGGTCACACATTATATGCAAAATAAGCACTCGGGAAGCGTGGGTCATGCGGCTTTGAAACTTGACATGAGCAAGGCCTACGATCGCGTGGAGTGGACTTTTCGAGAATGAATGATGAGGAAAATGGGCTTCCACGAGAGATGGATCAGCTTAATTATTAAGTGTGTGTCGACGGTGACATATAATTTCAAACTGAATGGGAATTTATCGGAGGAGGTTAAACCGGAGAGGGGGCTGCGGCAAGGTGATCCTATCTCACCATATCTTTTTCTCTTCTGTGGTGAAGCTTTCTCTAGCTTGCTGAATAGTACTGAAGAGGATGGAAGGCTGGAAGGGGTCAAGGTGTGCCATAATGCACCGAGCTTCAATCACCTATTGTTTGCTGATGACTCGCTCATTCTCTTAAAAGTTACTGATGAGAGTGCGTACCATCTGCAATATGTGCTAAATTTGTATGAGGACAGCTCGGGGCAAACAATTAATGTGGACAAGTCTTCAATAGTATTCAGCAAAAATACTAAGCGTCAAGCAAGATTGCGCATGATGGGGATTCTGGATCTGACATCGGAGGGGAGAAATGAGAAGTATCTCGGACTCCCGGTGTATGTGGGCAAGTCAAAACCAAGGTGTTTCAATATCTTAAAGACATGGTTTGGAAGAAGATCCAAGGTTGGAAAGAAAGAATGTTGTCTAAAGCCGGAAATGAAGTTCTTATTAAGGCATGTGCTCAAGCTATCCCATGGCGTGTTTTGATATTACCAAAGGGCTTTGTGATCAGATCAGCGCCATGATTTGTAGGTATTGGTGGTCCTATATGCAAAAAGAAAAAAAATGCATTGGCTGAGTTGGCAAACTACGACGCTACCAAAAAAAGAGGGGGTGGGGGGGGGGGGGCTCGGCTACAGGGATCTCCACTGCTCTCACGGAGCCAGATACATTGTGTGCTAGGGTCATGAAGGCAAAGTACTATCCTCACTGTTCAGTTCTCAAAGTACAACCACAGGGAGGGATGTCCTACACTTGGAGGAGCATTTTGAGGGGTGTTGAGCTGCTAAATGAGGGTGTTATAAAACGGGTTGGGGATGGCACGACCATTGACATGTGGAGGGATCCCTGGCTTCCAAGAAAATGGAATAGACTTCCTATCACTAGAAGGGGAAATGCCATTTTGACAAGTGTGGCTGACCTGATTGATCCATTAACAGGTGTGTGGGACAAGGAGTTGGTGCAGAATATCTTCTGCCCGGTTGACTCACATGTGTTTCTTGCCTTACCTCTAAGAGATGGAATGGAGGATTTCTGGGCATGGTTTTATGAACTGAAGGGTGTGTTTTCGGTCAAGTCTGCCTATAAATTGCATCGGCAAATTCTACAGGTCAATGACCCAAGTTATAATGGCGAATCTTCCACAGACCAAGCTGCCTTCAACTGGTATGATATATGGAACAGTCCATGCCCTCCTAATGTGAAAATATTTTTGTGGCGAATTACGCATAATAGCTTACCTGTCAACTGGAGTATTGTGCGAGGAGGTCTGGAAGCCGATCCCTTGTGCCTAGTGTGCAAGCGATATAATGAGGATGGTGCCCACCTCTTACTTCGCTGCAAAGGGGTGTGCTCGATTTGGGGCCTCCTTCGAATGGAAGATGTTCGCTGCAAGCTCCTGTCATGCATGGGCCCAAATCAAGTTATTACAGAGATCATGAAGCTGGAATCAAAACTGAAGGTAAAATGCATTTCTTTATTATGGACATGGTGCAAAACGAGAAACAAGGTGAATGCGAAGGGACAATCATGGCAGCCGAGCCATGTTGAAGCTAAGGTTGTCAGACTTGCTAGTGAGTACGAGGATTGTTTTGTAAATCGGCCGAAGCCTCTGAATGGCTCTGCTCCACATTGGAAGGCTCCTGAGGGTGATGTTCTGAAGATTAACACCGACGGCTGTTTCAGTCAAACTTCTGGCAGTGGTGGATGGGGCTTTGTGGTTCGAAATTCCAATGGTGAGGCTGTTGGCGTGGCGGCTGGCCAGTTGGATCACCTCCATGATGCGTACCAGGCTGAAGTTGAAGCCTGTAGTAGAGCACTGAACCTAGTTCAGGATTGGGGCATATCTAGGATTCATATATAAGTTTGGGTTTGACTGAACTTAGTAGGTTGTGGTCTCTTGAACCCTTCATAGCCAGAGATATAGAATAGTGTAGGTTGGTATGGTGCATGGGGGTTTAAGGGATTGCTTCCGAACGGTTTCGGCTGTAGGAGTTATGCCCTAGAGGCAAATAATAAAGGAGTTTTATTATCATAACTCGTATATATTCATAATAAGTTTTATTCCATGCTATAACTGTACTAAGCGGAAACATTAATAGCCCCTATTTGACTAGTCCATAATAGCCTCTATTTGACTAGTCCATTGGTCAACAGATGATCAAGGTTTCCTGATCGTGGAGATTTATGTCAATTGACAATGGAGTCATATCATTGGAGAATGATATGATGGACATCCACCCAAAGTATTATTGCAATAAGACCCGGTCACGAAAAGGTCGACATTGCTATAACTATGAAACGTAGTAACCACTCCTTAGACCGTGAGATTATATTTAATCACTAGTCCGGAGGGAATCTTTGACTGCATCAACCGTCAGGCCGTAACAGGGTGATCATAAAGGTGTCTATCAGGTTTCCTAAAGAAATACATTGACGCGTATGCATCAAGAGCGGGATTTGTCCATCCGCGTGATAGACAGATATCACTGGGCCCACTCGGTAAGATTACATCAAGTCTTGCAACCATATGACTAGGTCACGGAGATGTAATATCACAGAGATGAGTAAATAAGTTTGTCGGGTAATGAGATGGGATCTCAGACAAACTTGATATCGTGTGACAAAAGTAAAGGTGAACGACGTTAAGGTTCAAGCAACAAAGAAATTCGTGGATCGCATAGGGGCCATCATGGGTGTCTAGATCCCGCTGTTGGTCATTGATCGGAGAGGGGTCTCGATCATGTATGGAGTGATCCCGAACCGTAGGGTGGCACACTTAAGGGTAAACGACGCTTAGGAATAGTTTTGGTACCGAAGAGAAATGAGAAACGAACTCCGGAATTGTTCCGGGAATTATCCGATAGGGATCGGAGGGTTCCAAAAGTGTTTCAGAATGAGAGAGAAATTTCTGATGGTGATCGGAGGGATTCCAGTGCTGGCGCCGGAGCGGCAGCTGCTTGGGTGTTTGTTGGGGCAGAACTCGTAGGAGCGTGGCAGTGGTGAGCTTAGACCAGCAGGTTTCCAAACTTGCGATCCAGGCCCTCGCTCGGGGATCGCTCTTGCACTTCTGGCGGGTAGGAGAGAAGCACTCGGGCCGTGCCCAGCGCTTCTTCTAGCCCCCAGCTTCTTCGCGACGACTGCTGCGACGGCTTACCACGGACCTCCCGAGTGCCAGACATGGCCTTTGCTGGCCGAAGACGTGCCCGTTCACCCGATCTCGACGAAACAGAAGAGGAGCTCGTGGCAGATCTTGCCTCAACCGGAGAGCTCGATGTCGAATGTGACGAAGCGACGATCCAAGATCTTGCCAGAAGATCTGGAGAACTCGAAGCAGACCTCCTCGAAGATCTCAAAGCCGATGAAGAACTTGAGGAAGATCTCGACGAAGAACGCGAAGCCGATGAAGACGAAATCAGCACTTGCACCCCCTACCTGGCGCGCCAGATGTCGTGTCTTGGATCACGGACACCGGGAGTAAGGATACCCCTTTTAGGTTCGGTATGGGGCGCGAAGGAGGCCGAGGAACGTCTTCTTCCCGGGGGCTTCGTCCACGCTTGAGATCTACGTACTAGCAAGCATCACAGAGACACAAGGGGTTACCCAGGTTCGGGCCGCCCGGAGGCTAACAGCCCTACTCCTGCATGTCTGGATTGAGAGGTGTATCATGGTGTAGCTTTACAATGGTGGTCGCGGGTGAGAACCCGGGAGGTGTTGGCTAGAGGTTGAAGACGAGCAGATCCTGGTCCGGAGGAGATCACCTCTCGCCTATGCTACTCTTCGTCTTGTGCGCTATCTAGCCTAGCCTCCGACTCTCTAGAAATCCTTCCTTTTTCTCCTTCCCCCTTTCGGTGCCTCAGTCGTCCTTTTATAGGCTAAGGGGATACCACAGGTGCACCCTTGGGGCCGGAGGGGTTTTGGCGGGAAAACCCTTCTGGGTTCTCCTTAGGAGGCGACGTGGCCTCCTCTCGTCCAAGTATTCTTCTCAGAGGGGGTAGGTGAGGTCGCCCACCTTTTCCAGGGAGGGCGGACAGAGGCTGATAGCTTTTCCGCCTCTGCCCCCCTTTGGCGCCTCCATCTTCTTGGCGCCCAAGTCTTCTAGGAGCCTCCAGCCAGGGCTGGCAAGCTTATCCTCTTTGCGCACTGGAGGTGGGTTCCCGGGGGTAAGCCTGGCCTCCTGCCGGGCGTCGGGGTCCTGGGACCTCCATGCCTGCTTCCGGGTCGAGGGGGGCCCGGAGGGTCCCCGGGTCCTTTGCCTTGGTTGTCGATGCCGCGCGCGTCGGGACATCGTGGGGCAGATGGGGGGGCCCATCTGCCAGTCTTGTGCCTTGGCCTTGAGTGCCTCCTTGGTGGGCCCATGTGCGATGGACCCACTTTGACCGCATCAGGGGAACCCCATGTTCCACTATTGCGACAGTAGCCCCCGGGCATAGTCCCGGCGGCCACGCCCTTCTGCCGCTGGGGCTATAACCAAAAAAGAGTCAAGGTGGGTCCCCGGCATCAGGTCTTGAACGTCTTGTCACATCCGTCAGATCCGCGCACTACGGAGGTGCACATCCCACGGGTCTTCTGAACGTTGCGATCCGCGCGGACCGCCAACGCTCGCCTTGAATCCACAGGGAGGAGACGATCAAACGGAAAGCCTCCGCGGTCCCCGCGCCGGCCAGAGCGGTGGGACCATGGCGCGACGCGTCGGGAGCCTTATAAGCCACGGTTCCAAGGAACTGTAGCCGTTACTCCTTCCCAAACACAGAGATCTCGAAGCGCCGTCGGAGAGCACTTCGTCTTCACCTTTCGTAGCACACCGCAAATCTTCTTGGCCGCGACGCGAAACGCTGAACACCTCTGCTCCGATGGCCAGGACCAAACAGAGCGCCCAGAAGAAGGCCGCCGGTGCTTCGCTCGTTAGGAGGCAGCCGCCTCCGAGGTCCGAGAAGTCGATGAAGAGGTCAGAACGCGCCGCCGAAATGGTGGACATGCGCCGCCAAACGGCCCTGTTCCCGAGCATCTACGCCTCAGATCCTGTGTTGCTGACGAAGGCTCGATTCGGGGCGATGGCGTCACAGGCGAGGGGGGACATGCCGGCCCGCGAGGCGATAGAGGTTCTGCCGCCAGCCGAGGACCGGGAACCCACTCAGGTCCCCGTCTTCGACATCTTCGTCAGGATGGGGGTAGTTCCCCCATTCTCAGACTTCCTCCTTGAGATCCTGCAGGCATACGATCTGAGGCTCCTGCATCTGACTCCAGGGGCCATCTTGGATCTGGCCGTCTTCGCTCATGCCTGTGAGGCGTTCGTCGGGGTAATGCCCTCCGTGGCATTGTTCCGACACTTCTTCTATCCCCGCGTGGGGAAAGAGGGATGACTGGCAGGAGGGGTCACGTTCTACTTCCGCCAGAATGTTAAGCAATTCTACCCCGAGATGGTGGTGAAGTCCAAGTGGGAGGAATGGAGGAATAGCTGTTTCCTCGTCGTCGTACGGAGGCCCACGAGTGCCTCCAAGAACCGAAGAAGCACCCGGAGAGCCATGAACTCTGGAGGGGCCTGAGCCACCAGGACGTGTTTCTCTCGGCGGCGGTGTCCCGCTTCAAGCTTCTGCGGGAGCAGGGGATTTCCGGGGCCGCCGTTGTTGCGCACGCCTTGCGCAACCGCCGCCCCCCTTGCAGAAGAGGCCTCACCCAGCCTGGGAATTTCGGGGTCTCCGGGACCCTTCTCGACTGCAGAACTCCGACATGAGCGATGAAGCCCTCTCTGACGCCATAAGGAAGATCTTCCCCCCAACGCGCCATATCAGCTGCCAGAGGGGGTCCTGCCTCTGAGCGAGGACGCAAAGAAGGCAGACATCCTTGCGGAGATGCCGGAGTGCAACGCCCTCGGAATCGTGGGCCGAGACGACGCCGGGCCCCAGAATCCCAAGGTCAGAGCTCCCAAGGTTAAGGTCCCCTCTAGCTCCGGCGAGGAAGAGGAGGCCTCCGAGTCCGAGGCAGAGAGCACGGAGGACTCCGAGGTGGAGTTCACCCGCTCCACCGAGGACAGTGACGGTGATGACGATGGTGACGATGACGATGACGACGAGGCCGCCCGCGATGAAGATGGGGAAGCGGGAGAAAAGGACTCTTCCCCGCACCCAGCTGATGGACCCGCCATGGTCCTGAGCCCGAAGACGAGCCCCCGGGCACCGCTAGTGGTCGAAGAAGAGAGCGGTCCCGTGGGCATGGAGGTCGATGACGACGCCTTCGTCATCACGCCGCGACGCAAGGGGCAGCTCCGACGCCAGTCACCGGCCCCGAAGCCTTCCCTCGCCACCAACATGATGCCTATGAGCCCGCACAGCTCCTCCGCCGGGTCCGTAGGCATGCCCAAGTCGCTGGGCCACAAGCGACCCCGCGGGTAAGCTTTCTTCTTGCTCGTCCTTGTTGTGCTGCTACTGAACTTGCGAGCCGCACCTCCGGGAAATTTAACCAAAAATCGTGGCAGGGGCCAAACTTCCCCGGAAGCCAGCAAGAGGCGGCGGAAGGCGGCGGAACGCGACACGGCCACCAGCGCCGGTGTCCCCGGAGGGACTCAGACTGCTCCCAGCTCGGAGAAGGTGCTTGGGGGCGACGTGCAGGCAAACTCCGGGACGCATCCGACCCCCGTGAAGGCTAGAGGAGCAGGGACTCTGGAGGCGGCAGGTAAGCCTCGTCCAATCGGACAAGTCTAACCTTGCCCCGCCCCCAACGACTTATCATTGTGCCTTGCTGAAACAGATACTTCGGTGGTTAGCGGGTTCCCGATGGGAGACCACGCCGTGACGAATCCGGACCAAGAGATGTCCAAAGCCGCACCCGAGGCGACGGACGCGCGCCCGGGGGGCGAGCATGCGGCGGTGCCTGGGCAAGGTCCGACCATTGCAGGAAACGTGAACTGTCCGGGCATCCCGAACCTCCTGGATTGCTCGCTTATGATAGGGGAAGAGCTGGACACCTTTCTCACCCTGTCGACATGCTCCGGAGCGAGCGCCGAGATAGCCGCGCTGGCGGAGAACAAGGCGAACTTCTCCACGCGAAGCGGGAGAAGAAACATTCCCGGGGATCCGCAGGGAGCAGCCCCCGAGGTTACGATTACGGGGGCGAACACTAAGGAGGCCGCGATCCGTGGGATTGACCAGCTGGTCCAGGAGATTGAGGCCAGGGAAGACGCGCTGGCGCGTGCCAGTTCCCACGCCGAGGAGGCGATCAACAGAGCAGCGACTGAGTTGTCCCACCAGTGGAGCCTATTCTCAATCATGTGGAAAAGCATGGAGAAGAAGAGCAAAGGCAAGCGGGACGAACTTGCGCAAAGGGAGCAGCGGTTGGCAGCCAGAGAGGCTAAACTGACGACAGAGGCCAGAGCCCTAGAGCTCCAGAGGGAAGGGCTGAAGACAGAGGTCGAGCAGCGTCTCGCCGAGGCGGTGAAGAAGCATCAAACGGCGCTGGACGAGAAAGCCAGGTATGCCAGGGAAGCACAGCAGAAAGAGGCAGAGGCCCGGAAGGCAGTCGAAGACGCCGAGAAGGGTCTCCTCGCGGAGAGAGACGCCACCCGAAAGCTACGGGACTAGGCCAAGCTGGATGGCCAGAGAACTTCCGAGCTGGAGAAGTCCCTGAAGCTGAAGGAGGAGGGACTATCATCGCTAACAAACAAGCTCCTCGAACTGGAGGAGAAAAACTCCCGGGTGTCCTCGGAGCTTGCGGGAATCCACCAACAGGCGGAAGACGGGTTCAAGAGCATCATCACCGCCAGCGCAGATGTGGCGACGCGGGTGCTCCAACTGGACAACTATGCCGAACTCTCCGGGTTGGCCCCAGACTGCCGAAGCCTCCCCGAAGTGACTGAGTTCCTCAAGAAGACGACGGCCTCCGTGAGGTCTGCCATGAACCGGATCGCAACCCGGTTGCGCATGGACCGGAACGGGGCCAGTCGTGATATGGCAGCGCGCGTGATGGCATTGTTCCGGGAGGCGCACCCGAACGCCGCCATGCCCAACTTCATGGTCGACAAGCCTTCCGAGGCCTCGCTCCAAGCCGTAGAAGACCTCGCGACCGCATTGGCCACAAAGACGTATCCTCTGCCGCCCTACTAGGCTCCCTGCATACCATTCGAGCACCTCGTGCCCAAAAAACTGCTATGTCAGTCTTTGTATGTGATCATAACTTATGCTGCATTGTTTAGGAAACTTCTATGCTATTCTATTTGCGGGTGTTTTGGCTTTATCATGTTTCTTTTTCTCCACGTCTTTGAGAGATCCTCCCGAGATGTAAGCTTACCCGTGAGATCCTGACTGATCAGGCACATCTCCACAGGCCCTACCGATTCCCAAAAGGTCGCTCACCAACTCGGCTCGTACTCCTCCCGGGCAGTACCAGGTCTCTCACCGCTTCGTACTCCCAGGAGAGCCAGCCCCCCTGGGGTGCTCAATCGACGGACAAGACGCGTTTCCAGTTTCAAACATAGTTTTATTCCCACAAAATAGACAGCCAAAACATGACAAGGGTTCAGATCAAGGATAACTTATCTTTTTGATTACACGGAGTCCCAAGTGATAGCTCATCCGGGTGCCCTTCCAGATGTCGCGGGTACCTCGTGCGGACCGAGCTCTTTGCTTCAACGTACCCGACGGGGTGGAAAGGAAGCAGCCTCCTCGAATCATGCGCACTGATCAGCCATGGTCCATAGGTCTTCCAGGGTGGCCACCGTGCGGGTTCTTAGCCTCTCCCGCATCATCGGGTTGCGGACGTTGGCGTGGAAGACGGCGATAACGGAGATCTCTTGTAGGTCAGCCAGGGGAATACGGACAATGACACCCCGGAACCTCCAGATGTATCGGCGCAATGGTTCCTCAGGCCCTTGCTCTAGGCGATAGAGGTCAAGGACGGTCGCACCAGGATGCGGATCCGCCTGGGCCTCCATCTCCTCACGAGAATGATGCCTGAGATTAGAGCTCTGTTTGACGGCCTCGCGGGTGGGATCCATGGGCCTCTTGCCATGGGGATCCCCTTGTCGTTCCTCCTCTGGAGGTGCTGGCGCCGGAGCGGCAGCTGCTTGGGTGTTGGTCGGGGCAGAACTCATAGGAGCGTGGCAGTGGTGAGAATAGTCCAGCAGGTTTTCCAAACTTGCGATCTAGGCCCTCGCTCGGGGATCGCTCTTGCACTGCTCTGGCGGGTAGGAGAGAAGCACTCGGGCCGTGCCCAGCGCTTCTTCCAGCCCCCAACTTCTTCGTGACGACAGCTGCGACGGCTCACCACGGACCTCCCGAGTGCCAGACATGGCCTTTGCTGGCGGAAGATGTGCCCGTTCACCCGATCTCGACGAAACAGAAGAGGAGCTCGTGGCAGATCTTGCCTCAACCGGAGAGCTCGACGTCGAACGTGACGAAGCGACGATCCAAGATCTTGCCATAAGATCTGGAGAACTCAAAGCAGACCTCCTCGAAGATCTCAAAGCCGATGAAGAACTTGAGGAAGATCTCGACGAAGAACGCAAAGCCGATGAAGACGAAATCAGCACTTGCACCCCCAACCTGG
This sequence comes from Puccinellia tenuiflora, assembly GCA_012064385.1. Classification (NCBI taxonomy): domain Eukaryota; kingdom Viridiplantae; phylum Streptophyta; class Magnoliopsida; order Poales; family Poaceae; genus Puccinellia; species Puccinellia tenuiflora. Next base: position 1,284,256 of record QRDG01000191.1, read on the forward strand.
CGCGCCAGATGTCGTGTCTTGAATCACGGACACCGGGAGTAAAGGATACCCCCTTTTTAGGTTCAGTGTGGGGCGCAAAGGAGGCTGAGGAACGTCTTCCGCCCGGGGGCTTTGTCTACGCTCGAGATCTACGTACTAGCAAGCATCACAGAGACACAAGGGGTTTACCTAGGTTCGGGCCGCCCGGAGACTAACAGCCCTAGTCCTGCATGTCTGGATTGAGAGGTGTATCATGGTGTAGCTTTACAATGGTGGTCGCGGGTGAGAACCCGGGAGGTGTTGGCTAGAGGTTGAAGACGAGCAGATCCTGGCCCAGAGGAGATCACCTCTCGCCTATGCTACTCTTCGTCTTGTGCGCTATCTAGCCTAGCCTCCGACTCTCTGGAAATCCTTCCTTCCTTTTTCTCCTTCCCCCTTTGGGTGCCTCGGTCCTCCTTTTATAGGCTAAGGGGATACCACAGGTGCACCCTTGGGGCCGGAGGGGTTTTGGCGGGAAAACCCCTCCGAGTTCTCCTTAGGAGGCGACGTGGCCTCCTCTCGTCCAAGTATTCTTCTCAGAGGTGGTAGGTGAGGTCGCCCACCTTTTCCAGGGAGGGCGGATAGAGGCTGACAGCTTTTCCGCCTCTGCCCCCCTTTGGCGCCTCCATATTCTTGGTGCCCAAGTCTTCTAGGAGCCTCCAGCCAGGGCTGGCAAGCTTATCCTCTTTGCGCACTGGAGGTGGGTTCTCGGGGGTGAGCCTGGCCTCCTGCCGGGCGTCGGGGTCCCGGGACCTCCATGCCTGCTTCCGGGTCGAGGGGGCCCCGGAGGGTCCCCGGGTCCTTTGCCTTGGTTGTCGATGCTGCGCGCGTCGGGACGCCGTGGGGCAGATGGGGGGGCCCATCTGCCAGTCTTGTGCCTTGGCCTTGAGTGCCTCCTTGGTGGGCCCATGTGCGATGGACCCACGTTGACCGCATCAGGGGAACCCCATGTTCCACTGTTGCGACAGGGCCTGATTGGGGAATGAGGCTCATATGGCAATTCACCCCAAATGAAAAGGGGCAAAGGGAGGCTGGCCGGCTGGGCCCCTAGGGGCCCATCTAATGTGGCCTACACACCCCTTGGTGCAGCCAAGGTTGTGGGATAGTCCCACATTGCCCGGCCACGAGGGGTGGCAGCCCTCCTCCACCTATATATATGGGTGCTCCCCTCTCCCAAAGACAAACAATTTCCCCCCTCTCTCTCTCAACTCGAGCGTGGTTCCGCATTTTGGCGCCGTGCACGGTAGAGAGGTTTCTCCACCATACGCACACCACCGTGCTGCTGGTGCTTCGGTTCGAGCTGCTCTGCTTCCGCTGCTGCCGCTGGACCAGAGCCGGGGGATCGTCGCCTACACCGTACATGTGTAATTCCTCGGAGGTGCTGCACTTTCGGCACTCATCCCTTGTACAACTACACGACCTTGAGGTCAGCATTGCCGTACATCTTCATTATGCGTTGACACAGATCTTTTGATCGTCGATGCTTACAATCTCCAAAGGTATGAATACGTATCCCTCCGTTACTTTATATCTTCATAGTAATAGATCTTGGCTAGTTTGTGGTTCACATTCTTAGTAAAAAGTTTGTTTTCTATCTCGGAACCCCTTCAGTGATATCAGAGCCGATCTATGCATAGATATATAGTAGGGTTAGAACACATAGAAATATGTGGGCATCGATTCTATAGTTGTTACCCTCCCATGTGCACTTGCTCATACCGTTGTATTGTGGGATCAAGAGGCCCGGACCGACCTTACGCGTACTCTTACATGAGACTGGTTCGACAACTGACATATGGCTTGTACCATATATGCGGCTGGTGGGTGTCTGTCTCTCTTACAGTGGCGGTATAGCATTTTCAATGGAGGGCCCCGAAAGGGGTGTGATGGAGACAAATATTTAACCGGTGTTGTGGTTGCAGGTTCATAAGTTAGAAAACGGTTCTCTTTGCAAAAGCCCCACAACCACGTAAAATATGCAAAGGATAAAGTACATGCGTCTAACTTTATTTTGTAGGGGCGTGATACGTCTCCAACGTATCTATAATTTTTTATGTTCCATGCTTGTTTATATATCATTGTCACATGTTTTTATAATGTTTTACATTATTTTGGCATATTTTATTGGACTAACCTATTAACCCGGTGCCCAGTGCCAGTTTCTGTTTATTATATCTGTGCATTGCAGAAAAGGTCCAAAATCGAAAGTGCTCAGACAAATCCAAAAAAATTACAGAAATTCTTTTTCGCCAGAAGAACCCGGGAGCCATAAGGACAAGTCCAGAGGAGGCCCATAGCCTCCAGACTCCACCCAGGCGTGGCTGGAGCTAGGGTGGCGGCTTGGTCCCACCTGGACAGCTCGTGCGCCGCCTCGCGTCGCCTCTTTGCCTATAAAGTCTCTCTTGACCTAAAATGGCCAGAACATTGAGGGTTTTCTCTAGAAACACATTTGAGCTCCGCCGCCACCAAAAACCCTAATTCGGGGGTCAAAAGGTCCTGTTCCGGCACCCTGCTGGGATGGGGATTGACCCTCGGAGCCATCTCCTTCGACTACGCCGCCTCCATGATGCTCCGTGAGTAGTTCCCCCATGGACTACGGGTTCTAGCAGTAGCTAGTTGGTACTATCTCTCCCATGTTGTTCAATACAATAGTCTCATGAGCTGTCTTACATGATTGAGATTCATCTGATGTAATCGGTGTTGTGTTTGTTGGGATCCGAAGAATTGTGGAATTATGATCAAGTTTATTCATCACTTATATCTATGTTTTATTTAAGATCTTGCATGCTCTCCGATCCTTGTGGTTTCCTTGATCACGTAATTACTTGTGTATCTCGAGTTGACAGGAACGATTAAGACTAAAGATGTCCTGTTGCTACTAGGGATAAAATAGCGGTGTTTACTTCCTTGTGTTGTTTCATTTCTTACATTATGCACCATGCTTATTGCAATTATCTGTTGCTTGCAACTTAATACTTCTGGGAGACATGCTGGATAGCGATCCTGGGGGTGGATTATTAGTCATAGATGCAGTTGGATAACGGTCTATGTATTTTGACTTAATGCCCAATTAAATAGTTCAGTACCTTGTCATGATAGCATTGTTATGCGCCCACAATTTTGGCAATTGCCCGACTGTAATTTCTTTATCCAACACGTGTTCTTTTTACTGTAGAGTTACCACTAGCGAAGCTAGGATCCCCAATCCATATTCATCCATAAACTATTTTCCGCGCCATTGCCTCCGTTGTTACTATTGCAGCTGCTACTTTACTGTTACTATTACTCTATTATTACTGTTGCTTTCACATCGCTTCTATTACTAGTGCTTTTCCAGGTGTGGCTGAATTGACAACTCAGCTGCTAAGAGTTATAAGTATTCTTTGGCTCCCCTTGTGTCGAATCAATAAATTTCGGTTTTACTTCCCTCGAAGATACTCGGCGATCCCCTACACTTGTGGGTCATCAGGGCCCGTGAAATGGTATGGTAACGGTAAGTATTTAGCGAAATATTAAACTCCTGGCGTGGAGGCACAGTGACCCGGTGCGGCGGCAGAGCGCTCGATGGAGTTCAAGGCGTGGAGACCATATCATGTCGCATATATATATATATTACATTTTGATGTTGTTGTTGTGTGCTACCTATATTGTTTGTATTAAATATACGGCAGTAGTAATATAGGTTGATCCCACAATTAATACCAATGTCGTGTTCTCCCTTAGTATGCACCACCAAGAAAGTTCTCCATTATGAGGCAGGCCGTGACGATCGGGTGTCAGACATATCTGCATTCACATACGGTGGGTGCAAGCCATGTATGCACTGCAATATACTAAGGTTTAATTGGCGAGCCTAGCATGTACAGACATGGCCTCCGAACACAGGAGATCGAAAGGTCAAGCACGAGTCACATGGATGATGTGATTGATATGATGATGTCTACGTTTGAAGCTATATCATGTGCCGTGACGATCGGGGGTGGTGTATTGGATTAGGATCGTGTAATCACTAAAATGATGATGAGGGATGTTTGTTTTGAGTGGGAGTTCTTGAAGTTTTATATAGATAAACATGAACTCATATTATGAACATAGTCTAAATATCTTTGCAAAATCTATGTAGATAATAACCTGTTCGTTAGCCCTCTTTAAAACTTAGATGCAATCCTGCGATTGAGAAACTTAAAATGTGGGTCCAACTTCATAGTTTTTTACCGTAGCTAGCTTGAGGATACTCCTTTTTCAAACTTCTATCTCTTTGTGATACAAAACCCACTAGGAGATAATTCCGAAAATTCTGCTAACAAAGAGATAATTTGGATTATCAAGTTCACGCGGATAATTCCATCACAGTCCAGTGTTCTGTGATCTCTGCCATAAGAGTATGAACTCGAGGTGCACGTTGATAGATCGCGAACATTCGGAATGGTTGCTGAACTTGATGCACTGTATGCACTGCAAGTCGCGTCAATGAAGTTTTTCAGCATTTTGGCAGTTTTCTTCTCAACCAAAATCGAAGAGAACACTCATACTAAAAGAGCACGTGGCAGTCATGCTTGATGACACTGGAGTGCCATGCTCAGCTCAAATACTGGATGACATACATTTTTCTTATGATGAGGTGATGCACTTGCTGCTCACCCTAGATGCAAGTTGGTTGCCATAGACTATGTCATGAAAGGGGAATCATTCACCTTCATGAATGTAACAGCCCTAGTTTCATACTGAAAAATATGAATAATTTTTCCACTTTTTTTTTCATCTCATGTTTGCATCATGGCATGCATTTGAATTTGCTAATTCTAACAAGCAACAATTGGAAACATTTAAAAGGGGGAAGCAAAACCTTCCCAACCATCCAAACCAAATGCATTTGCTCAACATAGCAAAAAAATTAATTTGAACTTCCAATTTGTCCAGGAAGTTCCAAGTTTACTTGTAATAATTTTTGTCAAAAGCAAATTCTTGACAAGCAAAGCAATAAACATTTGGAATTCAAAATTGGTTCAAATCAACTTTGAATTTTGAATCCAAGTTCAACATGTCAAAAATTCAAAATAAAATTTTGGAGAGCTTCATTATTATATTGGGAGCCTCCATGAATATTCTCCCTATTTTTGAAAATGCTAAAGTACTCCAAGTAAATGCATTTTGGAAATTATCAAAAATGACCATGTTTAAACCCTGTGAACAAATGTTGTACAAAACATTTTATCTTGGAGCGCCAATTTTAGTGGAGCTTCTAAATGATATGGGAAGCCTATTTAAAATTTTCCAGAATTTTAAAAAATGTCCAAAGGCCTTAATTAAATACCTAAAGCCCTGGTAATTTTAACATTTAGGAAAAGGGAAAAACGGACAGGGGGTTTTTCGCAAGATGGTCATCTTCCTCGCTGTGGCGCCAGTGCTGCTCGTGCCCATGCCACCGACGCCCACGTCCTGGCGCCATGCCGCTCTACCCCTGGTGGTCAGGAAGACCACCGACGCTGCCCTCTCTCACCCCCACCTGCTCCCCTACCCATTTTCCCCACCTGCTCCCTCTCGTCTCGCTCCCGTTCTCCACCCGAGCTCCACCACGGCCGCGGTGTCTGTCGAGCTCGTCGCCGTCGTCTAGGGCCACCCCGAGTAGATCGAACACCATTGCGAGGTCCGCCGTGTCCACCTCTTCCTCCCCTCCGGCGGTATCGAGCCGTGACGCTCGGGATCGACGCCGCCGTCCTCGTTTCCGTCTGCGTCAGCCGAGCTCCGCCGAGCTCAATCGCCGTCCCCTCCGTCCACCTCCGGCGCCACCGAGCTGCTCCTCGCTCTCAGGGTGAACTCCGCGTCCTCTGGTGCATCCTCCCGTTTCCCCTCCCTCTCCCTCTCGTCACCTCGCCGTCCGGCACCTCCACCGGCGCCGTCGTAGTGTGCCCGGCCTGGGCACCGGTCCGTCCGGCCAGGAGGCTGGTTGGCTCGGGCAGGTGCCCGGCCTGGTGTCGGTCTGGGCCGACCGGAGGGCGGATGGCTCGGGTACTAGCCCGGCCTGGGTCCCGGTCTGGGCCGGCTGTAGGCCGGTTGGTTCGGGCCTGTGCCCGGCCTGGGGGGCGGCCTGGCCGAGCTGAGGCCGGCCTGCCTATGTTTGTGTTTTTCCTTTTGAAATTAAAATAAAAGAAATGAAATGATAACTAATTAAATATTGCTCCAAATTTAGCAAATAAAATACCAAATTGTTCAGAAAAACAAACTCTACATGTTAGAATCATTGTAATGGTCTTTTTAAACTATATTCTTGCTGTTTATTAAGAATTATTAAAATGTCAAAAATAATAACAATATTGGGAAAAATCATAACTTGATATTTAATTAACCAAAAATTGTGAATAAAATATCAAAGTGCTCAGCATTTCAAATGCTATCTAAGCATGCTAATATCATCTCATGACCAAATTTTTTTTCTTTCAGGTTATTCTTTAATTGGTTAAAAGAATTAAATTCGAATAATCATTTAATTCACCAATTATTCTTCGATACTCGAAAAATTGCAAACGAGGTACCAAAATGATCAGAAGAACAATACCTATCTAATCATGTCATGTTCATGCATATTTAAGCCACTTCTTTGTAATGTACTAATTTATGAACAATGTGGTCACTAAGGTAAATATGGAGTTGCTTCCAAATAATTGCACTAATTATCTGGCACTCCATTTAAATGGTTAGATAAGTTATATGTTGATATCATTGGATAAGCTTGACATGTCATCATGATTGTGCATTGCACCTTGTCTTCGTGTTATTTATTTGTTCTTCTGTTATTGTTTGGGTATCGATAGACTCAGGAGTCAAGGGTTCCCCTACCTACCGCGACGATCCGTACTACACGCCCCGTCAACAAGGCAAGAGATAACCTAACCTTCTTGGTATATAGCATCCTATTTTTTATACAAGTATTTTCCTCCACCATAATATTGCATTCGATTCCAATGTCAATTTTTGATCCAGATATAGAGTATCCTATGAATTGCATTGTCCCCTAAACCAATATATGTTTCCCTCCTATTAACCATAGGTTGATGTGATGGCCTGAGATACTTTATATCTGTTGCTCATATGTTTAGCTATGCTTAGCCATGCTTAGTCAAATGCTATAGTGTCCGGTGATTTATTTTCCATAATTATGATGTGGATGGAAAGTTTCAGACATGGTGGTTGCTTGTGTTAAATAATAGAATGCTAAAAGGCTTGGATGAGTTGCCATCTGGGGATGGTGTTTTGCCTCATTCTTGTCGCCTAGGCTGAGAGTGCTTTTAGCTAGAACCAAGAACCGAGCGTGCTTCCAACGGTGGGGACATATGGAATCCCCTTTAACCGAATAATTTGTGCGGGCGTATCCAAGGGTCCTCTAGTTTGCTATTTCCATTTGCGTGTGAGTGTGTGGGTTGAAAAAGAAACGATGAGGATGGTGGTGTTTAGGATGTGGCGATGGGGGCAGGGGCTGAAATAGGCTGGTTAAACTTGTCCTATCGCCACGATGACCCTTGGATATTCTCATACATTTTAAAGGTTTAACCGCGCCCACCCTGCCGGCTTTCCCCGGAAGAGAGCTAATTGATCAGGCAAGGGGTTGGACGGTACCGGTGGGTAAATTAGTACACCCCTGCAGGGTAAATCTTTTCGAAAAGCCATGTCCACGGTTATGGACAAATCTTGGGAAAGGCGGATTAGCTCATAGAAAACATTAATCTTAACTAAAATTTGGCAACTAGAGGTTGCAACTCAATGTGTGCTAAAAGGTTCATTTCCTCGAGGGTGATTCGAGGGAGTGCCTTGGTGGAGATGAGAGGTTTCTGGCTACAAGTTGGTTCAAGGTGAACTGATGATGAAAGTTTACTATCTTATCCCCTTTATGAAAAATATTCTGAGTAGTCGATGCCATGGGTCGTTTATATCTTTATAAATGAAAACTAGCTTTATGCAAAACAACCATTATACAACTTTAGAGCCTTGTCATCATTGGGCCCATATCGCCCTACTAAACTTGCGAGTACGTCGTACTCAGTCTCTCTTTGTTGATTATTAATTGTTTCAGAGGAGGACGACACCGAGCAGACACGTGGGTTCTTCGTGGACATCGACGAGTAGTTTGGGGTTCCCAGGTGGCAGCTTGGGACGTCTCGGAACAAGCTGGCTGGGAATATGTTATCTGTAGGCCTCTTAGGCCATATTTTGGATCTTGTTGTATTAGACAACTACCTCGCTTCCGCATGATGTACTGTTGGGTCTGTGACCCCTGTTGTGTAATTTGTATCTTTCTCGCTATATGAGTTGCTATATGAACTTTTGTGTCGTAGAGTCTGTGATGTGCCAGTTGTTCCACAAGTCTTGATCTCTTTATTATACATTGATAGCTATGTCAGTGTTTATGGCACGATCGATGTGTTGCGTGGGAGTGGTAATTCCGTGCCCTTCGATTGTGTAGCATAGCCAGTGGGTTACATAGCCTCTCTGTATAATTCCGGGGTCGGGGTGCTATAATGAACTCTTGATTTTATTGAAAAACCAAGGAGATGAAACAGATCACCGGGAAGTCATGAATGATGATGGTATATATGATATACGCATAATGAATGTTTTACCGAAACAAGTACTCACTGCAGCGACTGAGTTTTGATACTGGTCACGTTTTATGAAAAAAGATTTTCTGCTTGAGTTGCTTGGAAGGACGAGGAGATGATGTGTGTCGGTAATGGAAAGCAATATGTTGTGATGGCCATCGGGACTCTCCCTCTACATCTACCATTTGAATAAGTTATTTTATAATTGCTTGTTAGCTTGATCATTATAACTGTGTCTTGCCTCTGGCGAGACGATTATTCATATATGTTAGTGACAAGTCGTTGTCCTATATTTATGAGTAATATCTTTTATGGTCATACATCGATTATAAATGGATTGTTCTTATCTAGACGGTGGTAGATCCGGCATTCATAATATTAATGCCAAAGGATACAAACTTAGTAATGACACCGCATTTGTGTGGCACTATCGTTTGAAGTCATGTCAATGTTATATGCATGCAGAAGCTCCATTCTGATGGATTTCCAAGTCTTTAGATTTTGATCCTTTGACACATGCAAACTGTCCTTCATGGATGAAGATAACTAAGACTCCGTCTTTGGCATAAGGAAGCGGGCATTTGACTTGTTGACAATTATACATGTTGATGTGTGTGGATCAATGAGTACTTCAACGAATAGTGGAAATCATTATTTCATAAACTTCACCAATGATTTGAGTAGATATGTGTATATCCACTTAATGAAATGCTAGTCTGAAAAGTTTGATAAGTCCAAACAAATTCGGAGTGAAGTAAGAAAATAAACTTAACAAGAAAATCAATTGCCTGTGATACTGATCGAGGAGAAAAGGATTTTAGTTATGGCTTTTGGCATATCATTGGAAGACTTGTGAAAAGAGTTCCACGAATTACTTCGCATGGAACACCGCAGTGCTGTGGTGTGTTTTGCACGTCATAGTCACACTCTATTTTGATAGTGTATGATAAATAATATCTCTTATCAAATTATTGTTATCATTTGAGTTATGTGTTAGAATCAAAACATTCACTTTAGATAATAGGGAAACCATCTAAATCCGCGTAGACAATACCATATGAGTTATGTCATGGCTCTTAGCCTAGATTGTCGTTTAATTTAGTGTTTCGATGTATTCGAACCTAAAGCGGAAAAATTTACCTTTGTAGTGTATCTAAGAAGTCAATTGGGTATATGTGGAAGAGGACAATCCAGGACAAAATAGACTGTATCGAAGTGCTAAATTGGATAACAAATTGCCTTTATCGTGACTACATCTTTCACGATAAAGGCAATTTGTTGCTGGAACGTACCTTACTCAAGAAGTTGTATCTTTCCTAGGGTATATGTGGAAGAGGAAGCAGAGCAAGACGAAGTTAATGAACTCCCCCTCCGGACATCGAGTGGCGCAACGGATGTTGTTCTGGAACCGTCCTCTGGAAGGAAGCTAGTGATAATGATCATGATGCTCTGATCAAAGCTCATACTAAGATCGTAGGTGTACGAGGATGCGTTCCGCACTGTGTGGTACGACAATCTTGTTATGACCATCTTGTTAATGAAATAAGACAAACCTTCAAACTACAAAGAAGTGATGGTGGACCTAAGTCCGAGAAATGGAAATGAGCCATATATAATCCGAGATAAAATCCATGTACGATTACCAAGTGGTGACTTGAGTAAATCGTCTCGATAGCCTCTAGGGCGTTGAGAGCAAATGAAATTTTATGGAAAATAGAAATTGACGGAATGGCAGCCGTCCTATAAAGTTCAATTTGTCACGAAACGATTTTGACAAATTCAAAGAGTTGACCACAACGAGACTATGTCTCAGGTGGCGAAGCTTAAGTCTATTTAGGAGTGTCTTAACAGTTACTACAATGTCAAATGGAGAAATTGATAGATGGATAAAGAAACTGTGTTCGCTAATGGAAACATTAAGGAAGAGTTGTAGTTGTACAACGAGTAGGTTTTGTTGATACTAAGGATGCTAGACACGTATGCAAACTTCAGCTGTCCATTCATGAGCTGAAGCAAGCACATCAGAGCTAGAATCTTCACTTTGATAATGTGATCAAAGGATTTTGGAGCTATCCAAAATAGTTGAAGAGACCTGCATTTACAAGAAAGTGAGTAGGAGTTAAGTAGCTTTCTTAGTCTTATATGTGAATGACATATTTCAGTGGGAGCTTAGACATATTCCCTAGTCTTATATGCGGATGACATATTTGAGTGGGAGGTAGGTATCATTCATAGTTTTATGTGTGGTGACATATATTGGGAATGATACAGATCCTCTAGTAAAGTATAAATGATTATTTAAGTGAATAAATTCTCTATGAATGAAGTTAAGAGTATTAGGCATTAGATCTATAATAGATCAACAAGGTAAATAACATTAAGTCGGAATATTTTTCTAGAATAGATTCTGAATGTGTTCATAATAGAACAAGCAAAGGACTTCTTGCTTGTGTGACTACGTAAAATATTGAGTTTATCTTGGCATTTCAACGATGACTAATGAATGAAAAGGATGTCCGACATCCTCTATGCCTCAGACATAGATTCTATCATATTCATCGTGTTGAATGCTCGACTTGGTGTGACCCTAGTTCATGGTTGAAGAGCAGGTTCTAGAGCGATCCCTGGATGGATAGATGAACAAGCGTTAAGTATATACTTCAGTGTCTAGAGAGAACTGAGGATATGTTTTCTGCTCTGTGGTGAGAGTGAAGGAGAGCTTGCCGTAAGGAGTTACGAGGATGCAAGTCATGACACTAACCTATGTTACTAGAAATCTCATACAGGACAAAGTCTGTTGTTTCAGATAAGACATGGTTGAGTTGTGAAGTCGCATATGAATGCAATGTCGCACAATCTACATAGGTATAGGAGTATATGGCTGCTTCAGAAGTGGAAACTGTGATAGGATGATACGTCTCTGACGTATCTATAATTTTGATGTTCCATGCTTGATTATATATCATTGCCACATGTTTTTATAATGTTTTTACATCATGTTGGCATAATTCATGGAACTAACCTATTGAAAAGATGCCTAGTGCCAATTCCTGTTTTCTACTGGCTTTTTGTTTCAGAAAAATTGTTCTGGGAAGTTTCCCGGAATCAGCTGGAAATTTACATGAATTATTTTTACGAAGAAACAAAGACAAAGCCAGAAGGGGTCCTGCAAGGGGGGCCACAGTGGCCAGACACCCCCCAGGCACGGCCAACACCTGGGCCGCGCCTGGATCCCACCTGGGCGCCTCGGGCGCCTCCCCGAGTTGCCCTTTCGCCTATAAATTGTCATCGTCTCGGAAACCCTCGAGACCCGATCATATTTTCCATAAAACATCCGAGGCCGCCACCATCGCCAACCATAGATCGAGAGGGTCCTGAAGCTCTTCCCGGCACCCTGCCAGAGGGGGAGATCATCACCGGAGGCATCTACACCACCATGCCTGCCTCCGTAGTGATGGGTGAGTAGTCCACCATGGGACTACAGGTCCATGGCAGTATCTAGATGGTTGTCTCTTCTGCTTGTACTCCATTGTTTAGATCTTGTGAGCTGCACTACATGATCAAGGTCATATTATCTGTAATTGCGACATGATGTGTTTGATTGGATCCGATGAATTGTGGAAATCATTACTCTCCGATGCTAGTGGATGCTTTGACCAAGTAATTTTTAGTATTCCTTAGAGAGAGTATTTATGCTTCATTCCTTTTTTGCACAGAGTGCGACTGACAGAAACGCTCGTGCCAAGATTGTGCTGTTGCCACTAGGGAGAAAACAACGGTGTTATTTCCTTGTGTTATTACATTGCATAAATTATGCACCTTGCTTATTACGATAATCTGTTTCTTGCAACTTAATACTTCTGGGAGACATGCTGGATAGCGATCTCGGGGTGGATTATTAGTCATAGACGCAGTTGGATAACGATCTATGTATTTTGACGTAATGCCCATATTAGATGAAACGGTAAATTATATTGTTTTATGATAGCGTTGTTATGCGCCCACAATTTTGTCAATTGCCTTGCTGTAATTTGTTTCCCCATCATGCATATCTTCTAGAGAGACACCACTAGCTATCTGTGGACCCCGGTCCTATTTTCCTACACTGTTTACAACCGTTTTAATAACTTTCCGTACTCATTTGCTCGCTAGTCATTTTTTACTCTCATCATATTTTACACTTGCACATTTAATTCTTTGTGTTCAGCAAGCCGAAGAGATTGACAACCTCTCTGTTTCGTTGGGGGGCAAACTAGTTTGTTTGTGATTGTGTGCAGGTCCTCGTCAATTGTCGTAAACGGCGCCGTTAACACCTTACTAAGCCGTCTCCAAGTCCTACTGGATCTGACAACCTTGGTTTTGTAATCTAGGGAAAACTGCTGCTACGCTGCATCATACCTTCCTCTTGGGGTTCCCCAGCGAACGTGTGATCCACGCCATCAAACAAACTTTTCTGGCGCCGTTGCCGGGGACTTGGAAGCTTCAGCTAGGCGAGTTTCACACGTCCTTGCACTTTACTTTGTTATTGTCTTGCTTAGTATAGTTTTTTTGTTAGTCTCGTTCTGCTTTTCGTTTGCTCTAAAACTCAAAAACACAAAAAATTTAAAAATTCTAGCAAGTGTTGTCTTTTCGGTTTGTGTGATTTTATTGCTTGTTTGAGTCATGGTGCTTTTACCTGAATTTGCTATGAAAGACATTAAGGTAGGAAGTGGTTCCATCATTGGTAAAGACAATATTGAAGAATTCCTTAATCACATTAATAGTCTTTATGATCTGAGTGAAAAATCTTTGGTAGAACTTACACATGACTATAAGACTGGTGTAGCTTCTTTGGTGGAAAAGTTAGAAGTTAGGTTTATTAACCTTCATCCTACAATACAATAATTATTCTTTGAACTTGAAAGTATGGAGAAGGGGGAAGATAAAGTTTTGTTGCTTGATGACCCACAAGTATAGGGGATCGCAACAGTCTTCGAGGAAGTAAAACCCAAATTTATTGATTCGACACAAGGGGAGCCAAAGAATATTTATAAGCCTTAGCAGCTGATTTTTCAGATCAGGCACACCTGGAAAGCAACTCACTTGACGCAATTTATCAGCAGCAATAGTAGTGTAACAGCAATAATAATAAAGCAACTGTAGATGAAAACGACAATAGTAGTAATTGTAATGACGTTAGGATTAAAACACCGTAGGCGTAGGGATGTAAATACGGGCGCTGCATGGATAAGATAGTTCATGAAATAATTACCGAGGGCAATAAGCAGATAACAAAATAGATAGTATCGAAGTGCTAAATAAACATAGGCATGTGTTCTGTAGGTAGTCGTACGTGCTCGCAATGAGAACTTGCACGACATCTTTGTCCAACCATCCCGTGTCAGCGGGGCCTTTATGAGGAACCGAAAGGTAATTAAGGCACTCCTTTTACAAAGTACCGGAGCAAAGCATTAACATTCAATGAACACATGTAATCCTCAAGTCAAAACCATCCCCTCCGGTTATCCCACAAGCTTTCACTTTGGGGCCTCGGGTTCCGGACAATAACAGGTGCAAACAACTTGTAAATATGATCCAAAAAAACATTTATCATAATATGTTCAGATTTGAAAACATGGCACTCGGGCCCTAAGTGCCAAGCATTAAGCACACCAAGTTGCAACAACGATAATAAGCACTCTCACAAATACTAGGCATCATGCCCTATCAATCTGACATCTTATTACATGAACAATCTCATCCAATACCTAACATCTCCTCAGCCTACAGCGGGGAATTACTCACAAATTGATGGGGGAAACATGGATGATCGATGGAGAGGCGATGGTGATGGCGATGGCGACGATCTCCCCTTCAATCCCCGTCCCGACAGGGTGCCGGAATAGGAACTTCTGGTCCCCGAAATAGGTTTCGAGGTGGCGGCGGCGCTCTGTATCTTTTCTGGAAAAACGATCAGGGCTTTTGCTGTTTTTTGGTCGAAGGGCGTAAATAGGCGAAAGGGGCGTCGCCAGCCGAGCCACCACCTAGCTAGGTGGGACCCAGGTGCGGCTTGCCCTGGGCCGCGGCCAGGTTGCGTCTGGGGGCTGTGGCTGGCCCCCGCAACCCCCCTTCTGGCTCCGTGGATCTTCTGCAAAAATATAATTTCTGGAATTTTTCCAGATTTTTTCGAGAACTTCGTTTTCTGCACAAAAATAAGACACCAATGCAATTCTGTTGAAAACAGCATCAGTCCATGTTAGTTCCCTCCAAATCATGCAAATTAGAGGAAAAACAACAGCAAAAGTGTTTGGAAAAGTAGATACGTTTTGGACGTATCAAACTCCCCCAAGCTTAGCATATTGCTTGTCCTCAAGCAATTCAGTTGATAAATTGAACGCAATAAAAGAAATTTTCACAAACACATTTGCTTCTCATGATGTAAACATACTTGTGCTTATGATCAAGAACTTAACAAGTGCATGATAAAAGTCATAATAGAAATGCAACTTAGCAACCATATAGACTCATGAAAAGATTCCAGCATACTAAGAATTAATAATGAGGCATACAGTTACAAACATGATTACAATTCTCATAATAAGGTATGGCATAATGGTATCTCGCTAGCCCTTTCTGGTACCGCAAAACATAAATGCAGAGCACCTCTGAAATTCAAGTGGAGACTTTAACAAAGATATCAAAGATATAAACATCACAACTATAACTTAGTTAATAGTATTTTGCAGCAAAGCCCCTTATACAAAGGATGACAACTATGCTCTCGAAGAAGTGCTTAAAGAAGGTTATGGTGACTCAGCATGAAAATAAAAGACAGGCCCTTCGCAGAGGGAAGCAGGGATTAGTCATGTGCTAGAGCTTTTTATTTTTTATGTAATAGAAGTGAAACAATTTTGAGATATGCGTGCTTTCGTCAACGACTCCACAATAAAGAAACTAGCTAGTCCCCCATTTCAAGCAAGTCTTTTAGACTTTTGAGAGTGGCTGGTTTTAGAGGAACGAGTACATTCCTCTTTCTCCTTTGTTTCACCACTAACCAATGTTTAAACTGATTTCTCAGGCTTCATTGTGCGGAGAAGAATGGTGAGTTATATTTATATTTTTCTTAAGCCGCTCTTGGGTTGATTCAAGTGAGGACATAAACCATCAACACCGGGTGAAAAAAAAGGGGAAATGACCTTGCTTGTCACAGGTTTAATCTAGCTTCCTACTGCTTCCTCATGAGCTAAAAACACAGGAAAAAAAGGGCATTTTGAATATTTTGAAGGTAACACATGACAAATTTACTTGGAATGGCAGGGAAATACCACATATAGGGAGTTATGGTGGACACTTTGGAAAGACTGATTTTAAGGATTTTGGATGCAGCGTTCCCGCTCAGTACAAGTGGTGGCTAGCAAAAGACTGGGAAGCGACAACTAGGAGAGCAATACTTGTCATAATCATGCTTTGCAACAAAACAATAATAAACAAGGCATAAAAGTGATATCAATACTTTGGGGCAAAAAGTTCCACGAGGCAAAAGACTTTCTTTTAGTCAATCATGTGTAAACATGTGCCAAGTCAATCCAACATGACTTATTCAGAGGAGGATACCACAATACCATACTAAATTATGAATGAAGCAATACATGTTAATTTCTGCATGGCAAATTATTCACTCCTAGATGATGAACCTAATCATAGGAAAATATGAACTACCAAGTGCACATTACCAGTACAACTAATTATCAGGACGAGCCAAAGCATGATCATCCAGACAAGTATATGTACAAAAGAGAAGACAAATGGAGTTCATACCAGCTCATTTACCATGTCCACTTCACCAAATATCGTTATTATTGCTTTTTCACTTGCATGACTGAATGATATGAGAGTAAAAATCGAGTCCAGGCAACGCTGTGAGAACTGGTCAAACCCTGCATCCACTAAACAAAAAGGAAGAGAGAAGAGAAAATATTTTTGGCTTTTCGAATTTTAAGAACAAAGGGAAACAAACAAATAACTAAAGGAAATCTTTTTGGATTTTCAATTTAGCAAGAAAAGAACAAAAAGAGAAACCGAAAAAGCAAAACAAAAGAGAGTAAACAAAGGCAAACCGAAAACTAAAAGGAGAAGAAAAGAGGAATTGTTTTTGGGTTTTTGAACTTCAAAAGACAAAAACTAAATCAAGGACTAAATCAAGAAGAAACAATATGGATATACAAAGCAGAAACGCATAGACCGACTAGAATATATAAATAAGTGCAATGTCGGTGAGAATACGTACTCCCCCAAGCTTAGGCTTTTGGCCTAAGTTGGGACTCAGTAGTGGCCACCCCATGGGTTCCACCCTGGTGCATCGTAGGTGGGGTAGGTCGGCTCCGGTGGCTGTGACGAGGAAGTCCCTGCGTCCTGGTAGTAGTGCGAGGAGCCTTCCCCAAAATAATTTGGGGTGTATTCCCCTCTAGTTGGTGAAAGCTCCTGTTCGGCCGTATGCTCCTGTGTGGCTTCTGTAGGAAGGTTGGCGTCCCAAGGTACACGTCCAGCACATACTCAGAGAAGGACCATCCTTTCCTGTTGGCATAGTTAAACAAACAAGGATCCGGCAATGCAACTTTTCGCACAATGTCGTTAGCAAACATAATCTTATATAGCATGTTATATGTTGAGACCCATGAGAAACGAACTGGTGCAACTTCATAAAATTTAAATCAAGTTTCTTAACAGGAAGTTGAGTATCTAAGGGGTCAAGTTCACGATGACGTGCAGCAAGGAGGCGCGAGGCAATGACCCCTCCATAAATAGCTCCTCTGCCATGGTTAGTAGCACAAATACTAAAAGTTCTATCTTTATTAGTTGCAGCAGCGAGAATAGCAAGATGAAGATTGGTAATGTTGCTAGTATTATCTCTAGCAAGAACTCCTCTAGCAACATAATAAGCAAAATACCGAATAGCTGTAAACTGAATGCTTCTAATTTTACCTCGCGTGCACCGAACGGTCATCATCATTGCATAACTCCTTGTAGAGACCCCACAAGTAAGGTGGTTGTTCCTGAAATTTCATGGCTGTCCCTTTGTGGGGGACACCTGAAATACCACTAAACTTACTAAGAGACATCTTACAAGCTTCATTATACAGTTTAAAGTAAACAGATGGTCTGAAAGCGGAGTTGTTAAATTTAAAACTTTGGAAAAATGTCCTTGTGAGATTCTCAAACTGAGGCAACTCAATCTTCACAAAATTTTCTAAACCTGCATTTGAGATTAGATTATAAAAATCATCAAAGATACCTGCAGCTCTAAGAAAATCATCGCAAGGGTAGAATGATGGATGAACTTCATTCTCCCGTTGTATGAAGTCGGGTATCATCAAATCTTCATTATATGATTGTCTAAATTGAGGATCAGTACCCGAGGATCTTGTCACCCGAGAGGAGGTTTGTCGTGTCTTGGATCATGGACACCGGGAGTAAAGGATACCCCCTTTTTAGGTTCGGTATGGGGCGCAAAGGAGGCTGAATAACGTCTTCCGCCCGGGGGCCTCGTCTACGCTCGAGATCTACGTACTAGTAAGCATCACAGAGACACAAGGAGTTTACCCAGGTTCGGGCCGCCTGGAGGCTAACAACCCTACTCCTGCATGTCTGGATTGAGAGGTGTATCATGGTGTAACTTTACAATGGTGGTCGCGGGTGAGAACCCGGGAGGTGTTGGCTAGAGGTTGAAGACGAGCAGATCCTGGCCCGGAGGAGATCACCTCTCGCCTATACTACTCTTCCTTTTGTGTGCTATCTAGCCTAGCCTCCGACTTCCAGCTTGTTGTCCTCCTCTCTTTTTGCTTGTTTCCCTTGGGGTGCATCGGTCCTCCTTTTATAGGCTAAGGGGATACCACAGGTGCACCCTTGGGGCCGGAGGGGTTTTGGTGGGAAAAACCCTCCGGGCTCTCCTTAGGAGGCGACGTGGCCTCCTCTCGTCCAAGTATTCTTCTCAGAGGGGGTAGGTGAGGTTGCCCACCTTTTCCAGGGGGGGCGGACAGAGGCTGACAACTTTTCCGCCTCTGCCCCCCATTGGTGCCCTTGGTGCCTCCATCTTCTTGGCGCCCAAGTCTTCTAGGAGCTTCCAGACAGGGCTGGCAAGCTTATCCTCTTTGCGCACTGGGGGTTGGTTCCCGAGGGTGAGCCTGGCCTCCTGCCGGGCGTCGGGGTCTCGGGACCTCCATGCCTGCTTCCGGGTCGAGGGGGCCCCGGAGGGTCCCGAGTCTTTTGCCTTGGTTGTCGATGTCGCACGCGTCGGGGCGCCGTGGGGCAGATGGGGGGGCCCATCTGTCGCTCCTGTGCCTTGGCCTTGAGTGCCTCCTTGGTGGGCCCATGTGCGATGGACCCACTTTGACCGTTACAGGGGAACCCCATGTTCCACTGTTGCGACAAGGTTGAATGCCTCCTCTCAAACACTTCTCCACAAGCATGTCTATCCATTCTTCTCATGCTGAAAATTTTAAACAATCCTCATAAAACTTGATCTAAGAGCACAAAATTCACGGGTAACACTATAGGAACTAAAAGAGAGCTAAACCATGCATCAAAACTAATTATCCAGCTCAAACACAAGCATGCAAGCTCACTAAACAAGTTACCTACAGCAGCAAAATACTCAAGATATACTAAACCATTCAAAATTTTGATTGGATAGGCGGAGGAGTCATATACCGGAGAGCAAATGATCCAAATCTCAGCAGAAATGATGGGCTCAGCAAGTAGATCAAGAAATTCGAGCAAGAACAACAAGAACACGGGTTTGGCAATGGTGGAGTGAAAAGTCGAGAGAGAGAAAGAATGGGGAGGAAGCTCACCATGTGGGGGGCCTGGTGGGCCCCAGGTGACACCCAGGCGCGACCAGGGCTAGGCCGTGACCAGGGGTCACCTGCCCACATGGAGGGTCCCCTTTGGCAGCCCCTAGTGCTGCAAGGCCCCATTTAATACATAAAAATTTTAAAGAAATTTTTCAGAAATTTTTGGCAACTTTGATTTCTAGATATTTTCAGTGTTATAAAAATGAAATCAAATCTCAAAAATGAACTTTCAAAAGATGAAAAACCAACCAAAAACTAAAATCACAGAAGTGCTAAAACAATCATCACAACAATAATAACATGGAAATCATAGTTTCATGTATATAAAATAAATTTGAGAGCAAGGTTGATCAAGTCTTACTTCAAGCTTATTTTATATAACACAAAACTTTTTGAGTTCCACCAGACAATCATGTTACCTCGTACTTAATGGCTATTGTCCCAATCATCAAAAATTTATATTCCTTGTGATGGTCATATATGGGGCAATCAATATCTCCAATCTTGACGGTTTTAATATTTGCAATGGAATTTAAACCATAAACCTTGTCAACCTTCTTTGGAAAGTAAACAATGTGCTCTTTGTCATTGACATTGAAAGTAACCTTTCCTTTGTTGCAGTCAATAACAGCCCCTGCAGTACTTAAGAAAGGTCTCCCAAGAATAATAGACATATTGTCATCCTCAGGCATATCGAGCACCACAAAATCAGTTAAGATAAGACAAATATTAGTCACTTGAACAGGAACATCTTCACAAATGCCAATAGGGACAACAGTTGATTTATCAGCCATTTGTAAAGAAATATCAGTGGGTATCAATTTTTCCAAATAAAGCCTTTTATAGAGAGAAAAAGGCATAACGATTACTCCTGCACCAAGATCACATAAAGCAGTTCTAACATAATTATTCTTAATTGAGCAAGGAATAGTTGGAATACCTGGGTCTCCAAGCTTCTTTGGGATTTTGCCATTAAAAGAATAATTAGCAAGCATAGTGGAAGTCTCCTCATTAGGAATTTTCCTTTTGTTAGAAACAATATCTTTCATGTACTTGGAATAAGGGGGCAGTTTAATAGCATCAGTCAAAGGAATTTGCAAAAAGAGAGGTTTCATCCATTCACAAAATTTATTATAATGCTCTTCTTCCTTTGATTTATAATTCTTGGTAGGGAAAGGCATAGGCTTTTGCACCCAAGGTTCCCTTTTACTACCATGCTTTCTAGCAACAAGTTCTTCCTTATTATACTTCCTATTTTTAGGAGCTCCTTCAGGTTCTACATCACTTCCTTCTTTATTGGGCTCATGGTCCTTATCAATATCATTAACAGGTTCATTATCATCTTCAGTTTCAGCATCAGTGTCGGGGATGAACCCCGGGTACCCCAGAGTTGGTAGTCTGCTAAGCTAAGAGAAGGAAATAATATGCAGAAATAGAGGACAGATAAATAAAAAAGCTTGTACTACCCCAGACGGCATATTGCCCCGAGCGACATACATGTCCCGGGCCGACACTGTTCATCCGACATACCCCGGACACTGTTCATCCCGACAATGTTCATCCGACATATCTCCGGACGGCATATTGTCCTGAACGACATACTTGTCCCGAGACGGAACTGTTCACCCCGACACTGTTCATCCGACATACCCCGGACACAGTTCATCCGACACTATTCATCCGACATACCCCGGCTGCTACCGCTACTTCGACCAGACCATCTACCCGGCGTCCAGGTCTCCTTTTCCTTTGCTGCCGGGTCCTGGGACGCCCACCGCTCGAACCTGGCATCGTTGACAAGCCGGTGTGTGAAGACCAAGACCAAGAAGACAAGGATAAGATCGATGACAAAGACTAGGACTAGCCAACGTGGCTGCAGTGCCATGGAAGTGACTAGAGTACAAACACTGCATGACAAGACCCCAGTAGTCGTTTCACGCATAGTGTCTTGCATAGTGTAGCACTGTACAGCGGGGCCCCCATGTCCCCTGGGCTCCCTTTTATAAGGAGCACTAGGGGGAACCACTCAGGAGACCCGGCCCGGGATGCACTTTCCCCTAGCTCTCGTGCGAGCCCTTCTTCCTCCTCTAGAGAAACAGCTCTAGGAGCAACCATGTAGCTCTCATATACATCATCCTATACAGATCAGACAAGCAGGAGTAGGGGTTTTACCTCCTCACGAGGGCCCTGAACCTGGGTAAACCGTGTGTGTGTTTGTGTGCTTGTGTGTGTAATTCTACACACTATCCCTCCCCGGTGCCAACAGCGTCCATCGACCCCAAACTTAAGCCTACCCCAGGCATTGTCCGTTCACCACGACAATCAGAGATAGAAATATTATTAGGATTTTCTATGACAGGTTCTTTATTAATCTCCAACTCATTAGTTTCTCCTACTTCTTTGTGCTTTTTCTTTTTCTTTTTTTTCTTTTTCTTTTTAGGAGGAATATCAATGTTTTTCTCAGCTAATTGAGTCTCTTGTTCAATTCGTTTAGGATGACCCTCAGGATATAAAGGATCCTGAGTAGCAGTACCACCTCTAGTTATTACTCCACAAGTTGGGTTATCATTCCTTTTAGAGGTTTCAGCAAGCAGATCCTTTTGCACTTTAGTAATTTGCTCGAGTTGACTTTGAACCATGGCCAAATGCTTAGTAAGTCCCTTAACATCATTAGCAGTTCTTTCTAAGACATCATGCAAATTTTTAACAATATAAATTTTTTTTGCAGTTGATTTTGAACTTGCGTGTTGAAATGAGTTTGCTTAATAATAAAGTTAGCAAATTCATCAAGACATTGACCAGGAGGCTTACTACGAGGGACATCACTAGCATTAAAATCAAGGAGATAGTGTTCCTCTACCATAGGTGGGTGAGTGGTAGGCTCACATAATGCTTCAATAGGTGGTAGATTTTTTACTTCTTCAGCTTTTACACCTTTCGCCTTAAGAGATTTCTTTGCTTCCTGCATAGTTTCAGGATTAAGCACAGGAATGCCCCTCTTCTTCGTTGGCTGAGTAGGCGCCTGTGGAAGTGCCGATGGCGGCTCAGGTGTAGACCACTCACCATGGTTCCGGCTAATTTTAACCAATAATTCCTGAGCTTCATCCGAAGTTTGTTTCCTGAAAACACAACTAGCATAACTATCCAGATATGTTCTAGATTCATCGGTTAGTCCATTATAAAAGATATCCATGAGCTCATTTTTAGGTAGCATGTGTCCAGGCCGAGCCCTGAGTTAGGCACAAAACCTCCCCCAAGCTTCGGGTAGACATTCTTTCTCAACCTGTTTAAAATTGAAAATTCTTTGCAAAGCGGCATGTCGAACATGAGTAGGATAATATTTCTCAAAGAATATTTTAACTAAACCATCAAAGCTTGTAATGGATCCACTAGCTAAATTGTTAAACCAATTTTTAGCTTCATCTTTCAATGAAAAGGGAAAAGCTTTGTTATGTAATAGCCTTGTTTCTTTTTGTCATCAGAAAACAACCTACTCAAAGTAGTGAGTTTGCTCATGTGTTCTATAGCACTATCATTTTCTTTTCCATAAAAAGGTACATTTTCAACAATATATATGAGTGACAGATCAACAGAAAAATCATAATCCTTTTTCTTAATGCTAATAGGAGATGTGGCAAACTCCGGATCATGAGTAGTTTTATAATTCATAGCATGTTTTTCAAGAAGTTTCTTCCGTATCTCAGGATCGAAGGTGTCCATATCCATACTTGCTCTAATAAACTCATCATCAATTTCAACATAAGCATCATCAGGATAACTACTACCATAATTCCCTCTCTCAGGAGAGGCAGCAGGTGTAATGACATTTTCATTAGGAATTTCATCAGATTCAATTTCTTTAGATTTAGCAACCATAGAATCCAAAAAAGGGCCTAGAGAGCCAGACTCATCTAGTACAGTAGAAGCATCATCAAATTCATCAGACACAGTATCAGAACCAGCAGAAGAAACATGTGAAGTGTGTGGTGGTGGTGGTGTAACAAGCTTATTCAAAACAGTAGGTGAATCAAGGGCAGCTTCAGAGTTGAGAGCAGTAACTTTCCTTGGGGTGGAAGGTAGTATCGGAAACTTAGGATCACGCTTGTCCTTCACGATGAAGAATAAATTGCAGCAGACAAAATAACTCCCAAGTGAACTTATAAATAGAGCTATGCTCCCCGGCAACGGCGCCAGAAAATAGTCTTGATGACCCACAAGTATAGGGTATCGCAACAGTCTTCGTGGGAAGTAAAACCCAAATTTATTGATTCGACACAAGGGGAGCCAAAGAATATTTATAAGCCTTAGCAGCTGATTTGTCAGATCAGCCACACATGGAAAGCAACTAACTTGACGCAATTTATCAGTAGCAATAGTAGTGTAATAGCAATAATAATAAAGCAACAGTAGTAATATTATGAAAACGGCAATAGTAGCAATTGTAATGATAGCAGGATTAAAACACCATAGGCGTTGGGATGTAAATACGGGCGCTGCATGGATGAGATAGTTCATGAAATAATTACCAATGGCAATAAGCAGATAACAAAATAGACAGTATCGAAGTGCTAAATAAACATAGGCATGTGTTCCGTAGGTAGTCTTACGTGCTCGCAATGAGAACTTGCACGACATCTTTTGGCCAACCATCCCGTGTCAGCGGGGCCTTCATGAGGAATCGAAAGGTAATTAAGGCACTCCTTTTACAAAGTACCGGAGCAAAGCATTAACATTCAATGAACACATGTAATCCTCAAGTCAAAACCATCCCCTCCAGTTATCCCATAAGCTGTCACTTTGGGGCCTCATGTTCCAGACAATAACAGGTGCAAACAACTTGTAAATATGATACAAAACAACATTTATCATAATATGTTCAGATCTGAAAACATGGCACTCAGGCCCTAAGTGTCAAGCATTAAGCACACCAAGTTGCAACAACGATAATAAGCACTCTCACAAATACTAGGCATTAGGCCCTATCAATCTGACATCTTATTACATGAACAATCTCATCCAATCCCTAACATACCCTCAGCTTACAGTGGGGAATTACTCACACATGGATGGGGGAAACATGGATGGTCGATGGAGAGGCGATGGTGATGGCGATGGCGACGATCTCCCCTTCAATCCCCGTCCCGACAGGGTGCCGGAATAGGAACTTCTGGTCCCCGAAATAGGTTTCGAGGTGGCGGCGGCGCTCTGTATATTTTCTAGAAAAACGATCGGGGCTTCTGGTGTTTTTAGGTCGAAGGGTGTAAATAGGCGAAAGGGGCGTCGCTAACCGAGCAAACACCTGGCTAGGTGGGACCCAGGCGCGGCGTGCCCTGGGCCGCGGCCAGGTGGCATCCGCAGCCCCGCTTCTAGCTCCGTGGGTCTTCTGCAAAAATATAATTTCTGGAATTTTTCCAGATTTTTCCGAGAACTTCGATTTCTGCACAAAAATAAGACACCAATGCAATTCTGCTGGAAATAGCATCAGTCCGTGTTAGTTCCATCCAAATCATGCAAATTAGAGGAAAAACAACAACAAAAGTGTTTGGAAAACTAGATACGTTTTGGACGTATCATTGCTTAAAACCTTGCTTATGGAATTTGATGATATTGCTAGAGAAGCTAGAAAGATTTTTGCTCATTATAATATGCTGGGATGTAGCCTTAATATTAAGCATACCCTTAAAACCTTTGAAATTAAAAGCATGAAGTATGAAGGCAAAACTGAATGTGAAAAGGAACTAAAAATACCTATACCATTTAATCTTATAGCAATGCATGAAGCTCTAGAAAAGAATTTTGATTGGGTTGTTCCTAAAAATCCGTTTGATGAAAGTAGTCAACCTAAAGGAAATGAGAGAGAAAATTCTGAACCTTCCATAGATAAAATACAATGTATCTATGAAAAATTTTCCAACCTTTCTTTGGATGTGGATACTCATAAAACTTGAATTTGCCCTTGTGCCTATCTAAAAGGCGTTAAAGAAAAGCGCTTATGGGAGGCAACCCATTTTATTTTTACCTACTGTTTCTTTTTGGTTTGTTTTTGTTTTGGGTGATGTTACCCCTGTAACAACTCCCTTGTATCTCTGATGTATCCATAATTTTTTATGTTCCATGCTTGATTATATATCACTAGTCGACAACCCGTGCGTCCGCACGGGCTTTATTGAACATTTAGTGTATATTTCTAGTGTGTGGGGCCTTTGTGTCTATTGTGTGGAACTATTTGAGGTTTAAATTCTAGTCTAAATATAATAAAAAGTGTATTTAATTTTACTCCAATTTGGGGACATACTATTTCTCTAGATTTTCAATTATATTTTTATTTGAAAGTGCATAATTGTGTACACATTTGTATATAAAAATATTTTACTTGGGTATTTTATTCTATATATGACGATTGCACGCTATTAAATTCTAGAGAACACAATTTTTGGAAGAAAAAGTAATCATGTTATACATTGTAAATATTTGCTAATAAGTCAATTTTATTCCATTTATGAATTTACATAAAATTTTGGAAATATGTATTAATATACAAATAAAGTTGCAGTACAAGTATTCCACATGAATAATCTTGATTTAAGAGGACAGACTTGTTGTGTAGAATTTTCAAACTGGTATTATTTCTACGGCAACTGCAACATTATTACCGTTAAGAATGCTACATTTTTTACCGGAAAAACAACATAAACATCTTGACATGAATTGCACGTTGCATCGTGTTAAAATTTCCGTTGCTCTAGCTATGGATATTTCGTAATTAATATTGTATTAAAAGTATCTCCAATATTTCTCAGGGGTATTTGTACGATAGTGCACACTTGTTTATTGCAGAAACATTTCTCACACATAATATTACCCAGTTTGTAGATATATGAATACACCTATATTATTACCTTGTTTATAGTTGTAAGAACATCGGTGGCTAGAGATTGTACTATTTCTATTCAATAAGAAGCCTAGTGAGGACCCAATAATTAATATAACATTTTGCAATGCTTGTAAGTCGATGTTAATTATAAAGTTCACTCAAGACTAAACATTTTTTGGGGATATTTTGTAGAAACATAAGTGTAAATTTATGAAAATAGGTTTTCTATGTCACTGCTTACTAAGCATACATATATATATATACATATATTTTGTAGAAACATAAGTCTAAATCTCATGCCGCTGCTTACTATTACTCACCATCATATATATACATATATTTTCCAACATATGAAAGTGGTTTATGAAATAGAGCTTGTTTCCAAAAATTCTTAGAATATCTATCGTCATTTGTTTTGCATCTTGAAGTTACACACAAACAAAATTTTACATCATTCTAGATATCTTGCCATTTCATCAGCTATAAAAGTCAGAACAATCAAAATTATGGAGTAAAATATAAGATCAACTTCTAAGAAAAATACATAAAAAAACACGATGAACAAATGAAATATGCATCAGTACACCCGTCACGGTGCAAAACTCTGCAATTTTGGTTATAAAGAGATAAATTGTAGAAATATCACCAACATAAAGTTACAGATTTTATTTTTATATGTGCCCAAGTTTTTCTCTATTAAATCAATTAATCAAACCATAATTCTCATCTCCTAAAAAAACCATATTTATTGTCGTAATGAATCAAAATCAGTAGTCTTGAAAGAATACAAAAGAAAACCTGCATAATCAATATGTGATTCGTATATCTGAAAACCGTATGAACACGCTGTCCTACTCCATCTCCTAGAAACAACATCTCCATGGTCAAGCGATTTATAGGTTCAGTGTTTCCATAAAGGATGATCAGAGACAACACATATTCCATCATATAAAAATTGTAGAAATATATATCTTTACATCAAACTAAACTTCCAGGCACACAATGTATAAATCTTAGACAAACACATAGTCTTCTGTAAAGATATACATGGTAGAAATAGGACAATCATAAATTTATAAATTTTTGTTTCATCTTTTTGTGTGCCTGGAAGTTTAGTTTTATTTGTGCCCTAGCTTTTCTCCTTATATTAACTCAATCAAACAAACAACAAACTCCATCCCCTACATTAACCATAATATTTTCTTGATGAATCAATTCAAAATCAGCAGCCCGGAAAGAACTTCAAAAGAAAAACAGAATAAAAAAAATTTAAGGAAGAATATAATCAATATCTTATTCTTACCTGAAACCCGTATGAACCTGCTGTCCCACCTGGTCTCCTAATGGTCAAGCGATTTTCACTTTTTGCTTCACTTTTACTTTACTGCATGGTGACAGGCAGTGCCATGCACGGATTAATACCAAAACCTATTTATATATATAGAGAGAGAGAGAGAGAGAGAGAGAGGATAAATGTACTGCTTAGGCCAAAACCTATTCCATGAGCCATTAGTTCTCCATTGATCCGATCCCATCGATATATGCGTGTCTACAGGAATACACTTGCATGGTAAACATCTGATGCGCGTACACGTATTCATGCTGGCGAACATGGAGCCTGGCGAGCGGCTAGCTGCCAATCAAAAGAAGATAACAATAACTTAACAGATCGATCTGATTCCGTCGTCCTTGCTCATGTATCCCTGAAGCTTGAACAGACAAAAACGGAAAGATCTGTGTTGCAAGCACGATGCATAGCGCTATATATGATCGTCAACTTTACCTGTGAGATTGCTCTAGCGGGGCCTACCCGGCCGGCAGGGAATCAGCACTGGCGGTGATGTGCAAGAGATCGAGGTTCAGATTGATCGGTGCAGTGGTGCGGCATGATTGGCGGCGGTGTGATGGAATCTGCGGCCGGCTTTTTTGTGTTTGTTTTGCCGAGACGCCTGAAAGAGTTTGCTAAATATGCGTTATGTGTCGAGAGGTGGGGACAACGGGCGAGGACTCCATGGGTACTTCATCTGATCCGATGGCTGTAGATAACTAATAAGGAGATCGGATGGACAATATGATTTGTTTTCGAGGATTAACGTAGAGCCTCATACGGTGCATCCAATTAGTAAATATATAAGATATAAGATTGCCACATGTTTTTATAATGTTTTTACATCATTTTGGCATAATTCATTGAACTAACCTATTGACAAGATGTCAAGTGCCAGTTCCTGTTTTCTGCTGCCTTTTTTGTTTCAGAAAAGTTGTTCTGGGAAGTTTCTCTGAATCAGCTGGAAATTTGTATGAATTATTTTCACGAAGAAACAAAGACGGAGCCAGAAGGGGGCCTGTAGGGGGGCCCACAGTTGCCAGACGCCCCCCAGGCTTGGCCAACACCTGGGCTGCTCCTAGGTCCCACCAGGGCGCCTCGGGCTCCTCCCCGAGTTGCCCTTTCGCCTATGAATTGTCTTCGTCTCGGAAAACATCGAGACCCGATCATATTTTCCATAAAGCATCCGAGGCCGCCGCCGTCGCCAACCCTAGATCGGGAGGGTCATGAAGCTCTTCCCGGGATCCTGCCGGAGGGGGAGATCGTCACCGGAGGCATCTACACTACCATGTCTGCCTCCGGAGTGATGCATTATTAGTCTACCACGGGACTACGGGTCCATGGCAGTAGCTAGATGGTTGTCTCTTCTCCTTGTACTCCATTGTTTAGATCTTGTGAGCTGCCCTACATGATCAAGGTCATATGTAATTGCTACATGATGTGTTTGCTTGGATCCGATGAATTGTGGAAATCATTACTCTTGTTCATCTATGTGTTATGTTTTATCTATGATCTTGCATGGTAAAAGACGACCACATCATAGATAAAACATAACACATAGATGAACAAGAGTAATGACTTCCACAATTCATCGGATCCATGCAAACACATCATGCAGCTGTTACATATAATATGATCTTGATCATGATAGGCAGCTCACAAGATCTAAGCAGTGGAGTACAAGGAGAGGAAACAACTATCTAGCTACGGCCATGGACCCGTAGTCCCGTGGTGGACTACTCACGCATCACTCCGGAGGCAGGCATGGTGGTGTAGATGCCTCCGGTGATGATCTCCCCCTCTGGCAGGGTGCCGGGAAGAGCTTCAGAACCCTCCCAATCTAGGGTTGGTGACCACGGCGGCCTCGGATGTTTTCTGGAAAATATGTTCGGGTATCGAGGGTTTCCACATCGAAAGCAATTTATAGGCGAAATGGCGACTCGAGGAGGCGACAGAGTCGCCCAGGTGGGACCCACGCGTGGCCAAGGGTTGGGCCGTGCCTGGGTGGCATCTGGGAGCTGTGGGGCCCCCTGCATCTCCCCTGCTGGCTCCGTCTTTGTTTCTTCGCGAAAATAAATCACGTAAATTTGTAGATGATTCCGAGAGACTTCCCCGAACAACTTTTCTGAAACAAAAAGACAGCAGAAAAACAGGAACTAGCACTGGACATCTTGTTAATAGGCTAATTCCATAAATCATGCCAAAACGATATAAAAACATGTGGCACTGATATATAATCAAGCATGGAACATCAAAAATTATAGGTACATTTGGGACATATCAGCATTCCCAAGCTTAATTCCTGCTCGTCCTCGAGTAGGTAAATGATAACAAAATAATTTTTGAAGTGACATGCTACCAACACAATCTTGATCAAATAATAATGTAAAGCACATGATCTGAATGAAGTGATCCAAGACAATGGTTCATTGAATGAAACAAACAATGATTAACCAGGTGTAACCTCTAAACAAGAATATATTAGAAAAGAGTACTTTGGAGATCTAAAAGTATAACACCTGACAATGATTGATATCTCACGAAGCAATATTCTTTTCCAAAGGAGTTTGACCAACATAAAGGAAGATTTAAGTTTTCAGCAAAAGCTTCAACTTGCAACATGTTTATCTCAAAATAAAGTCAATACAAAGTTTCCATGGTTAGACATAAAGATAACATGAAGTAAAACTTGCACCAAAGTTCACACCATGTGATTGCTTGAGAGGTAAAGAAGGGGAAGGAAACTGACTCAACATAAAAGTAAAAGAAAGGCCCTTCGCAGAGGGAAGCAGGGATTAGTCATGTGCTAGAGCTTTTTAATTTTTTAACAGAAGTAAACAGTTTTGAGATATGCATGCTTTCGTCAACGACTCCACAGTAAAGAAACTAGCTAGTCCCCTGTACCAAGCAAGGCTTTTAGACTTTTGAAAGCGGCTGGTAATTAGAGGAATGAGGTCACTTCTCATTCTCCTTTGTTTCACCACTAAATAATGTTTGACTGATTTCTCAGGTTTGCACTGTGCGGAGGAGAATGGTGGGTTATATTTATATTTTGATTGAGACACGTGGTCTCTTGCCAGCTCTCGGCAAATTCAACTGAGCACGTAATCCATGCTCACCGGGTGAAAGGGGGGAAATGACCTTGCTTGTCACAGGCTATATCTAGCTTCGCTACTGCTTCCTCATGAGCTTAAACACATAGACACAAAAAGGAAAATTTTGAAAAGTTTAAAGGTAGCACATGACAAATTTACTTGGAGTGGCAAGGAAATACCACATGTAGGTAGGCATGGTGGATACAAATGGCAAAGATATTTGGCTCGGGGATGTGGATGCACGAGAAGTATTCCCTCTCAGTACGAAATTTTTAGGCTTAGCAAGGTATCAAGCAAACACATAACACCAACTTGGTTCAATGAATGACTACATATATACATTATGCATAACCATTAGACTTCACACCGTCTACCTTGTTAGCCAAACCAACTCTTTGCAAAAAGAATATCTAGACTTTGAGAGCTACCAAGGAGGACAAGCACCATAATTTTAAGCTTTACGGCAGTTCTTTACTAATCCATTATTACTAGATGATCCGCAAGTTTAAGCATTAATCTACTTCATATCTCTAAACAATTGACAAGTATCAAATATTCAAGATAATGATGTACAAGATTATGCAAGCACTTCTTTTCACACTTCCTACATGATAATTTCCATTCAACCAAACACCAATCAACCTATTTGAAGCAACTAAAAGGTAAAAGCACAAGAGAATACTTCCTAACTACAAAAGCTAACAGCTCTGAACAAGATATGCATGAAAAACAAGAGCTAGATGCAAAAATAATAAAAGCTAAACACTCAACACATATAAGTGACGCACAAGAGTGTTTTATGAAAAAGCGGAGCGTGTCTCTCTCCCAAACAAGCATGCAAGGATCCAATTTATTGCAAAGACCAGAGAACAAAACACAAACAAACTGAAAGTAAAAACGAACTGACGCTCCAAAAATAGCACATAATGTGTAAAGGAATACAAATATAGTACCATGAGTAAAACCGATGATTGTTGATGAAGAAGGGGTGCCTTGGGCATCCCCAAGCTTAGACGCTTGTGACTTCTTGAATATTTAAGAGGAGGGTCCATGGGGAGCCTCTCCAAGCTTAAGTTTTTATCTCTTCTTGATCTTCATTCATCACCTCGCTCTTGTATACTTGAAAACTTATTTCACGCAAAACTTATAGCAAACTTCATTAGAGGGGTTAGTCCACAAAAATAATATCTTTCTTCAGTTCCGAAGCACATATCATGAACTTATTTTTAAACATTAGCTACTGTCACGAAGATCTAAGTAAATCTCTTTACCTCAAAAGAACTTCACTTTGCCCGTAAAAGAAGCAATGCAAAACTAAGATAGAATCTGTCAAAAATAGAACATACTGTAAAGATGAATTTTTTCGGGGTACTTCTGGACCTCAAATCAGAAAACGTAAAACTAGAGAAAGGTAGAAAAAACCCTAATTCTTGTTGTCAAACATTTGCAGCCACATATGACGTTCTGTGATTTTTTAGTTTTTCGAACAGTGAAGAATAGAAATCTGTTTCTGGACAGCAAACTCACCAATTAGTCTTCCTCTCTTTAGAGGCTATTCTTGGCACCAAAAACCAAAACAATAAGATACAAGGGAGTTGTTACAGAGGTAACTCACCCAAAAAAAAACATAAGCGCTTTTCTTTAACTCCTTTTAGCTAGGCACAATGATTTTAATGATGCTCTCATAAGAATAAGAGTTGAAACAAAAGAGAGCATCAAGAAGCAAATATCAAACACATTTAAGCCTAACCCACTTCATATGCATAGGAATCTTGTAATCAAGTAAATCCATGAAGAACATAGTGATAAGCATAAGAAGATAAAACAAGAGCAATTTCAAAACTTTCAGCATAAAGAGAGGTGTTTTAGTGACATGAAATTTTTTATAACCATATTTCCCTCTCTCAAAATAATTTCCAGTAGCATCATGAACAAACTCAACAATATAACTATCACATAAAACATGCTTTTCATGATCTACAAATACATAATTTTTATTAAGCTCCAAAATAGTATGATCAAAATAAACAGAAGTCATGACCTATCCAATCCCATTTTCAGTAGTAGCATAATTAATATCATCAAGTAACATAAGACCATCATTAACTTTATAGCATAAATAATCATAGAGAACGGTAGGACAACCCATTTTTACCTTCTGTTTCTTTTTGGTTTGGTTGTGTTTTGGGTGATGTTTAATAGGGGAATCATGGTCATAAGTGTAGCAAGCATCAATTTCCTCAGAAAGGGATATTTCAAGAGAATCCATAGGAACATAACATTCATTCTCCTTTGATAAGCATGGAGGGCAATTAAATAGTGCAAGAGTTGAGGAGTTACTATAATTAGAAGGTGAGAATGGGTAGCTACTCTATTCTTCCTCCTTTTGTTCGTCACTCTCTTCCTCTTTTTCATCCAATGAGTTTTCAGTTGCAGCAATTTCTTCTTCCATGGTTTCCTGCAAGACAAAATTCTCTTCTTTTGGAGGATAAGTTCTCTCAAGAAATTCAGTAATATAAGGATTATTATTGTAGTACTCAAGGCAATATCCAAGTATAACAAAATTTTCAGATTTGTAAGAAGCATCATCAATATCTTTAAGCACAGAAGTAATTTCATAGGCACCCATAAAAACAACAAATTCTTCAATTTGTTCAAGATTATCAAATTCATAGTTTCCTTTAGCATAAGAAGCCAATATTTTATTATTATTATAATCACATTGGAAAGGGAGGTGCTTATGCCTCCTACAGCAAAAAGATTCATTAAAGCACCAGGATTCATCATATGTAGAGCAAAAGTTTTTAGCAAGACTATTCAATTTATTTATTTGTGCCCATAAGTGTTTCCCTTTTTTAGACAAGTGGTATTCCTTATAATAATTTTGTTGTTCCTCTGTGAACCCACATTGCCAGTAAGATCTAGTCTCAAACAAAGTAACCATTGATAGCATGTAAAGAACTAGACATAATATCAAGCAAAATGATAAAAAGACTAGTGCTGGAATTTTTTTGTGTGTTTTTTGAGTTTTAAAGCAAATGAAAAGCAAAATGAGACTAACAATAAATATACTAAGCAAGACAATAACAAAGTAAAGTGAAAGGATGTGTGAAACTCCCCTAGCTGAAGCTTCCAAGAACCCGGCAACAGCGTCAGAAAAAGAGCTTGATGACGTGGATCACACGTTCGCTGGGGAAGCCCAAGAGTAAGGTATGATGCAGCAAAGCAGCAGTTTCCCTTGATTACAAAACCAAGGTTATCGAACCAGTGGGACTTGGAGAAGGCTTGTAGGATGTCAACGGCGCCAGATAAAGAGCTGTTGACGTGGACCTGCACACAATCACAAATAAACTACTTTGCCCCAACGAAACAGAGAGGTTGTCAATCTCTCCGGCTTGCTGAACACAAAGAATTAAATGTGCAGATGTAAAATATGATGAAAGTGAAATAGGACCAGCGAGCAAATGAGAACGAAAAGCTAGCAAAACAGTTGTATACAGTGTAGGAAAATAGGACTGGGGTCTACAGATAACTAGTGGTGTCTCTCCAAAAGATACACATGATGGGTAAAGAAATTACAGCATGGCAATTGACAGAATTATAGGCGCAAAACAATGCTACCATAAAACAATATAGTTCACCGTTTCATCTAATATGGGCATTACGTCAAAATACATAAACTCTTATCCAACTGCGTCTACGACTAATAATCCACCCCCGAGATCGCTATCCAGCATGTCTCTCAGAAGTATTAAGTTGCAAGCAACAGATCATTGCAATAAGCAAAGTGCATAATGGAAGCACTGTAAATAACACAAGGACATAACACCCCTGTTTTCCCCCTAGTGGCAACAACACATTCGTTGGCATGAGCGTTTCTGTCAATCGCACTCGGCACAGGAAGGCATGAACCCACTATCTAGCATAAATACCCTCTCTGAAGATACTAACAATTACTTGGCCAAAGCATCCACTAGCATCGGAGATCATGCAAGATCATAGATAAAACATAACACATAGATGAACAAGCATAATGATTTCCACAATTCATCGGATCCATGTAAAAACATCATGTAGCAGTTATAGATAATATGATCTTTATCATGATAGGCAGCTCACAAGATCTAAGCAATGGAGTACAAGGAGAAGAGACAACCATCTACCTACTGCCATGGACCCGTAGTCCCGTGCTGGACTACTCACGCATCACTCCGGAGGCAGGCATGGTGGTGTAGATGCCTCCGGTGATGATCTCCCCCTCCGGCAGGGTGCCGGGAAGAGTTTCAGAACCCTCCCGATCTAGGGTTGGCGACAGCGGCGGGCTTGGATGTTTTCTTGAAAATATGTTCGGGTATCGAGGGTTTCGGCATCGAAGGCAATTTATAGGAAAAAGGGCGACTCGAGGAGGCGACGGAGTCGCCCAGGTGGGACCCACGCACGACCAAGGGGTTGGCTGATCCTGGGTGGCGTCTGGGGGCTGTGGGGCCCCCTGCAGCTCCCCTCCCGGCTCGTTCTTTGTTTCTTCGTGAAAATAAGTCATGTAAATTTGCAGATGATTCCGAGAAACTTCCGTGAAAAACTTTTCTGAAACAAAAAGACAGCAGAAGGCAGGAATTGGCACTGGGCATCTTGTTAATAGGTTAGTTCCACAAATCATGCCAAAATCATATAAAAACATTATAAAAATATGTGGCAATGATATATAATCAAGCATGGAACATCAAAAATTATAAATACGTCTGGGGACGTATCACTACACTACATCATACCTTCCTCTTGGGGTTCCCCAGCGAACGTGTGATCCATGCCATCAAGCAAACTTATCTGGCGCCGTTGCCGGGGACTTGGAAGCTTCAGCTAGGGGAGTTTCACATGTCCTTGCACTTTACTTTGTTATTGTCTTGCTTAGTATATTTTGTTTGTTAGTCTCGTTCTGCCTTTTGTTTCCTCTAAAACTCAAAAAACACAAAAAAATTAAAAATTCCAGCAAGTGTTCTCTTTTTGGTTTGTGTGATTTTATTGCTTGTTTGAGTCATGGTGCTTTTAACTGAATTTGCTATGAAAGACATTAAGGTAGGAAGTGGTTCCATCATTGGTAAAGACAATATTGAAGAATTCCTTAATCACTTAATAGTCTTTATGATCTGAATGAAAAATCTTTGGTGGAACTTACACATGACTATGAGACAGCTGTAGCTTCTTTGGTGGAAAAATTAGATGCTAGGTTTATTAACCTGCATCCTACAATAAAACAATTATTCTTTAAACTTGAAAGTATGGCAAAGGGAGGCTAGCCGGCTGGGCCCCTAGGGGCCAATCTAAGGTGGCCGGCGCACCCCTTAGTGCGGCCAAGGCTGTGGTATAGTCCCACATTGCCCGGCCACCAGGGGTGGCAGCCCTCCTCCACTTATATATATGGGTGCTCCCCTCCTCCCAAAGACGCACAATTTCCCCCTCTCTCTCTCTCTCTCTCTCTCTCTCTCACCTCGAGCTGCTGCTGGTTCTTCGGTTCGAGCTGCTCTTCTTCCGCTGCTGCCGCTGGACCGGGGCCGGGGGATCGTCGCCTACACCGTACTTGTGTAATTCCTCGAAGGTGCTGCACTTGCGGCACTCATCGCTTGTACGACTACACGACCTTGAGGTCGGCATCGCCGTACGTCTTCATCATGCGTCGACACAGATCATTTGATCGTCGATGCTTACGATCTTCAAAGGTATGAATACCATATCCCTCCGTTACTTTATATCTACATAGTAATAGATCTTGGCTAGTTTGTTGTTCGCGTTGTTAGGAAATTTTTTGTTTTCTGTCTCGGAACCCCTTCATTGGCTTGGTTCTCTCCCGACCAGTATACTAAATGAGTGTGCTGTCACGGAACCCCTTCATCTTAGCCATGTCCCTGGTAACGGACAATTTGAGCAACTAGTCATGGGAGCTATGAGATATTCTCACTCTTCCCAATTTTTCTAAAGTAAATTTGATGGGTTAATATAAGTTGGGTCTATGTAACAGCCCCAGTTTGGCACCCTAAAATATGGGCTAATTTTTCACTTTTTGCTTTGCAACATTGCATCATGGCATCCATATGAATTTGCTATTCTAACAACCAACATCTGCAAGCAATTAAAATGGGGAAGCAAACTTCCCAAACACCCAAACCAATGCAATTGCTTAACTTGGAAAACAAATCATTCTTGGACTTCCAAGTTGTTTAGGAAGTTCCAAGTTTGCATTTTATAACCAACTCTCAAATTCCAAATATTGCCAAACAAGAAATGAATTTGGGCATCCACAATTGGGTTAATTCAATTCTATTTTTGGAACCAAGATAAACTTCCCAAAACTTCAAAATAAAATCATGGGGAGCTTCAATATTATTGTGAGAGCCTCCATGAATATTTTATTTATTTTTTTGGAAATATTTAAATGCTCCAAATAAATACAATTTGGGAATTATCAAAAATGGCTATATTTAAACCCTATGAATAAAACTGAATCTAAACATTTTATTTTGGGGCACCAATTTTTGTGAGGCTTCCTCCTGACATGGGGAGCCCATATGAATTTTTTCCCATTTTATAAATTTGTTTAAAGGCCCCAATTAAATCACTAACGATGCTGTTGGACCTGTTTGTAAATACTTTTAAATGTGCCAGGGGGGTCTCTCGAATTTCCTCTTCTCCTCCACAGTGCCGGGAAGCACTGGCGCCATGCCGCCAGCTCCTCCCGAGCCCATGCCGGCGTGCCCCTCCTCACTCGTGCCGCCGTGGCCATGGTGGTCCACCCCACGTGCTTCCCCACTCGCACCGCATCCCATTTCCCCCCACCTGCTCCCCTAGTCTCGCCCCCTTTTCCCCTCACGAGCTCCTCCATTGCCGCCGGGTTACCGAGCTCGTCGCCGGCGTTTAGGTCCACCCCACACAGATCGAGGCCTACAGCAAGCTTTGTCTCGAGCTCCTCTTCCCTTTCGCCCAAGGAATCAGACCGGGAGGCCCGACGCCGACGCGTGCGTCCTCGTCTTCGTCTACCACGGCCGCCGCCCGCCCGGATCGATTCTGGCGTCCCCGTCCACTCCCTCCACCCCCGAGGATACCCACGCAACCAAGGGTGAGCTCCGCGTCTTTTTTCCTTCTTCCACTTCCCCCTCTTCTCCTCTCGCCGCCGGTCACCGGACCTCACCGCCGGCGTCACTCACCACCGTGCCCCGGCCTGGGCACCGGCCTGGGCCGGCCAGACGGCCGGTAGCCTCAGATAGGTGCCCGGCCTGGGCACTGGTCTGGGCCGGCCGGGAGGCCGGCACCCTCAGGCGCAGGCCCGGCCTAGGCACCGGTCTTGGCCGGCCAGGAGGCCGGCCGCCTCAGCCACAGGCCCGGTCTGGAAACCGGCCTAGGCCGGTTTGGAGGCCGGCCTGTCTGGCTTTTAATTTTCCTTTTTGGAATTTAAAGTTAAATTTAAATAATTAATAACTATTTAAATATTGATCCAAATTTGGCAAATCAAATATCAAAATGCTCAGAAAAACAAACTCTACCTGTTAGAACAATTGAAATGGTCCTTTGAGTTTATATTTTGATGTTGTTAAGAATTCCTAAAATGGTATAAATAATACCTAATTTGGGAAAAATCATAATTTGATAAATATTTAACCAAAAATTATGAATAAATTATCAATGTGATCAACACTTCAAATGTTATCAAACCATGCAATTATCCAAACATGATCCCAAATTTTCTTATGATGTTAATCTTTAACTGATTAAAAGAATTAAATTCAAATAATTATTTAATTCACTATTTATTCATCGAAACTCGGAAAATTACAAATAAGGTACCAAAATGATCGGAAGAACAAAACCTAGCCATTCATGTCATGTTCATGCATATTTAAGCCACTTCTTTTGTAATATAATAAATTATAAATAATGTGGTCACTAAGATAAATATGGGGTTGTTTCCAAATAATTGCACTAATTATTTGGAACTCCATTTAATTTGTTAGATAAATTAAAAGATGATATCTTTGCATAAACTTGTCATGTCATCATTTGTGCATTGCACCTCGTCTTCGTGTTATTTATTTGTTCCTTTGTGATTATTTTGGGTATCGATAGATTCCGGAGTGGAGGTTAACCCTACCTACCCCGACGAGCAGTACTACACGCCCCGGCAGCAAGGCAAGAGATAACCTAACCTTCTTGGCATCTAGCATCCTACTGTTTGATAAACTTATTTTATCCACCATAATATTGCATCCGATTCAATTTCATTTTGGTCAATACTAGAGTATCCTATGAATGCATATTTTTCCCCGAACCAATACATGTATCCCTACCTATGAACCATAGGGTTGATGTGTTGGCCTGAGACAAAGATATAATTGTTGTTATATATGCTTAGCTATGCTTAGCCATGCTTAGTCAAATGATATAGTTGTCCGGTGATTATTTCCATAATTATTGATGTTGATGGAATGTTTCGGACATGGTGGTTATCGTTGGTACTTAATTAATTTGCTTAAAAGGCTTGGGTGAGTTGCCATCGGGGATGGTGTTTTGCCTCATCCTTGCCCCTAGGTGCGAGTTCTTGTCTCTAGAACCAAGACTGAGCGTGCTTCCAATGGTGGGGACATATGGAATCCTCTGTAACTAAATAACTTGTGCGGGCGTATCCAAGGCTCCTCTAGATTTGCGCTTTCCATTTGCGTGTGCATTCTAGGTGGATGATGGCGTGAAGAAGGGGTGTGTGTGGTGGTGTTTAGGATGTGGCGATGGGGGCAGGGGCTGAAATAGGCTGGGTAAACTTGCCCTGTCGCCACTGATGACCCTTGGATAGTCTCACGCTAGGTAAAGGTTTAACCGCGCCCACTTGACAGGTTTCCGCGTAAGAGAGATAATCAGGCGAGCCGGACAGTACCGGTGGGTAAAATAGTACACCCCTGCAGGGTAAATCTTTTCGAAAAGCCGTGTCCGCGGTTATGGACGACTTGGGGACGGATATACGAGACAATAGAGAATCTTAACCTAATTAAAACTTGGCAGCTAAAGGTTGCATTACAACATGTGATAAAAGGTTCATTTCCTCGAGGGTGATTCGAGGGAGTTCCTTTAATGGAGATGAGATGTTTCTGGTTACAATTGGTTCGATGAGAACCGAAGATGAAAGTTTACTCTCTTATCCCCTTTCGAAAACATTCTGAGTTGACGATGCCATGGGTCTTTTATATCTTTTGAAAAGGAAAGCTAGCTTTATGCAACATAAATACATATACAGCTTTAGAGCCTTCGTCGGCATCGGTACTATATCGCCCTACTAAACTTGCGAATACGTCGTACTCAGTCTCTCTTTGCTGCCATTATAATTTGTTTCAGAGGAGGACGACACCGAGCACACAGGTGGTTTCTTCCTGGACATCAACGAATAGTTCGGAGTTCCCAGGTGGCAGCTTGGGACATCGGAACAAGCTGGCAGGGTTATGTTTATTTGTAGGCCTCTTAGGCCATATGTTGGATCTTGTTGTTAGACAACGCTACCTCACTTCCGCATGATGTACTGTTGGGTCTGTGACCCCTTTTGTGTGTAATTTGTATCTTTCTCATATATGAGTTGCTATATGATCTTTGTGTCGTAGAGTCTGTAATGTGCCAGTTGTTCCACAAGTCTTGATCTCTGTTTTATACATTGATAGCTATGCCAGTGTTTATGGCACGATCGATGTGTTGCGTGGGAGCGGTAATTCCATGCCCTTCGATTGTGTAGCGTAGCCTGTGGGTTATATAGCCTCTCTGTATAATTCCGGGGTCGGGGCGCTACAAGTTGGTATCAGAGCAGGACTGCCTGTAGGAAACCCTTTCTATTGGTCGATGTAGAGTCTAGATGAAAATTATTTATAACCTAAAAATGAGTTGTGAAAACCTTCTTAGGTTTCTTTTTACTCCTTATCCAATTCACTCTGATCTCGGTGCCATCTTACCTCTATTTGATTTAACGGTTCTTCTGATCATCGGCAAATTCTAAATCTCTAGGTTCACGGGGTTGGCTTCTACCTTTAGTTTACTGGTTATCTCTGCTCGTCTGCCAATTCTAAAGCCCGAAAAGAGGAAGTATTGCGGATCGTCAAGAAATTCCTTTGCTTTAGTCCAAGATCTTGAACCGAAGGTCCCGGATTGTGCTAGGGCTCTGGTATAATGATTCATGAGGGTTTTCACCCTTGTGAGCATTACGCTATTGTGAGTCCCGGTGCATGAAGCTGATCTTTAACCCAAGATCTTTCCCGTTGAATCCTGATGTTAGTTGTCAAACCCTACATCAGGCTGGCGAAATTTGAAGTTAGTCTTCAAACTCGAGGTTACAGCCGTAATTGATTTGCTCAGTAATGCTTTTCTCTGTCATGGAACCATCTGGATCACGACAAGATTGCTCGTAGCGAGTTTTCCGTCAATGTCTGTGTTTCCTCCAATAACACTCATTCGTGTAAACCTTTCGGCACTAGTTGCCGGAAGAGTGCTAACCAGGGCTTCTGCAATATCTTGAGATTGTTGTTAGCCCGTTCCTTACTCTAGATCTTTCATTCGACCTCTATCTGTCTGTTGACAGTCAAGTTCTATCATGCATTGGGGTGTTCTGATGCATATTATTCTTGTGGTTCTTCAAGGCATTCCACTTCGGGATGTCAGGAGAAACAAACTCCGGTACCTTGTCCATCTCTCGGCCAGGTCAAAGATTTGTGATTCGCGGAGTAAGAGCTTGTCTAGCTTTGTTTCGTTCTACCTTGGAGTGTCACACTCTTTTATATCAAGAGGTCGTGCTTAGTCTCATGATGTACTTGATGAAGTGATGCTCTTACCTTTCCGTATCCATCTACCTCCGAGCCACTCGGGCTTGAGAATGTTGAGGATGAATATGGTGGTGGTAATCGGATATTCTTAGCAATTGTTATTGTTTTGAAATCCAAAGACTTTGGTGGCACTTTTAGCATGACTGGTAATCATATCATCGTGCTGAGTTGTCTGTGTTGCCAAGTCCATTCGTTGAGGTGCACACCTTCGGTCAACGAGTTAGATTCTTGTCGAAACTCTCAAGACCACATCTTTTTGCCTTGGAAAGCAAGATTTCCTCTCGCTACCAGTGACTTCTGTCGCTGTGGATCCGAGTGAAGTTCACTTGTCTCCTCGGGTTAAATCACAAGATGGTCATGCATGTGCGGATTGTTGTTGAGATGGTAGGTTGTTGCCTCCAGTTCTCTAAATACGTCATGTGTGCCACTTGTCGGTTTGCTCTTGAATAAGAATAAGTTGTCAAATCTCCTCATTTTACCGGTGTTATCCAATCAGGAAATCAGCTGTGCTTCAGTGCTTGGAGTTCATGATGGTTCAATTTCCTTGGTGTAGTCGTGATCCCATGGTTTTCCCAATCTCGATCGTGTTCTGGAGCTAGACATTGTAGCTCAGAGCTTGAGAATCTAGTTACCCTATCTATCGGTTAACTTTAGCAAACTCCTTCTTCGGACATGTCAAGTCTGAATTGTCCGCACTCCTAACCAAATCTGAATCTCAAGCAGAAATGAAGCTTGGTGTCTATCAAGAGAATGAACTAGTCCAACCTATACCCCGACAAGTTCGGTGTTGTGGATCAAACACCTCACCGGAAGAACTGTTGACGAAATCTCTTCAATCCTTCAAAATCAACCACTATCCATGAGTATTGTGGGTGATTTATCCTAATAGTCCACATATGGCCTTTTCTCTATCTTCAAGTACGACCCTCACTCGATGATCGATTGAAGGCTATTCCGAAGACGGAGTGTAATATCCAGAACCTCAAGGAAAATATTATGACGGAGTTACTAAATGTCCCTTGGTCAATCCTCCTACTCCATCTATCTCATGGCAATAGCTCGTTATGAGGTTTTACCTCTCTATCTAAATGTGGACCAATGCTATATCTTTCCTTCCGCGGAGAACCCGAAGTTTTGTCCAATCCCCCGGACAGTGTGTGAATTCATCAGTCATGTTAGGGCCCAATCTTTAATCTTATGGAAACTTCTGGTATGTCAAAAGCGTGGAGTCCAGAAGTTGTCCTATCCTCGGCTCGACTTTTGTTTGGTCAAGTCGTTCCTAGTTCCCGTAATGGCTTATGGTTTTGGGCAAGAGTCATTTTGTCTATCACTTAAGCTATCTTCTGTTCTTTCCGCCGCATCGACATGTCATGCTGGTTATCTTGAGTCTGCAACAAGGAAGATCATCGTGGGATCGAGAAGATCATGAAAGATGCGTGTTGTCGTTTTCCCCTCATCCCTCTTCCTACTCTAGAATCTCGGGACGAGATTCCTGTAAGGGGGGTAGAATTGTAACAGCCCCAGTTTGGCACCCTAAAATATGGGCCAATTTTTCACTTTTTGCTTTGCAACATTGCATCATGGCATCCATATGAATTTGCTATTCTAACAACCAACATATGCAAGCAATTAAAATGGGGAAGCAAACTTCCCAAACACCCAAACCAATACAATTGCTTAACTTGGAAAACAAATCATTCTTGGACTTCCAAGTTGTTTAGAAAGTTCCAAGTTTGCATTTTATAACCAACTCTCAAATTCCAAATATTGCCAATCAAGAAATGAATTTGGGAATCCACAATTGGGTTAATTCAATTCTATTTTTGGAACCAAGATAAACTTCCCAAAAATTCAAACTAAAACCATGGGGAGCTTCAATATTATTGTGAGAGCCTCCATGAATATTTTCTTTATTTTTTTGGAAATATTTAAATTCTCCAAATAAATACAATTTGGGAATTATCAAAAATGGCTATATTTAAACCCTATGAATAAAACTGAATCTAAAAATTTTATTTTGGGGCACCAATTTTTGTGAGGCTTCCTCCTGACATGGGGAGCCCATATTAATTTTTCCGATTTTATAAATTTGCTTAAAGGCCCCAATTAAATCGCTAACGATGCTGATGGACCTGTTTGTAAATACTTTTAAATGTGCTAGGGGGGTCTCTGGAATTTCCTCTTCTCATCCACAGTGCCGGGAGGCACTGGCGCCATGCCCGCCAGCTCCTCTCGAGCCCATGCCGGCGTGCCCCTCCTCAATCGTGTCGCCGTGGCCATGGTGGTCCACCCCACGCGCTTCCCCACTCGCACCGCACCCCATTTCCCCCCACCTGCTCCCCTAGTCTCGCCCCCTTTTCCCCTCACGAGCTCCTCCATTGCCGCCGGGTTACCGAGCTCATCGCCGGCGTTTAGGTCCACCCCGCACAGATCGAGGCCTACAGCAAGCTTTGTCTCGAGCTCCTCTTCCCTTTCGCCCAAGGAATCCGACCGGGAGGCCCGACGCTGACGCGTGCGTCCTCGTCTTCGTCTAACGCGGCCGCCGCCCGCCCGGATCGATTCCGGCGTCCCCGTCCACTCCCGCCACCGTCGAGGATACCCACGCAACCAAGGGTGAGCTCTGCGTCTTTTTGCCTTCTTCCACTTCCCCCTCTTTTCCTCTCGCCGCCGGTCACCGGACCTCACCGCTGGCGTCACTCACCACCGTGCCCCGGCCTGGGCATCGGACTGGGCCGGCCAGACAGCCGGTAGCCTCATATAGGTGCCCGGCCTGGGCACCGGTCTGGGCCGGCCGGGAGGCCGGCACCCTCAGGCGCAGGCCCAGCCTAGGCACCGGTCTGGGCCGGCCAGGAGGCCGGCCGCCTCAGCCACAGGCCCGGTCTGGAAACCGGCCTGTTTGGCTTTTAATTTTCCTTTTTGGAATTTAAAGTTAAATTTAAATAATTAATAACTATTTAAATAGTGATCCAAATTTGGCAAATCAAATATCAAAATGCTCAGAAA
The DNA here is from genome assembly GCA_012064385.1 of Puccinellia tenuiflora. Classification (NCBI taxonomy): domain Eukaryota; kingdom Viridiplantae; phylum Streptophyta; class Magnoliopsida; order Poales; family Poaceae; genus Puccinellia; species Puccinellia tenuiflora. The sequence continues at coordinate 1,328,831 of QRDG01000191.1, forward strand.
AACAAACTCTACCTGTTAGAACAATTGAAATGATCCTTTGAGTTTATATTTTACTGTTGTTAAGAATTCCTAAAATGGTATAAATAATACCTAATTTAGGAAAAATCATAATTTGATAAATATTTAACCAAAAATTATGAATAAATTATCAATGTGATCAACACTTCAAATGTTATCAAACCATGCAATTATCCAAACATGATCCCCAAATTTTCTTATGATGTTAATCTTTAACTGATTAAAAGAATTAAATTCAAATAATTATTTAATTCACTATTTATTCATCGAAACTCGGAAAATTACAAATAAGGTACCAAAATGATCGGAAGAACAAAACCTAGCCATTCATGTCATGTTCATGCATATTTAAGCCACTTCTTTTGTAATATAATAAATTATAAATAATGTGGTCACTAAGATAAATATGGGGTTGTTTCCAAATAATTGCACTAATTATTTGGAACTCCATTTAATTTGTTAGATAAATTAAAAGATGATATCTTTGCATAAACTTGTCATGTCATCATGTGTTTGTGCATTGCACCTCGTCTTCGTGTTATTTATTTGTTCCTTTGTGATTATTTTGGGTATCGATAGATTCCGGAGTGGAGGTTAACCCTACCTACCCCGACGAGCAGTACTACACGCCCCGGCAGCAAGGCAAGAGATAACCTAACCTTCTTGGCATCTAGCATCCTACTGTTTTATAAACTTATTTTATCCACCATAATATTGCATCCGATTCAATGTCATTTTGGTCAATACTAGAGTATCCTATGAATGCATGTTTTTCCCCGAACCAATACATGTATCCCTACCTATGAACCATAGGGTTGATGTGTTGGCCTGAGACAAAGATATAATTGTTGTTATATATGCTTAGCTATGCTTAGCCATGCTTAGTCAAATGATATAGTTGTCTGGTGATTATTTCCATAATTATTGATGTTGATGGAATGTTTCGGACATGGTGGTTATCGTTGGTACTTAATTAATTTGCTTAAAAGGCTTGGGTGAGTTGCCATCGGGGATGGTGTTTTGCCTCATCCTTGCCCCTAGGTGTGAGTTCTTGTCTCTAGAACCAAGAATGAGCGTGCTTCCAACAGTGGGGACATATGGAATCCTCTGTAACTAAATAACTTGTGCGGACGTATCCAAGGATCCTCTAGATTTGAACTTTCCATTTGCATGTGCGTTGCAGGTGGATGATGGCGCGAAGAATGGGTGTGTGTGGTGGTGTTTAGGATGTGGCGATGGGGGCAGGGGCTGAAATAGGCTGGGTAAACTTGCCCTGTCGCCACTGATGACCCTTGGATAGTCTCACGGGAGGTAAAGGTTTAACCACGCCCACTTGCCAGCTTTCCCCGAAAGAGAGCTAATCAGGTGAGCCGGGCGGTACCGGTGGGTAAAATAGTACACCCCTGTAGGGTAAATCTTTTCGAAAAGCCGTGTCCGCGGTTATGGACGACTTGGGGACGGATATACGAGACCATAGAGAATCTTAAGCTAATTAAAACTTTGCAGCTAAAGGTTGCATTACAACGTGTGATAAAAGGTTCATTTCCTCGAGGGTGATTCGAGGGAGTGCCTTTGGTGGAGATGAGATGTTTCTGGTTACAATTGGTTCGATGAGAACCGAAGATGAAAGTTTACTATCTTATCCCCTTTCGAAAACATTCTGAGTAGACGATGCCATGGGTCTTTTATATCTTTTGAAAAGGAAAGCTAGATTTATGCAAAATAAATACATATACAGCTTTAGAGCCTCCGTCAGCATCGGGCCTATATCGCCCTACTAAACTTGCGAGTACGTCGTACTCAGTCTCTCTTTGCTGCCTTTATAATTTGTTTCAGAGGAGGACGACACCGAGCACACAGGTGGTTTCTTCCTGGACATCGACGAATAGTTTGGGGTTCCCAGGTGGCAGCTTGGGACATCAGAACAAGCTGGCAGGGTTATGTTTATTTGTAGGCCTCTTAGGCCATATGTTGGATCTTGTTGTTAGACAACGCTACCTCGCTTCCGCATGATGTACTGTTGGGTCTGTGACCCCTTTTGTGTGTAATTTGTATTTTCCTCATATATGAGTTGTTATATGATCTTTGTGTCGTAGGTTCTGTAATGTGCCAGTTGTTCCACAAGTCTTGATTTTTGTTTTATACATTGATAGCTATGCCAGTGTTTATGCCACGATCGATGTGTTGAGTGGGAGCGGTAATTCCATGCCCTTCGATTGTGTAGCATAGCCTGTGGGTTACATAGCCTCTCTGTATAATTCCGGGGTCGGGGCGCTACAGTCTACGAGTGCCTGGTGGAATACCAAGAGTCTTAAAGCCAATTGGGTAGGAGCACATGTTGGAATAACAGAGTGTCCAATTAATGTGTGAAAAACTAATTTTTATCAAATCATAGGAGAAAATTGTTGTTTTGCGCAAAATCAGCCATGGACCTCCACCTAAGCATGTAGCTAGGTTCCACTTACATATCATCTAAGCATGCTTGCCAGTACAAAACCCATTGTACTGACCGTATTCGCTGAGGCTGCAACTTTTTATGTTGCGGGTTTGATACGTAGGTCATGATACTTCACTCGACATGCTTCGCCTGTGGCGCATCAAGATTGAGGCTTCATCTATCGTTTATGTCCGCTGTGTACTTGATCTATTTATATTTGGTTTGTGCTAGTCTTGAGCTATGCAATTTGTAAGAATTTTCTATTCTGGATCATATTCGATGTAATAAAGACGCATTTGTTACTGTTATTTATTTGTAATGAGTGTGCTAGCGAGTCGATCTGGGACTAGCACCATACTCATAGACGAGATCCATATTATTGGGTTGAGTCGCTACAGATGGTATTAGGATCGTGACCTTAGAAAATGGATTAGGAATAACCATTGGATGAAAAATTATTTTCCAAATTCTTTATATATTTATTTGACTTTAATCTGTTAACCTTATCTTTATCTCCCCTTTTTTGAAAATATAGTGGAGATCCCCATTGAGAAGAAAAATCCAGACAAGAAGGGAACATCAAATTCATCTATGGAAACTACGAGAAGATAATAGGTTCCCACCATTTAATTTTCTTATTAGTTATCCAGACGTGTTAGGTATTGATCATATCAACTCGCGTGGTATGACAATACTAGTTTGTTGTGGTTCTATTTGTTTACCAAAAAAATTTAGGAAGTTATATATACCCTATTTTTTAAGTATTTTAAACTGGTTGTTTGCTTATGTGATGCTTGCTAAGTGTTGTGTTGATCATAGTAGGGGTAGTGTTATTCTCTTAGAATCTACTCTTCCCTATTAGTTATCTCATCCCAAACTAGACCATAAACACCAATCACAATAGCTGAGACTTGGAGAGATCCTTGCCTTTTCTGAAACAAATACGTTCTTGGAGGCGGGACAATGGCTCCAGAGCATAGAGCAAAGCATGAAAGATAACAACATTCAAGCAAAGGACATGGTGCAATGTGCTATTGAGTACTTTACGGTTGTAGCAAAGGCTTGGTGGGAGGCATACCGAAAGAGCAATGCACTACCAGAGGATATTGCATGGGAGAAATTCAAGAGAACGTTGCTGGATTTACGTCTTGTTGATCGGACGCAAAGGACACAAGGTCATAGCATGGAGATGAAATGTGTTTGCAAAATCTGTGGAGATTAGGACACACATCAAGGGATCGTCGCAATCAGTGTCCAAATTGTGATGCAAGCCATGGAGTTGATGAATGCCCCACATTTCAGGTTGCTTGTTTCCTATGTGAAGGATCAAATCACGTCCCTGCTCGATGTCACCTATACCCCATTGTTCAGCAAGTGAAGCAACAAGTAAAGGATGTGATGCGACAAGCTCTCAAGGATAACTCAGATGGACAAATGGAGAAGGGCAAACGCAAGAGTGATATCAGTCAAGTAGACTACGACCAACGCAAAGAACAAGAACATGGCACCGAAAGGAAGAACGGTGAAGAGAATCCCAATAAGAAGGATATCAACAATGTGATATGCTACAAATGTAAGAAACCAAGGCACTATGCCTCGGACTACCCTGAAAAGAAGAAGAATGCTGGAGACTTCAAGGAGAACAAGCAGAACCCATTTCACGAGGTGCATTATGGAGGTCATCATCAAAAGAAGGAACTTCAGAACCGTCCCAAGAGGGATCTTAGTCTGGTGCATTGCTTCAGATGCAAGAAGATGGGACACTACACTGACAAATGCACAGAGTAGAAGGCTGCAGAAGGAGCTGCATCCAAATCCGTTACAGATGGCTATGTAAATCATATGAGCTTGTATTTACTCTATGCTGAACCATTCCTCATTATGTGTAAACTCTTGATCAATTCATGCACCGCTCTTGTTATTTTGATACTTGTGCATTGCATTGGTTCATATCAAAGAGCATTTGTGGATAGAATAAGCTACCGAGCCAGACTCTTAGGTGAACCATTAGAACTAGTTCTCCTGGAGGACAAGCCCATGGTAAATAAATACCCCGTTTATGTTTCCAAAGGAGTTACCGGGAAATCCACTGCGTAGAGATATCGAGTTTATCATTGACTTGATACCAGGAACAGGACCTTTAGCTAAGAGGCCATACAAGATGGATGTAGAGGAATTGAAAGAAGTAACTTAGGGAGCTGTTGGATAAGGAATTTCTACAACATAGTTCATCACCTTGGGGAGCCCCAGTTCTGTGGGTAGAGAAGAAGGATAGGACACAATGATTGTTATGGATTATCGCTCACTTATTGACTTGACGATTAAGAACAAATACCCACTGCCCAATATAAATGATCTGCTCGATCAGTTAAAGGGAGCACGTGTATACTCCAAGATCAATCATCGATCAGGATACCACCAATTAAAGATTAGGAAGGAAGATATTCCCAATACCGCCTTCACTACGAGGTATTGTCTATATGAGTATACGGTTATGTCATTTGGACTAACCAATGCCCCAGCATACTTCATGACCATGATGAACAATGTATTTATGGAGTTCTTGGACAAGCTCGTAGTGGTGTTCATCGATGATATACTAGTATATTCCAAGAATGAAGAGGAACATGGAGGAAACTTGCGTCTGATCTTGGAAAAGCTTAGAGAGCATAAGCTATACGCAAAGTTTAGCAAATGCGAGTTTTGGCTAAACGAAGTGGGATTTCTTGGACACGTGGTGTCCGGAGATGGCATCCCAATGGATCCAGTCAAGGTGTCGGCTGTAACGAATTGGGAGTCACCTGAGTCAGCAAAGGACAACCGGAGTTTCTTAGGACTTGCAGGATATTAACGGAGATTCATTGAGAACTTTTCCATGATTAAAAAACCCATGATGAAATTGTTGAAGAAGGCGAAGAAGTTTAATTGGATTGAGGAGTGTGAAGCTAGTTTCCAAGAGCTGAAGCAATGACTAGTGGCGACACCAGTTCTATGTTTGTTGGACTTACAAAAGGATTTTCAAGTCTATTGTGACACTTCTCATCTAGGACTTGGGAGTTGATACAAGAAGGAAGAGTAGTATCCTACGCATCGAGGCAACTCAAAAATCATGAAAGAAATTATCCCACTCATGATTTAGAGCTTGCATCTATCGTCCATGCACTCAAAACATGGAGACATTACCTCATGGGCAAGCATTGTGATGTGTTCATGGATCATAAGAGTTTGAAGTACATATTCACTCAGAAAGAGCTGAACATGAGACAAAGGAGATGGTTGGAATTGATACAGGATTACGATATGAACCTCCAATATAACCCCAGAAAGGCCAATGTCGTGGATGATGCATTAAGCCGCAAGGGCTACATAAATGGACATATAGAAGGAGAATTACATCGAGAATTATGTGAGCAGTTTAAGTCTCTCAGATTGGAGTTAGTGCCAGAGGGATATTTGGCGACATTGGAGGTAGAACCAGTTTTGATGGGTAGTATCAGAATCAGAAAGGATATGAAGGATTGCAAAGGATAACAAAAAATATGAAGGAAGGTAAAGCTAAAGAATTTCATGAGGATTAACAAGGAACAATATGGTTGGGAAGTGTATTTGTGTGCCAAAGGATTCAGAGGTTAGGAAGCTATATTACAGGAGGCTCATGATTCTCCGTATTCTATTCATCCTGGCAACACAAAGATGAATAAGGATTTGAAGAAATGATTTTGGTAGACCAATATGATGAAGGACATTGTGGAATATATTGCCCGATGTGAGGTGTGTAATAGAATAATGGCCGAACACCAGAAGCCAGCAGGATTGCTACAACCATTATCTATACCAAATGGAAACAAACTTCCCCAAGGAGGAGGATCGTTGAAGAACCTATAGCGTGTGAGATAACTCTTTAGTGGAGTAACGCAAACCCGAGGGTCGTAAGGTATTGTTTGAGGCTTTTGTTTGTCGAACCAATGGAATTATCCGAACCTAGTTCGTGAACAAGAGAGGGTTCTGCAAGCTGGTGAGGTTGACCGCCGAGTGTTAGAGTACGCGATTTGCTAAACCATATACAAGGTAATGATTTGGGTACGACATGTATTGGCCCCCATGACGACTACTCTCATTATTTGCTCTTGCTATGTGGTATGGTAAATCTTGAGAGACTCACCTACAGAAAGGACGACAATGATCTGCCCCATAATGGAATAATTTCGACCCTAGTAAAGGCAACCGCTGCCAACTCGTAGGTTAAACGATGAGTTTGAGCCAAGTAGGTTTTCGCAACAACCCCGAAGATATATTCAATAGGACCACTATGAGAGAAATGATAGACGCTTAGAATTGACGCCAAGCCTCGATGAGAAGATTCCTTCGTATGCTCTCCATCACGATATTGCACACTTCACCAATGGAGAATCATGAGCCTCATGTAATATTATGTGTGATAATAAGATAGGAGATGGTACCATAACAAGGGATTTGTGAATAATGCTAATTATACCGACAAGATAAGTATGAAGGCTAGATTGATTGTGCATAATGAGCTATTACACTTACAACATATCGGGAAGAGGATCCTATACAGATCTACACATGCCACTAGCGAAACCAAGTTGAATTCTTTTAAGGGGGTTAGCCCAGAGACGGGAATTGCAAGAGAATCATCATTCTGAAGACGAGGCTACATGAGAACAAGAGAATGATCTTCGGGCAGACCACCCACACCTATTTGCTAGCCAATCCGAATCTCGAGGAGGAGATTCATCTTAAGGGGGTTAGTCTATAACATCCCAATTTTTAGAATTGGAATGTTTTCATTTAATCATGTGCATTTCATCATGGCATCATTCTAAAAATATTCATTTGTTTGGTTGCATTTATATCTAAATGTTTATTTCCAAAATCCTAATTTAAACTTTCCCAAAACCCTCTATAAGGCATTATAAGCCTATGGATTTATTTTGTATTTTAAATTATATTAAAACTAGTCCCAACTAGTCTATAATGACAAGGAACGATATTTCAAAATTTTCAAAATTTATTTGACTCAATTTGGAATCCAATTTCAAAATTTTTAAAAGAAAAAAAAACGGCCGAGCAGCCCTACTGCTTAGCGCCACACATGGGCTAAGCCCATCTTTTATTCTTTTCTTTGTTTGTCTTGGGCCGAATCTAATTGGCTCATTTCTCCTTCTCTTCCCTCTCTCTTCTTTCCCTCCCGAGTGGGCCAGCCTAGCTAGGCCGCTGCATCCCGCACGACCCAGCTCGTCGGGTCGATCGATCCATTCGATGGAATCGTTTAGGAAACATGTTGTTTCCCTTCGGTTCAAACCTTGCCTCATTCAAACTGATTTATCTTTATCTAGAAGACTTTAAATTCAAATCCGTTTTTTTACCTTGTTCCTTACTCCAAGTAGCACCTTTCCACCGACCTTAACACCTTGGAGTCGCAGTTTTTCTACCTTTCTTTTCGTTCTACCGAAACCCTAAATACCCGAATCCTATTTTGTTATTTTCGAGCTCTAAACTTCGTTGATTGATTTCGGCTCCTTCGTCAATGTTGTAGATCACGTCGAGATATTTCCATCCTGATAAACCTCACCTCATTTCGTTCAACATAGCCAGAGAAATTCGTATCGCAAGGCTTCAGATCTGATCGAGTAAATCTTCGATTACGCCACAACCATCCAACCAAATCCAATGCTACTTTTACAAAAGGTATATCCCACGTTTCCCACAACTTTCGTGTTCAAAGTTTTTCAATTTGATGTACTGTTTTGTCTAATCAAAACAGATCTATTTTTGAGGTATCAACTAATCAGAACTCGACACGTGTCGTCCTCGTCAGCGCCTCGTCAGCATCCGGGTGGCAGCAACGTCATCGCCGCGAAAACATCCAGTCAGCAGCGGTGTCAGCACTATGTCACGCTGACATCATTAAGGTCAACTCTCGGTCAAATATCTTTTCTGAAAATTACAGAATAGTGATTAAGCTTACAAAATTCATAGTAATTCAACCGTACGTCCAAAATTAGCAAATAATATACCGTTTTGTTCAGAAAATTGAGGTCTACTCAGATCTGTAATAAATTATGCTTTTACTGAATCTATATTTTCTGTTATTTAAAACTATAGATTTGTGTATTTTAAATATAGTTTTAAATTTGTAAATCCTTTTTAATCAAATCTTTTTGCTTCTATTTTTAAATTGAATTCTCTGTCCAGAGAATTTTAGATCTAAAATTTATGAACCTTAGTTTGATGGAAGTTTGCAAAACTCTAATTAAGTCTTATAAAAGTGTTTTAGTTGCAAACTAAATACTTTGTTGCATTAAAAATATTTTTACATGCATCATATTATATCTAGACAACCAGGTAACTAAATAAATTTTTTGTGTGATTATTAATATGACAAGCATGCATGTGTTGCATTTTGGCTATCTTGTATTGGTGTTTATTGTGTATCGTTTGCTACGTCTAGATTGTGAGAGGTGTGATCATTGCAGCACTTGTGACGAGTGCGTGAACAACTACAATAAATAAAGGCAAGTGGTGCTCATAAATGTCCTATTATTTTCCTATGAATCGTAGTCTTTATTTTATTGCATGTGTAGGAGCTGTATGAAGCTATGCTAGATTATTCCATTAACACCCAAATGGAATAATCATATGTTCTCCCTTAGCATTGATATTGGCAAACCGTCATAAGTTAGATTGCTTAGTTGATGAACAGAAAGCGTGGATGGGAAAATCATGACATGTTTATTTTGTTTATAGTTTATAATGCTTAATAAAACAACTGAGTAATTAATCTAACACCGGGCGGATTGCTAGATTGTCATCTAAGTGTAAATTATGGTGGGGACCGCCGCCAGTATCATGAGAATATTTTGGTTTCTTTGTGTAGTAGCTTTGGTGCAACCATATGTCGTATAAGTATGGACTTGACTGAACTTAGTAGGTTGTGGTATCTTGAATCCTTCTTAGCTAGAGATGTAGAATAGTGTAGGTTGGTATGGTGCGTGGGGGTTTAAGGGATTGCTTCCCAACGGTTTCGGCTTGGTTCTCTCCCGACCAGTATACTAAATGAGTGTGCTGGTACATGGGGTTAACCGGGTCATATGGGTAAATTGCACCACCTCTCGAGAGTCAAAACTAAGATCTTAGCCATGTCCCTGGTAACGGACAATTTGAGCAACTAGGCATTGGAGCTATGACATATTCTCACTCATCCCAATTTTTCAAAATTAAAATTTGATGGGTTATCAGAAGTTGGTCTACGAGTGACTAGTGGAATACCAGGGGTCTCAAAGCCAATTGGTCAATTGGGTAGGAACACCTGTTGGAATAACAAAGCGTCCAATTAATGTGTGAAAAACTAATTTTTATCAAATCATAGGAGAAAACTGTTGTTTTGCGCAAAATCAGCCATTAACCTCCACCTAGCCGAGATAAGCATGTAGCTAGGTGCCACTTATATATCATCTAAGCATGCTTGCCAGTACAAATCCCATTGTACTGACCGTGTTTGATGCGGCTGTAACTTTTTATGTTCCAGGTTTGATACGTAGGTCATGATACTTCACTCGACATGCTTCGCCTGTGGCGCATCAAGATTGAGGCTTCATCTATCGTTTATTTGCGTTGTGTACTTGATCTATTTATATTTGTTTTGTGCTAGCCTTGAGCTATGCAATTTGTAAGAATTTTGTATTCTAGATCATATTCGATATAATAAAGACGCATTTCTTATTGTTATTTATTTGTAATGAGTGTGCTAGCAAGTCAATATGGGACTAGCACCATACTCATAGACGAGATCCATATTATTGGGTCGAGTCGCTACAGTACACAATGCACCCAAGATGAACAAGCTCTTGGGAACACAATTGTAACAGCCCCAGCTTTGTACTGAAAAATACGAATAATTTTTCCACTTTTTGTTCCTCATTGTGTGCATCATGGCATAAGTTAAATTGTTAAGTTGACAACCAACACTTGGGAACACCTTTAAAAAAAAAGGAAGCCAAACCTTCCCCAACCTCTAAACCATGAAATGCACCAAATGGTACAACCCTTAACATGACAGGTGACCATATGGTCTAACAAGTTCCTAAGTTCACCACAATGCATAAGAACCAAATGGGTTGTTTCCAATTGTTTCCAAATTGCTAAATCTACAAACGGGGTTCAATTCCAAACACTATTTTTGAAACCATGTTAACTTGTTCAAAAATCCACAAGAAAAATATGGGGAGGTTCCCTATCTTGTTGAGAGCATCCCCAAAAATTTTTGTAATTTTTGGACCAACGTAGAGGCCCAAATAAAAATTAGCCTTTTCTGCCAAAAACTGGTCATCCGGAATGACCCGGATTTTTCCGGATCCATTCCGGGTCGACCAGAATTTTCCGGACCTTTCCGGAAAATTCCGAACGGTGCACAGTGGCGACCATGGACACTGGCGCCATGCCGCTACCTCCTCCCGTGCCCATGCCGCGCCCCTCACCTGCTCCCCCCTCGCGCCATGCCTCCGTGGCCCTGGAGGATAAGGAGAGCACCCCAGCGATGCTCTCTCTCTCTCTTCCCCACCCCTCACCTGCTCCCTTGCTCCTTCTCCCTCTCGCTCTCTCTCTCGGCGTGGACGCCGTGGAGCCTCCACGTATCGCCGCCGTTAGGAGCTTCCCGGAGCAACTCGAAGCGGTGGAGGAGGTCCGCCTGCTCCTCCTCTACCTCCAACACCAAAGCACGTGTGCTGGGAGGCCCGGACTCGAGCTATTCGAACTCGTCTTCCCGGGGTCGGTCCGCCGCTCGCCGCGCTCGTCCCCGACAAAATCGGCCGCCGTCCCTCCCTCTCCGGCCTCACCGACCACACGGGCGTGCTTAGGGTGAGCTCTGCTCTCCCCTAGACTTCCTCCTGTTTCCCCTCCCCCTCTATTGCGTGATCGCACCGAGCGATTTTCCGCCGCCGCCGTCGCAGTTGCCCAGAATCGAGTCGTCCGGAATCACCCGGATTATTCCGGATCGATTCCGGCTCAACCGGAAATTTCTGGACCTTTCCGGACAAATTCCGAAACCCTAACAGAAACTTTTGAGGTCACCTCGGATTTGGCCCGGAATTAGCCCGGATTATTCCGGACCCCGGACCAATCCGGATAGATTCCGAACCAGCTTTAGAAACTTGTGAAAATCATACTTTAACTTCTTTCTTTTCAAATCTTGCAAATGTTATACCAATTTGATCAACATGTCAAATGCTAGTAATTCATGCCAATATCTTATCTTGATCACAAACGTTCTTATGATGTTATCCGTTATGTGGTTAAACGAATTAAATTCATATAACTATTTATTTCGCTATTTATTCTTCGGTACTCTTTAATCATGTCATGTTCATGCATATTTGAGCAAATTCTAAATAATGTGGTCATTTATGAACACTTGGACGTTAAGTTAAATATGGGGTGGTTTCCAAATAATTTCCCTAATTATTTGGGTCTCCATTTAAATTTGCTATTTAATTTATATAATGATATCCTTGCATGAAATTGACATGTCATCATGTGATTGAGCATTGCACCTTGTGATCTTGTGATTTATTTGTTCTTTGTATTTATTTTGGGTATCGATAGATTCCGGAGTCGAGGTTAACGCTACTTACCCCGATGAGCCGTACTACACGCCCCGGCAGCAAGGCAATAGATAACCTAACCTTCTTGGCATCCTATTGTTTTATAAACTTATTTTATCCACCATAATATTGCATGCGATTCCTTTGTCTCTTATGATCAATATGTAGAGTATCCTATAGATGCATGATTATCCACCAAACCATCACATACTTCCCTCCTATGAACCCTAGGGTTGATGTGTTGGCCGGATACAAAATATAATTGTTGCTTATATGCTTAGCTATGCTTAGCAATGCTTAGTTGAAATACTAGTTATGTCCGTTGTTAAATTCCATAATTGTTGATGTTGATGGAATGATGCGGGCATGGTGGCTAATGGTGATGCTTAATTAAAATGCTAAGAAGGCTTGGATGAGTTGCCATCGGGGATGGTGTTTTGTCTCATCCTGGCCCCTAGGTGCGAGTTCTTTACCTCTTGAACCAAGACGATCGTGCTGCCATTTTTGGGGACATATGGAATCCTCTTTAACTGAATAACTTGTGCGGGCGTATCCAAGGGTCCTCTAGTTCGGTTTTCTATTTGCGTGTGAGTGGAAAAAAATGTTGCGGAGGATTTGTGTTTAGGGCGTGGCGATGGGGGCAGGGGCTAAAATAGGCTGGGTAAACTTGCCCTGTCGCCACAGATGACTCTTGGATAGTCTCACGCGAGGTAAAGGTTTCCCCGGAAGAGGGCCAATCAGGTGAGCCGGACGGTACCGGTGGGTAAATTAGTACACCCCTGCAGGGTAAATCTTTTCGAAAAGCCGTGTCCGCGGTTATGGATGACTTGGGAATAGACGATAAGATCATAGAGAAACTTAACTTAATTGATATGGCAGCTAAAGGTTGCATAATCAACGTGTGATAAAGGTTCATTTCCTCGAGGGTGATTCGAGGGGGTGCCTTGGTGGAGATGAGTTGTGGTTGGTTACAAAAGGGTTCGATGAGAACCGTTGAGGAAAAGTTTGCTCTCTTATCCCCTTTATAAAAATTATTCTGAGTAGACGAATGCCATGTGTCAATTATTTATCGTTTATGAAAATTTAGCTTTATGCAAAAGAAATACATATATAGCTTTAGAGCCTCCGTCAGCATTGGGCCTATATCGCCCAACTAAACTTGCGAGTACATCGTACTCAGTCTCTCTTTGCTGCCTTTATATTTGTATTTCAGAGGAGGACGACACCGAGCAGCTAGGTGGGTTCTTCGTGGACGTCGACTAGTAGTCCGGGGTTCCCAGGTGGCAGCTTGGGACCATGGAACAAGCTGGCTTGGGGTTATGGTTATTGTAGGCCTCTTAGGCCATAATTTGCATCTTGTTGTATTATGTCGGAGAACTGTCCCAGGAACTGGGTGTGTCTCACAAGGATCGAGTAAGGGGCTGAACACGGAATCAAACAACCCTCAACGTGCCTCGGCGACGGTGCTCGTCGAGCTTGCTGCGGGACGGCACTGCAGAGATGAACGCACGGTCTTACCCAGGTTCAGGGCCCTCTTTTGGAGGTAAAACCCCTACGTCCTGCTTTGGGTATATTGCACTGCTTGGAGAGGTTACAGTACAAGGAGAGCTCGGAGAGCTCGAGGTGGCTAACAATGGCTAACCCTAGATCTTGAGCTTGGGAACTTGGCACCAAAGATTGAACCGGAGAAGAACCCTTTGCCCGAACGTGCTCCCCCTCCTTTTATAGGTGTCTCGGACCTCTTTCCCCAAATATCTTAGCGGGAAGGGTTACCACATGGCGACGAAGGAGGAGGCAGGGTGCACGATAAAGGTGGAATCCATGGACGCGGTCCATGACAGGCGAGCGGCGTCACCAAAGCTGGAAAAGCCACCGTCCAGCCGGACGGTGGGCTGGCGCTGCTGAGGTGGGAGGGGACCCACAGTGACGTCGCCCTTGGAGCGTAGCTGCAGACGGTTCCCTTGTCACCAAAGTGGCAAGTCTCGTTGTCCGCTTTGCTTGGTGCTGCTTTGTTGACTGCTTTATACATAGGAACGGCAACTGCGGCGTTGCCGTCACCGCGCGCAGACGCGCGCGTCGCTCTGCAGCGGGCGCAGAGCCCATGTGCGCTCTGCCGCGGAGGCAGAGCTAGCTTCGTGAGGAAGGAACCCCGCGAGGCAAAAGTCCTCGCCGAGCCTTTGGCTTGGTCCTTAGCAGAATTGTAGGTAGCATCCGCGATGCCCTCTCGAGGAGAGGTCCCTCGCCAAGGGAGAAAACCCTCGGCGAGGAGAGTAGGTCCCTCGCGAGGGAAAACCCTCGCGAGGCTCGCCAGGCTTGGAGAGCCTGGTCCTTAGCGAAATCGTCTGAAGAAATGTCGTGGGCCCTGGCAGGCCGGCCCATGGTACCCTGGTTTCCACTGTGCCGACAGTAGCCCCCGGGCCCACGATGGGCACGCCGAAACCCGCGGGTGGAGGCGAAGCGTCGAGGGCCCAAAGACGCCTGCCTGGGCCGTGACACGTGGGGCGCTGCGGTTGCGCCCGAGGCCACGATCTCCTCGGCTTCAACGGGCGACCCGGTGGGACCCGCCACGTCCCGGGCAACCGGTCAATAAAGCCTGGGCGCGGAGACAGCGCCCATCACTTCTCCCATTACTCTGCCGCACACTCCCCCCAAAACGCCTCCTTCTTCCCAGAGCGCTCCGCCTCCGAGGTCTTCTTCTCCACCGCATCCATGGCGCCCAAGAAAGCGACCGCCGACCAGAAGGGCAAGGCCACGACACAGGCCGGCACGTCTGCAGCGGCGGTGCGGGGTGCTGCACTCGAGGAGGCGCTGCCGAAGTCCCGCATCCACTCGGCGGCGATTGCAAAGGTGCGCTACCTGGCGGCCTCGAGCACCAACGAGCACGGCGCCACCGAAATGAGACCGGCCGGCAGCAGGCTTCCCGAGGGGTATTACCCCATCTTTCTTCACACACTCTATGCCGGTCTTGTTCCTCCTTTCTCCGACTTCCTCCTGGGGATTTTGGAGGTGTACCAGATCCACCTTCTCCATCTTCATCCCAACTCCATCCTCATCCTCGCCATCTTCGCCTACCTCTGCGAGGCCTACATTGGCATCCGTCCCTCGGTGGCGCTCTTCCGCAGCTTCTACTCCCTCCGGTCCACCGCGCAGAATGAGCGGCTCGGATGCGTCTCCTTCCGCATCGCCGACGCCCGGAGCAGGAACTACATCCCCATCGCATGGTGCGGTGAGAACGCCATCACCAAGGTGACGAAGAAGGTGGAGGACTTCCGCAAGCGGTGGCTCTACGTCGACACCAAGGGGAGCCACCCTCTCCTGGAGGTGCCCGTGGCGCCCCCGAGGAAGTGGGCGCGCTGGGCGAGCGCAGGCTTCGAGGGCCCGAAGCTTGACGAGGTGTACGAGTGCATACGGATCCTCCGCGACGCCGGACTCACCGGCCAGATGGTGGCGAAGGATTTCACAAGGCGCCGCATCGCCCCCCTCCAGTGGCATTCGGAGCCGGTGTGGCAGTACACTGGCAGGGAGGACAGGATGCACTTATGCCAGGACAACTTCAAGCCGGAGGTGCTGTACCCGATCATGGGGTCCTCTTCGCCACGACGGACATCCCATCCCCCACCAGGGACGAGGCCAAGACGCTCTTCAGCTTTGTTGAGGAGCGCGTGCAGGAGCACCGCAGGCGCCTGCCTGTTTTCGACGAATGGGGCATCGTGCCCGCAGGGCACGCAGGCCCCGCACCAACCCGTGGGCGGTGGAGCCGGAGCATATGGACGAGTCGCCGGGGCCGGACGAAGGAGAGGACTCTGGCGAGGGCGAGGCCTCAAGAGAAGCAGACCCCTCGGGAGACTACGCGGGCTCCTCGAGGAGCGCACCGCCTGAAGAGGACCTCCAGGTGATCTCCTCCAGCGACGACGAGGATGCCTTCCGCGTGGCTCCCTCCCAACGCACCACGGAGGAGGTGAGAGGCAGCGGCACGGGAGGGCGCTGCGAGCCCCGCTCCAAGCTCCTCCACGACAAGGACGCCGGGGCCGCGAGGAGCGCTCCTCGCGAGGAGGCAAGGGCGCCTCAAGAGGAGGCCAGAGCGAGCAGCCCCAGCCGCCCAAGGCGAAGAGAAGGGTGTGGAGGATGGCCGACGAGTAAGTCCTGATCCCTCTTTTCCTTTGGTATTTTGCTTTCGATTACCCTCCTGAAAGATTTTCTGTTTGTCTTTTTAGCAACCCTGCGGCGCCGAAGAAACGACGGCTCCGCAAGCTTGGAGAGACCGCCAGCGTTGCCGTGGAGACGCCTGTGGCTGACGAGCCGCAGCAGGTGGCTATTCCTCCCGCGGGTGAGCACCGCGCGGAGGAGGTGGTTGAAGGGGCGGCGCCGTCGCCAGCTCGGGCCGCTACTCCTCCCGCGGGTGAGCACCGCACAGAGGAGGTGATTGAAGGGGCGGCGCCGTCGCCAGCTCGGGCCGCTACTCCTCCCGCGGGTGAGCACCGCGTAGAGGAGGTGATCGAAGAGGTGGCGGCGTCGCCAGCTCCGGCCGCCACTCCTCCCGTGCAGCAGGAGGCAACGGAGGAGGAGAGGGTGGATGAAGAGATCATCATGGAGCCGCCTCCAGAGGTGGAGGAGGCTCCCACAAGAGGGGCTGGCGTGCCCGAGGCCATGGCGGGGGCGGCCACCACGGAGGGGGCGGGAAGCGCCCCTGAGGAGCAGGAGGTGGGGGCGCCTCCGGAGCCCATGGACGCCAGAGCCGGGGGCGAGAGGACGCCCAGCCCCCAGAGGGCTCCTAACGCGGGCGGCGAAGGAGGCGCCCACACGAGCCCCCAGGCCGCACCAGAAGCGGCTGTGAGCCCGAGGCAAGGTGTCTCGGGTACCTCGCCAATCGTCGAGGAATCTGCACCCCGCGGCGATGCGGGGACCTTGGCGCTGGGGGGAGCCACGCCGACGCGCAGCTCGGCGCAGCGCCGTCTTCGGTCAAGCGCGGCAAGCGCTCGACGAGCTGGAGGCGCAGTACGCCGAGGAAGAGCTCGCCAGGGCGGAGGAGCGGGCGAGACTTGGCGAAGCCTGGGCCCTCCTCTTCGAGAGGGTGGAGAGGTGCTGCCAGCAAGATGCGGCGGCCCAGGCGGCGCGCGAGGAGGCAGTGCGCTTCGCCAAGGAGACCCGCGACAGCGTGCAGCGGGAGGCGGCGGAGACCATGGACCAGCTGGACGCCGCGCGGGAGGCGCTCGAGGCGGAGACCGCCTCCAAACAGCAGGAGATAGCGGCCGCAGAGCAGAAATTCATCGCTGACTCCAAGGTTGTAGAGGCCAGCCTGAAGGAGCTCCGCGAGCTGCTGGACACCCGCGAGAAGCGGCTGGTGCAGCGCGAAGCGGAGCTGACGCAGCACGAGGGAGAGCTCTCCCCTCACGAGGCGGAGCTGCGCCAGCGCGAGGAGCAGATCCAACAGCTCGAGAAGGAGCAGGCCATCCGCGAGGAGCAACTGGCGGCTCGCGAGGGCCGGGTGGCCAAGGACGAGGCCACCTACGCGGAACGCCACGAGAAGGCCAACGCCGACTTCGCGGCGAAGCTAGAAAAGAATCCAGGAGGAGGCCGATGCCAAGGTCAACCTTATCCGCTAGAATCTCGCCCAGGATTACGACGCGAAGGCCACCAAGCAGGAGGAGCGCTTCACGAAGAAACGCAATGAGCTCCAGCACCAGATCGAGGGGCTCGAGAAGGAGGGGAAGGAGATGGCCTCCCGCCTCAAGCGCGCCAAGGAGGCTCAAGCTCATGCGGAAAAGGAGGTTGCCGCCCTGAAGGAGGACCTGAGCGAGCTCCAGCAATAGGTGAGGCCGGTCGTGAGCCTCGTGGAACAGGCACGGGACGACGCGCAGATTGGCCGGACCATGTCGCGCCAGCGCCAGCACATGCTCCAAGGCTTGGTGCTCCGCGTGCGCGCCGTTGGGGACCGTCTGGGATCGAGGTCCCCTCCCTTGCCGCAGGGGGGAGCGACGATGAGGCCGCGTACACGTTCTTCTTCGAGCTGTTCCTCGCAAAGCTTGAAGAGACCGCGAAGGACTTCAACGAGCGCGTCGTGGAGGATAGCCGCGATCTCCTCGTCCTCGCCACCTGCCGCATCTTTGCCAACCTCTCGAGGCTCCAGCCTTCCCTCGACTTCGAGGCTGTGACGGCGCCCGTCGACATCTGCAGCGTGGCGGTGAACGACAGGATGCGGAAGGCCGCCGAGGCGTACGCCAAGAAATTCGACCAAGTCGAGGTCGAGGAGGGCGAGGACGATGGCGAGGAGGACGCCACGGAGGAGGCCCCTGCGGACGACGTGGGCACCTCAGGGGGCCCGACGGCCTGAGCTTTTGCCTGCAGCTGGATGTGCATGGGGCACATATTATCTTAGCATTTGCTTGTAAAAAATTTTGTAAAGACTTGTTAAATTTCATTGGAATGCGCTTGTGGATGTCCCTCGGGAGGCTTTTGTCTTTCCCCTTCATGTCTTTTTCGCTCTACGTCTTAGGACCCTCTCTTAGCGCTACACCACCGCCGGTTCGGTATGTGAGAGTCAGGGCTCCACAAGGCCGGGGGGTGCGTGAGGCCTCAAGAAGTAAGAGCTCCTCGAAGCGCGATGCTTGGGGCCCCCCTTTGACGTGCAAGCAGCCCACGAGGCGTAGGAGAGAGAAAAGAGGCTCGAGGGGAAAAAACCAACGAAAGGAAATTCAACCAAGTGTTTGGACTTAGCTTGACGAGGCGGTTTTTTTTTACCTTGGAGAGGGTGTTGGTTCCCTGGCGAGGCGTCTTTGCCTTGGAGAGGGTGTTGGTTCCCTGGCGAGGCGTTTTGAACCTGCTTTCCTGCGCTTGGACAGATAGGCATACCCACAAGCAATACATAGCTAGATAACTCATGCGCGCTCGTGGGTTCCTTCATGTGTGTCTCGCGAGGAGAACAGGCACCAAGGTCCTTGGTGAGTTGACGTGCACGGGAGCCGGTCCATGAGTTCAGAGCTCCTTGGGAGTTGACATGCATGAGAGCTAACCCGTGAGTTCAGAGCTCGGATCCCTTGGGTTTGAGGCGCTGCCGGGATGCTCCCGTGGCAAGGCACCATGCCCAGCCCCCGCTCGCGAGATACACAGGAGGGATCATACGAGCGAGAATGAAAGGCAATGACATAACTGCTTACCGAAGCAACAACATATGCTGGCGCAGAGCGCAAAGGTTCAAAGTGACCTGAAATAGAGGTTCATTACACTGGCGTGGCCAGAAATACAAAATCCGCCATGTCGTGCATGGGGTTCCATGTTGAGTGGCTGAGACTCTCGCAGCCCGAGGCGACGCATGTAGAGAGAGCTCAGAGAGGGGGCCCCTACGCGGGGGTGGCTCCAAGAGCTTGCGGTCCACCATGGCTGGGCATGGGGATCCACCTCGCCAAGGCATGGTGCTTGAAGAAGTCACCTTGCCGAGGCGTGGTGGCTTGGGAGTCTTCTCGAACGGCCCGCGGCAACGTATAGTAGAGAGGGGAGCCCGAAGTTTTTCCTCATGGAGGATGATGGCGCAAGGCTCTCCCTTGATGCAAAAAATTGCTCGTCGAGGACGATCAGGGGTAGAACATGCGCAGGTGCTGGATGTTCCAGGGGTTGGCGACAGGGGTGCCGTCCTCCGTCTCGAGCCGCGCGGAGCCAGGCCTGGCGATGTGCACGACTCTGTAGGGCCCTTCCCACATTGGCGAGAGCTTGTGGAGGCCTGCCCTGGAGAGGATTCTCCTCAGGACAAGGTCTCCTGCTTCGAGAGTGCGCGGGCGGATGTGGCGGCTGTGGTAGCGACGGAGGTCTTGCTGGTACCTTGCCGCTCTCAGGGCCGCATTGCGGCGGAGCCCTTCAAGCAGCAGTAGGTCGTCATTGCGGAGTTCGTCCAGCTCAGCCTCCTTGAAGGCCAAGACTCGCGGAGAGCCATGAGTGATCTCGCTGGGGAGGACGGCTTCAGCGCCATAGACGAGGGAGAACGGCGTCTCACCAGTTGGCTTTGTTGGCGTGGTGCGGATGGACCAGAGCACCGAGGTGAGCTCATCGATCTAGTGCTTGCCGCTGGCCTTGAGGCGGTTGAAGCTTCTCGTCTTGAGGCCCTTGAGCACCTCGGCGTTGGCTCGCTCAGCCTGCCCGTTGCTTCGTGGGTGAGCCACCAAGGCGTAGCATATTTGGGCGCCGAGGCTGCCGCAGTAGGACTTGAAGGCGCCGCTGATGAATTGTGAGCCATTGTCGGTGATGATGCGGTTGGGCACGCCAAAGCGGCAGACCAGGCTCCTTATGAATTTCACTGCTGATTTCGCCGGAATGGTGCACACGGGTTCCACCTCAGCCACTTGGTGAATTTGTCGATCGCGACGTAGAGGTAGCGGTAGCCCCCGAGCGCTCGCGGGAAGGGTCCCAGCAGGTCCAGCCCCCAGACCGCGAACGGCCAGGAGAGCGGGATCGTTTGGAGTCCTTGCGCGGGCTGGTGGATCTGCTTGGCGTGGAATTGGCAGGCGTCGCCGGATTGGACGATTTCGGCTGCATCTTGAAGCACTGATGGCCAGTAGAAGCCACTCCGGAAGACCTTGCCTGCAAGGGTGCGCGAGGATGAATGGTGGCCGCACTCTCCGCTGTGGATGTCGTTGATGAGCTGGCGGCCCTCCTCGGCAGGAACGCACCGCAACGCAACCCCATTGGGGCGCTTACGGTACAGGTCTCCGTCGTGGTGGCTGTATGACTTGGCCTGGCGAGCAATCCTCTCGGCTTCTGCATCGTCTTCGGGGAGGACTCGGTCTTGCAAGTAGCTCTTGATCTCGTCGATCCAACCAGTGTCTTGGCTTACCAGGGTCATCAGCAAGCGATCGCCTGAGGGCAGCCCGCAGTTTGGTGCTCCACTTGATGGGGCTGGTGGGAGCTCCTCGTTGATGCTCATGTTGACCACTGGTTGCTTGACCGAGGCCCTGGCGAGTCTCTCCTCGAACACTCCAGGCTTCTGGGCTTCCCTTCTTGCTGCTCGCCTGGCGATTTCATCTGCTTCTTGGTTTTCTGCTCGTGGGATGTGCTTGAGCTCCATGCCCCTGAAGTGCTTCTCGAGTTTGCGTACCTCTTCAAGGTAGGCCACCATGCAGGTGTCCTTAGGCGTGTAGCTCTTGTTGGAGAAGTTGACGAGGAGCTGGGAGTCGCCCTTGATGAGGATGTGCTTGATGCCGAGGGCAATGGCAGCTCTGAGCCCGGCAAGGAGGCCTTCGTATTCAGCAATGTTGTTGGAGACCTTGCCGTTGTCCTTGAAGCACAGCTGGACGGCGTAGTAGAGCTTGTCGCCTGTTGGTGAGGTCAGGACAGCACCAGCCCCTGCACTCCGGGCCGCGAAGGCGCCGTCGAAGTGCATGGTCCAGTGGCTGGGCTCCGTCCCTCCTGAGGCTGCAGCTTCCTCCTCTGGAGGCTCTTCTTCATGCGTATCCGTCCATTCGGCCATGAAATCAGCCAGCGCCCTGCCCTTGATGACCCTTGTGGTGTCAAACTCCAGCTCGAAGGGTTGCAGCTCGATGCCCCAGCTTGCGACGCGATCTGTCGCGTTTGGGTTGCGCAGGACTTGCTCCAGGGGGTACGAGGTGACCACCTTGATGGGGTGACCCGGGAAGTAGTGGCGCAGCTTCCTGGAGGCGATGAGGAGCGAGAAGAGGAGCTTTTGCTGCATGGGGTAGCGCTCGCGAGCGTCCCGCAGCACTGTGCTGACGAAGTACACGGGATGCTCGACGAGGGTGGTTGTTGGCGTGGCAGCGGTTGGCTCCTCTTGAGGCTCGGTGGAGTCCTTGTCGAGCCTTTCTTGAGGCCCCACTTGTAGAGGCTCGGCAGGAGGCTGGAGGCTTGGCGAGGCTGCTTCCTTGTCGAGGAGTTCTGGGCTTGGCGAGGCAGGGTTCTGCTTGGCGAGGACTGGCTCTTCCATTTCAGCCACCAAGACCGCGCTTGCCGTCTGAGGAGTGGCTGCAAGATACAGCTTCAGAGGCTCGCGAGGGCGTGGGGCAACCATGATGGGTGGGCTCGCCAGGTATTTATTCAGGTCCTCGAAGGACTTTGCCGCTTCAGGGGTCCACTTGAAAGGACCGGACCTCTTCATGATCTTGAAAAATGGCAGCGCCCTCTCGCCGAACTTGGAGATGAACCGGCCAAGTCTAGCCATACATCCCGCTAAGCGCTGCATGTCCTTGAGGCGACGAGGAGGCTACATCTGCTCTATGGCCTTGATCTTGTCGGGGTTTGCTTCAATGCCACGATGGGACACCAGGAACCCGAGGAGTTTGCCCGAAGGGACCCCGAAGACGCACTTGGCGGGGTTCAGCTTGATGTTTACCTTGCGCAGGTTGGCAAAGGTCTCCTCGAGGTCCTTGATGAGCGTGTCCTTCTCGCGAGTCTTGACCACGATGTTGTCGACGTAGGCCTCTGCATTCCTTCCCATCTGAGCCCCCAAGGCGATCCTCATGAGGCGCTGGAAAGTGGCGCCGGCATTTTTCAGGCCGAAGGGCATGCAGACGTAGCAAAACACACCACAAGGGGTGAGAAATGCTGTCTTCTCCTCGTCCTCCTTCGCCATATTGATCTGGTGATAGCCAGAGAAGGCATCCAGAAAACAGAGGAGTTCGCAGCCGGCGGTGGAGTCCACGATCTCGTCGATCCTCGGGAGGGGATAGGGGTCCTTGGGGCAGGCTTTGTTGAGGTCGGTGAAGTTGATGCAGAGGCGGCTTCCTCCGGTGTGCTTGGGGACGACCACACCGTTGGCGAGCCAAGTGGGATGGACCACTTCCTTGATGATGCTGGCTTTCTTCAGCTTTTCCACTTCTTGGACGATGAAATTTTGCTTCTCTGGCACCTAGTGCCGTGCCTTTTGCTTCACGGGGCGTGCGTTTGGACACACGGCTAAGTGGTGCTCGATCACCTCCCTCGGTACTCCGGACATATCTGACGGTGTCCAAGCGAACATGTCAGAGTTTGCCCTGAGGAAGGCAATGAGCGCGCTTTCCTATTTGGGAGGCAGGTTGGCGCCAATGGTGACGCTAGCCCCCGAGCCGTTTGCCTCAAGAGGCACTTGCTTCGTCGCGGCCTTCTCCTGAGAGAACAGCTGCTTCTTCTTCGCGGGGGGCCTCGGGAGGGGTTCCTCATCCTCGTCAGCGGGGGACGCCACCGCGGCAGCCTTGTAGGCCGCTTGCACAGCGTACAGGGCATCTGAGACCATGCCGCGGATGACGATGGTGCCACCCGAGCCAGGGAGCTTGACGAGGTTGTAGGCGTGGTGGGTCACCGCCATGAACTTGGCGATGGCGGGGTAACCGAGGATGGCGTTGTAGGGCAGGCCGATGTGCGCGACGTCGAAGTCGATCAGCTCGGTGCGGTAGTTGGCCTGAGTGCCGAAAGTGACCGCGAGCCTCACTTGCCCCAAAGGAGTCGTGAGGCCCTCAGTCACCCCCGAGAAGGGCATGGTGGGCATGAGCCGCTCGTAGGGCACCTGCAGCTTCTCGAATGTCTCGACAGAGATGACGTTGAGGCCGGCACCCCCATCAATGAGCATCTTAGAGACGGCGATGTTGTTGATGGTGGGGGTGCAGACCAGCGGGATGGTGCCAACAGTCGAGGTGGACTTGGGGTGGTCGCTGGGGTCGAAAGTGATGGGGAACTGGGACCACTTGAGGGGCCTGGAGGCCTCAACCCCGGCAAGGGCTGCCGCGACCTCGCGAGCGAGTTGCTTGAAGTGGCGGTTGGAGCGAGGGGCCTGAGCCCCGCCGAGGATGCAAGCGGCCCCGCGAGGCACCTGGTAGCCCTCAGGAGTCTTGGCAAGGAGGTTGTCGTTCGCGGGCTGGACGGCGTTGGCCTGAGGGTTCTGCTGGTAGTTGTTGTTGTTCCAGCATCGCCCCCCGCGGCCGCCGCGGCCACAGCCGCGGCTACTGCGGCCTTGCTCCCGCTCGCGCGCCTCGCGAAGCCTCTTGAGGTCGTAGTAGTCCTCGGTGGCGTGGGAGTGCCTGTTGTGGTAGGTGCAGAAGGGGCGATCATCTTTCTTCTCGGACCCCGCGGCTGGAGCGGCAGCACGAGGCTGCTTGGCGTCAGGCTCAGCCGTGAGGACCGCAGTGGTCTTGCGCTTCTCGGTGGATTTCTTCTTCTTGGACCCCTCGGCGGGGTCCCCTGGCTCGTTCTTGACGAACAAGAGGCCCTCCTCAGCCTTGGCGCACTTGTCCGCCAAGTCGAAGAGCTTGACGATGGTGGTGATGTTGTCGTGGATGCCAAGCTTCTCGAGCATCCGCACGTCCGTGACCCCAGCCTGGAAGGCCGAAATGACCTGCGCGTCGGTGGCGTTGGGGATCTTGTTGCGCACCTGGCTGAAGCGCTGGATGTACTTGCGGAGGGTCTCGCCAGGCTTCTGGCGCACGGCGCGGAGGTCGTTGTACGTGAGGCCGCGCTCGTACGTGCCCTTGAAGTTGGCGACGAAGCACCGGCAAAGCTCCTCCCAGGTGTTGATGGACTCGGGGGGAGGTTTGTGAGCCACGAGGACGTAGAGTCCTTGAGGGCCATGGGGAACCAGTTCGCCATGACCCTGTCGTCGCCCCCGGCGGCCTGGATGGCCAGAGTGTAGAGCTGCCGAAACTCCAGGGGGTTGTTCTTGCCGTCGTAGCACGGAGGGAGGTCTGGCCTGAACTTGACCGGCCAGATGACGCGACGGAGGCTGCGAGTGAACGCGGCCGTCGTGCCGTAGGTGACCGGGCCGTTGGCGAGGGTGGCGCGGAGGTGGCGCTCGGCGGTGGTGACGTCCTGGACGGCGCGGTTGCAGCGATCCTGCCCGCGCTCGATGCTCACGCGTGCGTCCTCGGGGGCTCGCTGCACGATTTGGCAGTCGTGCAGAGATGACGCGTGCGATGCAGCGCGGCCATCGCGAGGAGGAGCCCCCGCTGGAGCAGGTTGCGGTGGAACTGGAGCGGGCGCGGGATGACGAGGAGGTGCGGGAGGTGCGCCGTGCGCCACGTCCCCCACGAGCGCAGAGGGAACCAGCAAACGGGACGGTGCAGGAGCGGCGACGCGAGCGGCGCCGACGAGCTCGGAGAGGCAGTTGAGCAAGGCTTCCTGGGCCTCCGGCGTGGGACGGTACTGCAGCAGCTCCTGCGCCATGAGAAGCGCAGTTGCTGGGCTGGGCGCAGGGCGGCCCAGCAAGGAGGCAGCACGGTCCCGCGACGGGTGCAGGGAGGAAGCTTCCTCTTCGCCGCGGTTGTCCTTAGCGTGGTCGTCGATGTCGTCCTCTGGGTGCTCGACGCGGGGCTCGGGGTCGACGCGGCGCTCCGGAGCGGCGCTCCCGCGCGGGCGGCCGCGCGGGTTGCCAGCAGGAGCGGTGGCGGCGCTGGCCGTCCGACGAGCGAGACGTTCGGCGCGAGAAGGGCCGGCCATGGCGGTGTCGAGGTTGAAGATGCGCCTCAGCCCCCTACCTGGCGCGCCAAATGTCGGAGAACTGTCCCAGGAACTGGGTGTGTCTCACAAGGATCGAGTAAGGGGCTGAACACGGAATCAAACAACCCTCAACGTGCCTCGCCGACGGTGCTCGTCGAGCTCGCTGCGGGACGGCACTGCAGAGATGAACGCACGGTCTTACCCAGGTTCAGGGCCCTCTTTTGGAGGTAAAACCCCTACGTCCTGCTTTAGGTATATTGCACTGCTTGGAGAGGTTACAGTACAAGGAGAGCTCGGAGAGCTCGAGGTGGCTAACAATGGCTAACCCTAGATCTTGAGCTTGGGAACTTGGCACCAAAGATTGAACCGGAGAAGAACCCTTTGCCCGAACGTGCTCCCCCTCCTTTTATAGGTGTCTCGGACCTCTTCCCCCAAATATCTTGGCGGGAAGGGTTACCACATGGCGACGAAGGAGGAGGCAGGGTGCACGATAAAGGTGGAATCCATGGACGCAGTCCATGGCAGGCAAGCGGCGTCACCAAAGCTGGAAAAGCCACCGTCCAGCCGGACGGTGGGCTGGCGCTGCTGAGGTGGGAGGGGACCCACGGTGACGTCGCCCTTGGAGCGTAGCTGCAGACGGTTCCCTTGTCACCAAAGTGGCAAGTCTTGTTGTCCGCTTTGCTTGGTGCTGCTTTGTTGACTGCTTTATACATAGGAACGGCAACTGCGGCGTTGCCGTCACCGCGCGCAGACACGCGCGTCACTCTGCAGCGGGCGCAGAGCCCATGTGCGCTCTGCCGCGGAGGCAGAGCTGGCTTCGTGAGGAAGGAACCCCGCGAGGCAAAAGTCCTCGCCGAGCCTTTGGCTTGGTCTTTAGCAGAATTGTAGGTAGCATCCGGGATGCCCTCTCGAGGAGAGGTCCCTCGCCAAGGGAGAAAACCCTCGGCGAGGAGAGTAGGTCCCTCGAGAGGGAAACCCCTCGCGAGGCTCGCCAGGCTTGGAGAGCCTCGTCCTTAGCGAAATCGTCTGAAGAAATGTCGTGGGCCCTGGCAGGCCGGCCCGTGGTACCCTGGTTTCCACTGTGCCGACAAATTATAGAATTAATTTTGGTGTTGTTTATTAAAATTAAATAAAATGGCAGATTTAAATCAATAATTGGAAATACTATAACTTGAAAAATATTGATTCCAACAATTGCAAATGTTATACCAAAATGATCAGCAAAACCAGGGCTATCTAGTTATGTTAATCTCACAGCATGAAAATAACTTTTCCTTTGATGTCATTTTCGAAATGGTTGAAATAATTTAAATTGAATAACCGTTTAAATCACCATTTCCTCATCGTTAATCGAAAAATTGCAAACGAAGTACCAAAATGATCAGGAGAACAATACCTATCTAATAATGTCATTTTCATGCATGTAGGACTCATAATTCAGTACTGGACATTTTGGAGAATTACTTAATTCACTATGTTAAAAATGGAGTTTTAACCCGTTAATTGCAATATTTATTTTAGGGGTTCCATTTAACTTGTGGGACATGCCCAGTACCTTTTCAGTGCATAATTTGACCATATCAAAATGAGTGTGCATTGCACCTTTGTATTCGTGTTATTCATTTCGTTCCTGTTATTGTTTGTGCTCCGGTAGATTCAGGAGTCGAGGTTCCACCACAATACCTCGATGATCCGCGCGACCAGCACTATCAGCAAGGCAAGAGATAACCTAACCTTCTTGGCATCTAGCATCCTACTGTTTTATAAACTTATTTTATCCACCATAATATTGCATGCGATTCCAATGATAATTTTGGGTCAATACTATAGTATCCTATGAATGCATGGTTTTCCCCCTGAACCATCACATGCTTCCCCTCCTATGAACCATAGGTTTGATGTGTTGGCCGGAGACAAGGATATAATTGTTGTTATATATGCTTAGCTATGCTTAGTCATGCTTAGTTAAATGCTTTATTTGTCCGGTGATTTAATTCCATGATATTGATGTTGATGGAATGTTCGGACATGGTGGTTATCGTTGGTACTTAATTAAATTGCTAAAAGGCTTGGATGAGTTGCCATCGGGGATGGTGTTTTGCCTCATTCTTGCCGCCTAGGCTGAGAGTGCTTTTAGCTAGAACCAAGAACCGAGCGTGCTGCCATTGGTGGGAGTATGGGCTCCTTACTAACTGAATAACTTGTGCGGGCGTATCCAAGGGTCCTCTAGTTTGCTATTTCCATTTGCGCGTGTGTGAGCAAAAAAAGAAATGATGATGATGGTGGTGTTTAGGACGTGGCGATGGGGGCAGGGGCTGAAATAGGCTGGGTAAACTTGTCCTGTCGCCACAGATGACTCTTGGATAGTCTCATGCGAGGTAAAGGTTTAACCGCGCCCACTCGCTGGCCTTCCCCGGAAGAGGGCCAATCAGGTGAGCCGGACGGTACCAATGGGTAAATTAGTACACCCCTGTAGGGTAAATCTTTTCGAAAAGCCGTGTCCACGGTTATGGACAAACACTTGGGAAAGGCGGATTAGCTCATAGAGAACCTTAACCTTAATTAATTAATTTGGCAGCTAAAGGTTGCAACTCAACATGTGTTAAAAAGGTTCATTTCCTCGAGGGTGATTCGAGGGAGTGCCTGTAACATCCCAAATTTATAATAAGAATTAATAAGACCCAAAATTCAGAACCAACAGAAACTTTTTGAAATACTTCACTAATGATTGTGTTTTCCTTTATATTGCTCTGTTGACCTTATGTTTGTGGTGTAATTTGTGCTGACTTGTGTGTGTGTTGTTGATCCGTTTTGTGTATGTGACTTGCTTGTATTGAATTCCTTAGAATGCTTATGTGTGGTGATGTTCTCTAGTCATTAGAACCTTGATCCACCCTATCCAAAATGATTTAACTCTACCATCACTCATGTTAACATATAACATTTCTAGGCCTTTCCCATTTGTTTAAATATTGCAGAATTCGGAAATGCATCCGTGTGGATCTCACCTACTCCATATCAACTTTATTATAAAATAAAGTTTGAAAGGATTTGAATTTGTTCGCTTATTTATCCATCTTCACTTTGTGGCATAAACAAAGTAGTGGCCATTTGCTCCTGTATCTAATACCATTTTGACACCCTTGTGTTTATTCTAAATCTTGGCCTATGAACCAATGCACCACCACATCATCCATCCTTGGAACCATATCTCACACCCCAAACTTAATATTGATCCTTTTCATCCCAAAACATCATTATTCCATGTGGGTTTTCATGCCTAATCAGTATTGAATTTCCTGAAACTGTTTTAAAAACCCAATTCCAATTTTTCCCATGAAACATAAATAATTTTCAAAATAGAAGTGGTCCTGTTTTTGTTAAATCCTTATACCAAGGAAGTATGTTGATCATCATGACCACCATATATTTTCCAGTATGCAACTTATCTCCAAATAATTCTCTTCTCAAAATGCTTTCCACTAAAAAGAGAAAAGGGAGAAAAGAAAAGGAAGACATGATGTTTACCAACAAACCTTTCTGCCAAAATGGTTTACCAAGTATTTGGAAACTTTATGAAAAATAAATTTTCGGACCAAATCACTGTTCATGACAGGATTTTGATCTCTTGTTCCCTCCCAAAATAGGGGAATTTAATTCCCAATAGTGACCTAAAGGAGGCAAAAACAACTAGAGTGGAAAACCTTGCTCCCTTGCTCCCCTTGCCCTCTATCCTTGTCCCCCCAGCTCACTCTAAACCCCACACACCTTCTGGACAAGCCCAAGCATCCCCATGACCCAAACCTAACCCTAGAACACCTATGGCATGGAGATGGCCACCACATGCTCACCTTGTCCCCCAAAGCCAGCAACCTGTGGAACAACATGTCCTGGAGCTCGCACGTGTCACCTAGAACCTCACCCACTCGAACCCCTTGCTCCTGGCCCCTCACCTTGCCCGCAAACGTCGGTGCTCTGGGTGCCAACACTCTGTCGAGCACCTAGCGTGCACCCCGTGCCCCGGCCACCCCGGCCCGACCAGCACCCGCCTGAGCCGGCCCCGACCACCACGACGCGCGCCACACCACCCTCGACCCGCTGGCGCCGCTCCCGTGCCCTCCCTCGCATCGAACACACACCACCTGCACGCTCGCATGTCCGCCGCGACATTGCCGTGGCCACCGCACCCTCTGCTCACTCCACTACCTCCCCGCAGCTATAAAAAGCCACCCTTGGCCACGGCACCACACCACACCACACCTCCGCCACTCCCTCACCTCCAGAGCTCCCCACAGAGGAGCCCGAGCTTGGGAGTTCTTCATGCTCGGGAGCTCCATCGCGCCGCCGTTGTAGTTCTTCCCCGACAACGCTAAGACCATCCCTCGGCTGCCCCGAGACGCCGCAGCCGTTTGCCGACCTCGCCGACGACGATCTGTCGGGAGGAACATGATGGCTGTGTGCCGCCGATCTCAAGATCAACGGCCACAGTGCGTTCCCGCCCAGATTTGGAAAAAATCTGAAAATCTGCTAAGTCTGAGATCTGTGTTGACTGGCCCCCTTTGCATGCAAATTCTGGACAATCTACTTAACCAAATTTAGCACACTTAGGCTTGTTAGAAAGAGGGCAGTATGTAGTTTCTCAACCCATAGTTTGTTTTCCAAATCGAACAATATAGCATGCTAGTTTAATTAGGCAAAGTAGCTATGTCAGTGCTGTATTCAGATTTTCTCTGGAGTTGTCGTAAACATGCTGTTTTCACTGGATCATTGTCATCACCCAAAATTTTATTTGTGATTAATTATTTCTGATTTTAGTTATAATAGCATGAGTACTATCAGCACCCAATAGTGGTATTTCCAAAAATAATTTTTGTTTGGTGGAGATCATCTAGGGAACATAGCTAACCAATGTTTCTGTAACATAAAATAATGAGGTTAGCCCTAGTTCAACGAAGATTCCCAGGGACCCATAGCGTTAAAAATAGTAAACTAAAATCCTATAGAAATTAAACATTTAGTACTTTGCATCAGTGCAAGCCACGATCAAATTGGATCCTTGGTTTGAGTAGGACAAAAATAACAAATTGCTATTCTGTAAACCTATAAACTCTCTTATTAAGTTATTAGCACCTTTGGGGAATGTTTCCTAGAGTTTGGGTTATCCAAAAATTGTAAACTAAAATGTTCTGGAAAGCTTATGAAATCCTTCAACTCACCAAAGTGGTTTCGTCTCATTTAGAGTAGTAAATAAAGAGTAGTATTAAAAATGCCACAGGAGGTATAAAATCTAAACTTGTTTGTTTCTGATACTCAAATGATCCAAATGATGTCAAACCAATTTTGTTAGCTTAGTACGGTGATCACTTAGCTCCTCTAATTTTTGTAGAATTAATTAATCATTATTAATTAATTGGCATCTGTTGAAAGTCAGAAAGCATTTCTGGACTAAAACATTTATAAAATAATAATGGTTAATCCAAATGAGTTAGGACCAATTTTGTTAGATCAAATTTAATCAGTGTTAGTTACCCATAAAAGGATTTAATTTTTGAGTAAAATTAACTTGAGTTGTAGCAAAAACTAGAATATTAACTTACTGGACTAAAACAATTATATAGGGAGTTTAATAACCCAAATTGAATTGAATCCAATTAGGTTGTCTTCCACACATCAGTAGCTATGTTTAGAAATTTAGTTCATATTTTTGTGACCAACAGAACTTAAGTTATGCAATTAAACATGCACCACTAGTTTCTGCCATATTTAAGACCTAATTAAATAATAGTTAATTCAATTAAATTGAAATCAAATCATGTTGCCTTGTGTGTGCAGTAGCTATGTGTGATGCTTGAGGGTTGTTGTGATGCTTGATTGGGTAGTTTAGTAAGGGCATGTATTGCTTGCTTATTTTGATGTTAAATTATTTTGTGCGAATAATATGTTTGTCTTGCTTGTTAAACTTGGTTGTCTTTAAGTTGAGTACCAGCTTGAGTATCTAGTAATATCTCTACCATAGCTTGGTAAGATATTTAGAATTACAGAAAGTAATTGGTGGCTTAACTTTTGTCTGAAGTATTTCCTGTTTAAATAAAGATGCTTAATCACAACTTTAATCATAATTTTTAAACATGAGTAGTGTTGGTGATTGCCAAACTTGTTTGTTAAAGAATAGTCTTCTCTCATGACTGTTGCTTGTTAGTGTTGCTTGTTGTTTGTTGTTGGAGTGTCCTACTGTATGTTGAATTGCATTCTTTCCTTTTTGCGACGCTAGATATAAACGCTACCGAAGTGGTCCTTGGGAAGGATTTATTGGAGAAGAATCGGAGTTTATTTCTTTGGTCAGTGAGGAGAAGTCCAGGGACATTATGCTGAAAACAGGCAAGCTACTTCTCTGAGCTTGCATTTATATACATCTATATTGATTTACATGTTTTACCTATAAAGAGCATAAATGACTTGAGTGGTTTTTGCCACTAAAGCTATGATTTTTGAAAACCCTTTTTCCAAAACATAAGTATATTATTTTGACACCCTATATGGAGGTGTTAGATGGAAATTCTTTTTCAAACTATAGGATGGGAAAAATGTTGTTTACTCAAAAACTCCTTTGAAAATACTGGTGTGATTATGGAATGCCACGATGTTGGTGTGGAAATGGAGAAGTGGAGAATGGTGATGGTTATGAAAAATGCACATTGAGTCCTTGTACTTATTGAACAGCCAATAACCTATGCGACCACATCTACCCACATATGGGAAAGGGCGTAGTCATATAATTTGCTCATATTAGTATGGGATGCCTCAACAACGAGGATGACCTCGTTCCATGAGGGGATGGTCATGGCGACCTACCCCCTGACCTGGGTCCTAGCAATCTGATGGATGGAGGATTGAAGATCCATATTTGGGTCGCCGGGCAGAACTACGAGTCCTCACACTTAGGTTCCTCGACGGGGGATCCTGTACTAGGTGTCGAGGGAATGGTGAATTCGTAGCGGTAGGGTCCTATACTAGCATGAGCAAAGGACAGGCTATGGTCAGTGGCTCAACTTCGCATACACCTTGTATGGCAAGACGTGGCAGACACGATGAGTTACCAGATGGATGTGGGAAAAGCGTGCTACCTCTGCAGAGGGTAAAACTATTCGAATAGCCGAGTCCTCGGATATGGACAGCTGGAACGAACTGCTCGGTCCTATGTGCAAAGTTTTGGGAAAAGATTTGAGATTTGAAAGAGAAACTGAAGTGGAGGATGTTTTATGCAACTATGCCAATGAGCCGGCATGAGGTTGTTGGGATTGAATGACCAGGAAGGGTTATGGTCGAAAAAGGAGGAGTTTTGGAGAAATAAACAAAATGGTGATTTTCCGGGAAAAACATTTTTTTTAAAAGGGACTTCTTACCTTTTTCAACAAACATCCACTTTCGGGAAAAACGTTTTAAAGTAGATTTCTTACAAAAACCGATTTATGGGAAAAAGATCGAAAAGCCTTCTTCTCTTTTAACAAAGGCTATAGATGTTTTGAAAAAAAAATACAAGGGTTATGAAAAGTTATAAAATTTCTCTTATTTTTCTTCAACAAAAGTTATAGAGTTCTCAAACAAAGTTTTATTAAACAAAAGTCTATCCTTCTCATTTCAATAAGGATAGAGTTTTCAAAGCAAACAAAGTTTTACTCAAACTATAAAGAGTGTAGTGCATGCTCATTCGGGGGAGTAGTTTGCGAGTACAATCGAATGTACTCATATTGGTTTCGTCCCTGGCTATTGTCTTAGCCAGATTTTAAAGAAGAGCAGCTTGAAGAAGGAGACGGAAATGACGTCACTGCGAACTAGGGCGCTCCCCAGTCAGTTGCCTGTAGGATTAAGGCGAATGACTTGGGCTCCACGTTGTTTGGTGATTTCCGCTGCAAGTACCTATTGAAGATTATGACTTCAATCAAGTAAGTAAATTCCTTCGGTATTTATGGATGTTCCTTGATTACCAGTTTGATTGTGCTCAGCGACACACTGATCATGGGATCGCTGATGTAGGCACAAGGGTATTTCAGACGGCTAGTCCGGGGTCCCCACAGTGCCTTTGGTGGAGATGAGAGGTGTTTTGGCTACAAGTTGGTTCGACGAGAACCGAAAATGAAAGTTGCTCTCTTACCCCTTTTTCAGAAAGTATTCTGAGTAGACGATGCCATGAGTCTTTATGTCTTTTAAAAGAAAAACTAGCTTTATGCAAATTAGCTACATATACAGCTTTAGAGCCTCCGTCATCATTGGGTCTATATCGCCCTACTAAACTTGCGAGTACGTCGTACTCAGTCTCTCTTTGCTGCTTTCATTAATTTGTTTCAGAGGATGACGACACCGAGCAGACAGGTGGTTTCTTCTTGGACATCGACGAGTAGTTCGGGGTTCCCAGGTGGCAGCTTGGGACGTCGGAACAAGCTGGCATGGGTTTATGGTTATGTGCAGGCCTCTTAGGCCATATATTTGGATCTTGTTGTACTAGACAACTAATTTGCTTCCCCATGATGTATTGTTGGGCCTGTGACCCCTTTTGTGGGTATTTTGTATCTTTCTCATATATGAGTTGCTATATGATCTCTTGTGTCGTAGAGTCTGTGATGTGCCAGTTGTTCCACAAGTCTTGATCTCTGTTTTATACATTGATAGCTATGCCAGTGTTTATGGCATGATCGATGTGTTGCGTGGGAGCGGTAATTCCATCCCCTTCGATTGTGTAGCATAGCCTGTGGGTTACATAGCCTCTCTGTATAATTCCGGGGTCAGGGCGCTACACTAATTTCATCGAAGCGTTAAGTGTGTGACCCTACAGGTTCGGGAATGCATAGACATGATCATATCAATAATTAATAGTGGGACCGGGATGCCCATATTAATTCCTATGCACTCAACGAAACTCTTTCTCGATTGAACCACGATGCCGGAGATTCAATTAATCTCATATACGATTCCCTTTGTCTCACGATATTTTACTTGCCCGAGATTTAATCGTTGACATCCCCATGTCCAGTTCAATCTCGTTACCGGCAAGTTCTCTTTACTCGTCCATAATATAGGATCCCGGTGATTACATCCTAATCACATGTCTGCAGACTTTTGATGCTATATTACCGAGAAGGCCTGGAGATATCTTCTCCGTCACATGGAGGGACAAATCCCACTCTTGATTCATATCACCCAACAACCCACTGTCGGAGATACCTAAAAGCCACCTTTATAATCACCCAGTTACGAAGTGACGTTTGATGTCCACAAAGTATTCCTCCGGGGAACGGGAGTGATATAATCTCATGGTCTAAGAAAACTATATTTGGCATATTAAAAGTGTTGACAACAAAACTTTGTGACACGATTAATTGTAATGCTTTATTATTTGGGTCATGTCCATCACATCATTACTCCTAATGATATGACTCCGTCATCAAGTGACTATAACAAGTCCATAGTTAGGAAACTCTAACTATCTCTTGATCAACGAACTAGTCCTGTAGAGGCTCACTAGGGACTCCTGGTGTTTATATTCCACACATGTATTATGTTTCCATTTAATACAATTATAGCATGGATAATAAACTATTATCATAAACATGAATATGCTAAATAAATCATTTTATTATTGCCTCTAGGGCATATTCCCAACACTTGTTTCCTTCTCATGTAGCCCCCAGGAGTCTTGACGTCTTGGAGGGCGGCCCACACTTTCATCGATCATGACACCCCCGGTAGGTGAGGTGTCGACAATTATCTCTCTCTCCCATTATGTGATCTTCGTTGTGATCATGAGCTTTGTTGATAGTTGAATACATGATGTTTCCCTTCTTTAATTATGTAATGGATATGATGTTGCACAAGTGATGTTATTTTGTACAATTTCCGGAGTCACCTTGTGATCACGGTGCCACGGTGATAGGGCGGGTGCCATGTGTGACTCTATGGATAATAGATTGGAGGGATCTTCATCAGGAGTTTGTTCTTTATTGTTGTTGGGTGAAATAGATCATGAGGTTTCTTGAGTCTTGTGTTTAGTATAATCTTCACCGTGCGATAGTGACAGCGTGCGTGCCGTGGATGTATTAGAAAAAGACTATTCAAGAGATAGGTTGTGGTGTTTATTAGTACTATCTTTGGATGATGAAAGTGACAACGTGCATTGTCCCTAGATGTGGAATATGAACTCTAAGTTGTACTTTTGTAGCCCTAAGCAATTCTCATCCTTTTTGATCCACGAAAGAATGATCTCCAAATAACGTCTACCTTGCATGCTTTTGGATGAAATATTGATACGTCTCCGACGTATCTATAATTTTTTATGTTCCATGCTTGATTATATATCAGTGCCACATGTTTTTATAATATTTTGATTTATGGAACTAACCTATTGACAAGATGCCCAGTGTCAGTTCCTGTTTTCTGCTATTTTTTTGTTTCAGAAAATTTGTTCTGTAAAGTTTCTCGGAACGCGCTGAAAATTATGTGATTTATTTCCAAGCTGAAACAAAGAAGGAACCCGAAGGATCCCCGGAGGGGAGGCCCCCAGCCTCCAGACGCCCTCTAGGCGCGGCCCCACCCTAGGCCGTGCCTGGGGCCCACCTGGCGCCCTCCTTCGCCTCCTCGAGCCGCCTCTTCGCCTATAAATTGGTCTTCGTCCCGAAAAACCTAAGTACCTGATCATATTTCCCAGAAAACGTCCGAGGCCGCAGCCATCTCCAACCCTAGTTCAGGAGGGTTCTGCAGCTCTTCCCGGCACCCTGCCGGAGAGGGGAATCGACACCGGAGGCATCTACACCACCATGCCTGCCTCCGGAGTGATGCGTGAGTAGTCCACCCCGGGACTATGGATCCATAGCAGTAGCTAGATGGTTGTCTCTCCTCCTTGTACTCCATTGCTTAGATTTTGTGAGCTGCCTATCATGATCAAGATCATATTATCTGTAACTGATACATGATTGTGTTTGCATGGATCCGATGAATTGTGGAAGTCATTACTTTTATTCATCTATGTGTTGTGTTTTATCTATGATCTTGCATGCTCTCCGATGCTAGTGGATGCTTTGGCCAAGTAATTATTAGTGTTGCATGAGGGAGTATTTATGCTAGATAGTGGGTTTATGGCTCTCTTGTCTGAGCTCGGGTTGATAGAAACGATTAAGACCAACGAAAAAAATAGCACGCTATATCCCGTATAATAGCGCCCTATAGCGTATTTGAAGAGGCTACGCTATATTTTGCCGAAAATGGCCGCTATGATGCTAATCACATTTTATACACGCTAAACCACGCTAATTATGTTAGCGTTATAGCACGCTATTTTTTTAGAAATAAACGAGATACCATCAGCCCAAACAAAAGTCCAAAACGCACTCCTCCTCACTAGGTCACTCCCCAGTATCTAACCCAGTCCTTCTCGGCTGTTCACGGAAGCGATGGCGGCGGCGTCTCGTCGAGTTGCAGGCTTGCAGCGACGACGAGAGCGCTTCCTCCACCGGCGGATCGAGCTCTTCCTCCGCCTCGAGTTGCAAGCTGGTGGACCTTCTAGTGAATCTGAAGATGACGCTAATACTTCTAATTAAAAGTTTAAAATGGTTTGTCTTTTAGAGTTTGATACTTTGTACATGGATTTATGTCTCATATTTGTGTCTATGCCATGGATTTGGCCCTTAACTTTTGTATCTGGTTAACTAGTTATGCATGTATTGGTTTTGGACAAATATTTAGTGCTAAAATCCTTAGTATTTGGGTTATATGTTACATTTTTTTTGTGAAATGCTATTTCAAATATAGCACAATATATCACGCTATAACTTTTATAGCATTTTGAGAAGGATCACGCTAAAATTTATAGCGCACTATTTTTTTCCTTGATTAAGACAAGAGATGTGTTGTTGCCACTAGGGAGAAAACTGCAGTGTGATTTCCTTGTGTTATTTACATTGCTTACATTATGCACTTTGCTTATTGCAATGATTTGTTGCTTGCAACTTAATAGTTTTGGGTGACATGCTGGATAGCGATCCTAGAGTGGATTATTAGTCATAGATGCAGTTGGATAACAGTCTATGTATTTTGACGTAATGCCCATATTAGATGAAACGGTGAATTATATTGTTTTATGATAGCCTTGTTGTGCGCCCACAATTCTGTCAATTGCCATGTTGTAATTTGTTTACCCATCATGTATATCTTCTAGAGAGACACCGCTAGTGAACTGTGGATCCCGGTCCTATTTTCCTACATTGTTTACAGCCGTTTTAATAGCTTTTCATGATCATTTGCTCACTGGTCATATTTCACTCTCATCATATTTTACATCCATACATTTAATCATTTGTGTTCAGCAAGCCGGAGAGATTGACAACCTCTCTGTTTCCTTGAGGCAAAGTAGTTTGTTTGTGATTGTGTGCAGGTCCACGTCAATTGTCATTAATGGCGCCGATTGACACCTTGCTAAGCCTTCTTCAAGTCCTACTGGATCTGACAACCTTGGTTTTGTAATCAAGGGAATATTGCTTCTATACTGCATCATACCTTCCTCTTGGGGTTCCCCAGCGAACGTGTGATCCACGCCATCAAATATCATGTGTTTAATTATGTTAATGATGTTGAGAGTAGTCACTAGTGAAAGTATGAAGCCTATGCCTTGTTTCCAAGCATTGAAACTACAATTTTAGTCACTTTTACCACTTGTTTGCTTGCTTCCATTTTTATTACAGAATTACAAAACCACTTTTTACCATCCATATTACTTGCATTTTACCATCTCTTGGCCGAACTAGTGCACCTATACAACTGACAATTATATTAGGTGTGTTGGGGACACAAGAGACTTCTTGTATTTTAATTGCAGGGTTGCTTGAGAGAGGATACGTTCAACCTCTTCCTCCCGCGGATTCGATAAACCTTGAGTTACCCACTTAAGGGAAATTTGCTGATGTCCTACAAACCTTTGCGTTTGGAGGCCCAACAGAGTCTACAAGAATAGAAGCGTGTAGTAGACATCAAGCTCTTTATGGCGCCATTGCCGGGGAGGAAAGGTAAGCGGCACTCACACCTCGGCGACGAAGCTAATTTCTGGCATCGTTGTTGGGGAGGTGAGTGCTCGAAGGTATCTTCTTTAGATCTTGCAATTATATCTTTTTGTTTTTTGTTTTTATTTTACTAGTTTGGCTTATGGAACGTTGTCCTTTAAATTTGCCGTTTGAGAGTGACCTCTCCACCACTCCCATGGTAGATAAGGGTACTCCACCTACTGAATGCATTCCTTTCAAAATACCAATGCGAATAATTGATCGTGCTATGAGTAATCGCTACGCAGGAGATGGAGATGCCCATCCCAGTTATCATCTGCTTTATATTAAGGAATTATGTGAGTTGTTTGAGATTGTAGGTGTTTCAAGAGAGATAATCATGAGGAAATTATTTTCCTTATCACTTAAGGACAAAGCATTGGAGTGGTATAGGCTACTAGACAATTCTTACTTGTTGGATTGGAAGGAGCTCGTGTCTCCCTTTTACTCTAAATTTTATCCTCTTCATGAAAATCATCAAGGTAGAAATTATATCTATAATTTTTCGCCACATGACGGAGAGAGCATTGCTCAATCTTGGGGGAGATTGAAATCATTAATGCTTAAATGCCCTAACCATGAGCTTTCCAAGGATATCATTGTTAATAATTTTATGCAAGGCTATCTCGTCATGACAAAGAAATTCTTGATGCTTCTTCTATGGGTTCTTTTATAAGTAAGAAGGTTGATGCTAAATGGGATCTTATTGAAAGAATTCAACGCAACGCTAAAGATTGGGAGATCAACAAAGGTAAAGAGTCAGGTATAAATTATGAGTATGATTGCATTGAGTCCTTTGTTGAAATTGTTAGTTTTAATAAGCTTAGTGCTAAGTTTAGACTTGATTCTCAAATAGTTGTAGATTTCTATAAATCTTTTGCTTCTCATATTAATGTTCCTAAAGATAAATGGTCCAAGCATCATTAACCTTTTAAAGACATTTTCAAAGAAAATGAAATGGTTAATGATGATTGCAATTGACATGATCCAATCTCTACAAATAATGTTTTATATAAGCATGTTGATTTTTGTGGAGTGCATAGACCTTGTGAAAGCACTCGGGTTGAAGAAGATAAGTATTATAAGCAACATAAGCATGAAAGAACTAGCAAATGGCTTTAGGATTTATATAAATTTGCCAGAGAAGTAAATGACCTCTATCCTTTTATTTGTGAACTTTGCAATAAAGAAGGTCATTTTAATTTCCAATGCTTGCACTTTCATGATAGAACTATTAGCCGGTTTTGTGATAACATGATCACCTCTAATCTTTATGATGAACTTAATTTATTTTTGGGGTGTGAAGAGATATCATTCTACAGGGATGCTATCTTTATTGTGTTGTGAATGGCCATGAAAATGCTTACATAGAAAAAATTAGAAAGAATGGCACTTTACCAAAGTATGAAAAGAAAAATGTTTCTTATGTTGCCAGTAATGAAAGGGAGAAATTCTCCCAAGTTTCTCCTATTTGTTTCTAATGATGAATCAGATTATGTGGAGAAGCTTCCTTACCAAGCACTCCCTCCTAAGGTGGCGGTGAAGAAGAAAAAAGAAATAACAAACGGTATCATCCCCTAAGCATGCTTCTCCCATCATGGTTGTTCCTAATGAGTATGAATCAAAAATTATTGAAGATGATCCACTTGATTGTATTCATTATTATCTTGATATTAAGTCTGTAGGTACTATTGAAGAAGATTATGTTATGCCTGTTACTTATTATAATGATCATGATTGGGAAAATGATAATACTACATATGATCTTGAAAATCTTTTTGGTACCAATTTTAAAAATGATGATATTGATAATTATTATATTGTTGGTAATATCCATGTTTCTTCTAATCATAATGTGGAAAACCCCGAGCTTGGGGATGAGGGGTTTGAAAATCCTTTTGGTATTGAGAATGATGACTTGTTTACAAAAATTTATGCTTGGAAAGATGACTATCCCCTTGCTTATGATGATTATTGTGATGATAACTATGCCATAAAGAATAATTATAATCATCCTTATGAACTTGTCATAATTATTACTCTCCTACTGAACACCATCTTTCTAATATACAATTAGTCTATCGTGTCCAAGTTCTATATGATAGTCCTACTCTTACTATTACTAATGAGAAATATTTTGCTCATGTGGAGAGTAATAATATTTTCATTCATGTGGATCATAATAAGAATGCTTTATGTGATAGCTATATTGTGGATTTTATTCATGATGATACTGAAAGTTATTATGAGAGAGGGAAAATGGCTCTAATTACCTCAATAATATTAAGTTCCTTCTCTTTACGTTGAAAGTTTTGAAATTGCACTTGCTTTGACTTCCTATGCTAGTAGCTTTATACTTCAATGATTTATTTTCTTACAAGATTCCTATGCACAGGAAGTGGGTTAGACTTAAATGTGTTTGATATTTTCCTGTTAATGCTCTCTTTTGTGTTTCAATTCTTATTCTTATGAGAGCATCATTTAAATTAATAAGCTTAGCTAAAAGACATTAAAGAAAAGCGGTAAAACAGCCGCTCGGCTTTACGGTTTATGGTCTGCCGTGGCTGTTTTCAGCCCGTAAAACATGCAAAACACGAACCGAAAACCGCGTTTCCGGTTCTATGTTTTTCGGTCACGGCTAGAGATGTTGTAAGACCTAAATAAAAAATCTCTTTGACGTGTGACGCAAAAAGTCAAAAGCTAGATACAAGAACTCAAAAGACCTACACGAAGACAAAGCAACAATAATTAGATAAATTACGAGAATCAGGATTTGAACTCGAAACCTTAGCCGCTGATACTATGTCAAGTTTATACACTAGCAAACATAATCAAAAGTCCAAACTTATAAAAAAAAGACTAATCAATCCACATATACATTTCAAAAACGGTATCACCAATGTCCTAATTTGGTGGTTCTTACGCATTACTACTGATTAGATCCATCATAAACGAGTTCTAAAGTATGTGTCACAATTAAGCTATCATTCTTAAATTGATCCTAGATAATGCATAAAGACAATAAATAACCTTATCCGTAGTTTCGTCGAACGGGTGGTGGGGGTGCATCCGGTGCCGAAGATACCCGTGACGGTTGGAGTTGGGAGAGTCGCAAACCATATCCGGGGATACCTCCTCCTCTTGCGTGAAGCTATACGGGATGTGTCACTTCGAAGGCGGGATATTGTTCGCTCCGCGGTCAAGGACATGGCCCATGTCGTGGGGGCGTCCGGACGGACGCGCCGAATTTCATCTCCACATCCTCCTTCCCCGTAGCCTCCTCCTTCTCTGCCTGCTAAACGCTGCCGGTAGCGCCCACCCTTCCGGGCGAGGGTCTCCGGCTTCACCTCCTTCCATATCGTCTACTCCACGAAATCGACGAGCCGCTCTCCATCTTCACAAGGTCCTTCTCCATGCCGCGGGCGTACGACAGGGCGGACGTCGGCGGTTAGGACAAAGTCGGGCGATGATCAAGATCTATTCGGGTCAATTCGGGGATTTTGGATGGGTAAGATCTATCAGATCAGATGTGACGGGCATCCCCGGGAGCGTCTGAGCACCCTCATTGCCGCTCCACACATGGGCTGAGTACGAGGGTTGCTGGACAGTCCGAACATTCGGGCATGCTTGGAGAGGAGAGGGGTTGGGGGCGTTTTTTCGTATGGAGTGTCCGCCAAACATATAGGAGGAAATGGGGTCAGGTTGGAAATGCTCTAACAAAGTGTAAAAAGTTATACCTCCCAATAACTAGAAAGCATATGAAGTATCCAAAATTTCCAAATATGATCAAAATTTGACGATAATTGAAATTTGGGATTGTCTAATTCTCAGTTGACTTAGATTAACTAAATCACAGTTAGTTGCACATGTGTGCATCTCATGTGCAACTCTCAGTGCATCACGAATCACGGTGTGAATCCAACGGATGAGAAGTCGACTAAAAATTAACTAAATCTCAATCAGTTACACACTTGCAAAACATGTGCAACTAAGCCCGGCAGTTTGACCCATGGGCACCCAACCCGAGTGGGCAGGGTATGGGTCGCTATTTTCACCCATGGGTCTTACCCATGGGCGACCCGATTAGTCGCGGGCAGGGTATGGGTGCAAGTTTGTGCCTGTGGGTCGCCCGATGGGTCGCCCGATTAATAAAAATAATTATAATAAATATTTATTCTACATGATTTGTAATCATTTATGCAACCACGTGGCTTTCTTCAAGGAAG
Organism: Puccinellia tenuiflora; assembly: GCA_012064385.1. NCBI lineage: Eukaryota > Viridiplantae > Streptophyta > Magnoliopsida > Poales > Poaceae > Puccinellia > Puccinellia tenuiflora. Next base: position 1,371,618 of record QRDG01000191.1, read on the forward strand.
CAGACAAACAGAGCAACTGACGTAAAAAATAAATATGACAACACATATGTATATGCACATAGTCCTAGGCCCAAGAACAACACGAAGCTTCTCTGCCTCGTCTCATTTATAAGTACGTGGATGAATATGCTCTGTATAGTGCTGCCTTTCACAACCATCAGTTCAATTTACACAAGCGATCGGCCCATGCAAGAGCAACAAGCTGGAATGGGCCGGTGTGTCCAGCGCTCCACTCCAGTACTGCACCCAACGAGCGACGAGGCTTCAGAAATAGTCCCACCTCGACTAGCTAGCAACACTCCCAACGCTCGATCTTTATAAATTCGATGGTGGGTGCTCAGTTTGTTACTTTGTTCACTTGCTCTTGCCCATGAGCGCTAGTTACAAACAAAATTAATTAAAATATTGCATGTTACACTGACCCGATGGGTGCCCGATGGGTCGGGCATGGGTCTGATTTATGACCCATGGGGCGGTTCATGGGTCCATCCTTGACCCGATTAAGGTGTCGAGCATGGGTCTTGTTTAGCTTGACCTGAGCAAACCAGACCCGATTGCCACCCTTATGTGCAACTCATATACTAGTATAAATTAAATTACGACACACGGTCCTATGGTTAAGAAGGTGACTGAGAATTAACTAAATTCCAATCAGTTGCACACATGTGTAATTCATATACGAGGACGAATGACGACACAAAATCTAACGGTTATAGATGACTGAGATTTAGTTAATTTTCTGCCCACTTAGAATTAACAAAACCGTTGAAATTTTGTAGAGTAACTTTGAGCCCCTGTCTCCTCCAACCCATCCGTGACGCCCCAACCCGGCCAGCCTCCGTGCCTCTGGCGCGCGGGGTTGCAGAGTCGGATGGAGGTGGGGCGGACTAAATCTACATCTCGGAAGAGGAGTTCCAGATGCAGCTAGCGATGGCTTCGCCGGCGTCCCATTGTGACCCCGAAAAGGAGATAGCCAGGAAGGCCAAACTCACAAGCTTCGGCGGAGGCGACCGCTTCGCCGCCGGCCAGGACGAGGGCCACACCGCGGAGTCCCTCTTCCGGCGTTACTACTGGGTAAGACTCGACACCCACGATTCGATCGATTCGAGTTGCGTGTGCGATGAACTGCACAGTTCTGGTGGCATACTAGGTTGAGGATCGACGATAATTTGCGTAACAGCCAGAATTAGTGCGGACAAAGGTTGCGTTGTCGGCTGATGTTTACCAGTTACCACCACTTTAATCCATGCTACTTTCTGTTCTCATTCGGTGCGGAGACTTGAGATTTTGTTTTCGTGCATTTACCTGCTGTTCTCTGTAGAAAAATGTATTCTTTCTGCATCTAAATTCTAATTGCTGTTAAATTGCTAACCTACTCTGCCGGCATACACAAAATTTACTTGGCATACACAAAATTCTACATACACTGTAGAAGTACATGGTTTTAGTCTCGCAAAAAAAAAAAGTACATGGTTTTAGTAGGCAATAGCACACAGTGTGTATGCTGACAAAATATCCATCTCACACACAGTAATACAAGTTAGGATGATAGGCAAGAAAAGGAAAATGAATGGCACACACCGGAATCTCCATGTCACACACGGTAATACGAGTGGAGTACCACAGTTTCTGAATGTCTCAGCGAAGTGTGAGTGGCATACACGGAACCTTCTCTTTTCTAGAGGCTTTTTACGGTAGGGACGGACAAACACCAACCGTCCAATCAACCGATCAAACATCCCATATTTATCAATACTTGTTGAATAAAGGAGTAGTATTTTTTCATCAAAGGGTAAATTTGATAGCTGCAAAACGAAAGCATATAAGCCGGACCATATCAACGGCAACTCTAATACATGAACCTTCCTTATATTTGCTTCCATATCTTAGACCTTCCTTTCCTTATAGTAGTTGCTTCTGTAGCTTAATCTTTCTCATAAACATTTCCTTGTTTTAACCTTTCATTTACAGAGTACTACTAGTTTCACGGTACAAAAATAATAGGTGTACGACTAACAAATCCCGATCAACACGTTACAAATTCTAGAGAAATAAAAAGAAATATATGGCTTCAAATACTAGCTTTCTTTTAGGAGGGGTGTTTTCTCTATGCTTTCGGTTTTTAAAATGCCTTTTATATTTCAAGATATCGAAAAACATAGATAAAAATTTCATGCGTACATCTCCACATTTCATGTGTTCATGAAGTTGTTTCTGTTAGCTACAATCCTTGTGTTGTTCTTACTAGGGAATAGTGGAAGCCTCTAGACATTAGTGGAAGCAGTAGGTTTTGCTAGCATAAGGCATGGAAGCCTCTAGACATTAGTGGATGCAGTAGGTTTTGCTAGCAGCAGGCATGGAAGCCTCTAGACATGTCTAGGTTACTGTAGCACCGACCTAGCTCCTCTATATAAAGAGAGGCACCCCATGTATGAAAAGCAAGAGAGGTGGAGAGCATTAGTTGCTGCTCCTGTAAGGTCCTAGCATAGGTTGCTGAGGGCAAGCATAGGTTGCTAAGTTTGTAGGCATTCGTTGCCGGTGTAGTGTAGCATTCGTTGCTACAGAGACTAATAGAAAAGGAAGGCATTTGTTGCCTGAAACCTGTGTGCTCCTCTCTAGTTCTAGTCCACTGTTGTCTTCTTTGGCTCTAGAGAGAGAACAGAGAGAGAAGAGAATAGAGAGGGAACTCCCAACAATTGGTATCAGAGCCCTAGGTTAGGAGATCACCGGGGATGGCCAAGACGGCGCAGGAGCTGCAGAAGGCTTTGGAGGAGGCTCTCGCTGAGGCGAAGGCGGCACGGGCTGATGCAGAGGCATCACGAGCAGAGCTGGCGGCGCTGAAGGGGAAGAATGTTGATGGGGCGGCGAAATCTGGGGAGTTGGTTCCGGTGGCGACGGTGCTGCCGGTGAGGCCCAGGGGACCTATCAACTACCCCCAGCTGACCCGCACCAACTACACGCTGTGGGCGATGCAGATGCGGGTGGCTCTGCAATCAGCGGGCGTGTGGGCAGCAGTGAGCTCTGAAACTGTGAGCTTTGAGGAAGACCGCGACGCCCTGCTCGCCATCTACCAGGGTGTGCCGGAGGACGTGCTGGCGTCGCTCGCCGGCAAGGATACAGCAAAGATGGCATGGGACGCCATCAAAGCTATGAACATCGGCCATGATCGCGTCCGCGAGACAAAGCTGCAGACACTGCGCAAGGCATTTGAGGCGCTGGAGATGGAGGACACCGAGTCTGTGGACACCTTCGCAACGCGCGTGAACAAGATGGTTGCGTCCATCCGTGCGCTTGGCGATGAGCTGAAGGAGCTCACAGTTGTCCAGAAAGTTCTCCAGGCTGCGCCGGCGAGGTTCATGCATCTTGTGACCTCACTGGAGCAGTGCATCGACCTCAAGACGTTGACGGTCGAGGATCTGTTTGGGCGCTTTCAGGCACATGAGGAGCGAGTACGAATGCGCTTTGGTGATCCTGTTGGTGGGCAACATTTGTTGCTGTCCAAGAAACAGGGGAGGTCATATCGGAAGGGTGATCGTGGTGCAGTCCGCGGTCATGCCGGCGGCCGTAACGACGAGGACAATAGCAGCGACTCCGACACCAGTGTGCGTAGTGGGCGCAAGGCTGGGAAGAAGAAGGGGAAGTGCTACAACTGTGGCGTCCGTGGCCACTACTCGTCCGAGTGCCGCAACCCGAGGAAAGAAGAGGATGACCATCCAGCACTCCTGTGAACACACAAGGATTGGGGGGAGATTGTTAGCTACAATCCTTGTGTTGTTCTTACTAGGGAATAGTGGAAGCCTCTAGACATTAGTGGAAGCAGTAGGTTTTGCTAGCATAAGGCATGGAAGCCTCTAGACATTAGTGGATGCAGTAGGTTTTGCTAGCAGCAGGCATGGAAGCCTCTAGACATGTCTAGGTTACTGTAGCACCGACCTAGCTCCTCTATATAAAGAGAGGCACCCCATGTATGAAAAGCAAGAGAGGTGGAGAGCATTAGTTGCTGCTCCTGTAAGGTCCTAGCATAGGTTGCTGAGGGCAAGCATAGGTTGCTAAGTTTGTAGGCATTCGTTGCCGGTGTAGTGTAGCATTCGTTGCTACAGAGACTAATAGAAAAGGAAGGCATTTGTTGCATGAAACCTGTGTGCTCCTCTCTAGTTCTAGTCCACTGTTGTCTTCTTTGGCTCTAGAGAGAGAACAGAGAGAGAAGAGAATAGAGAGGGAACTCCCAACAGTTTCAGGAAAAAACCGATAATTTTTATGTCATGTGTAAAAAACAAAATTTGTTGCTTAAACGGCTATTCACGAGATATTATTTTTTTGTCTTTCTTACACATGCCAGAAAAAATATGGGGTTTCCTCGACACTTGGCATGCGGACGTAGAATGTTGAGATGTATGTGAAAATGTTTTCTCCAGATTTTTCGAACATTTCTAAATATGTTTTGTGAGTCTCTCAAGCCCAATTAGACATTTACATGACGCTAGACAACGCCACCACCCCACGCATCCATCGTCGAGACCTCGCTGCACCACGCCGCGAAGACTCACCGTCGTTGATGTGGTAGATGAAAAGCCGCTCCACCTCCCGGTCCCTCCAACCAGCATACGCTCTAAAACGATGCCCTCGGGAGGGAGTATGACACCAATAGAGCCACAATCGTTGCTAATGTCCGGAGCCCAGATTTAGGGTTTTCCCCGGAGCATTCAGAGCGAGGAGACAAGATATGGTTGCTAATGATGCCTTCAACAAGGTAACGATGCCATGTGGCGCCGCTGTCGTCCACCATGACCGAAGTCGATGCTCGGTTGCCATCGACACTCACGCCTCCCAAATCCATAGCTGACTAGACCACAAACCAGCCAACACCACCGGAACGAGGAGATCGCCGTCAGCAAATCCGGAGCCACCGCCCCAGTTTCCTCGCGCTGTGGGCAAGCCGCATGCCCAAATGTTCTCGTGTGCCACTGTTGGAGCGCCAAACGTGAGTACCAGCATGTCGTAGCCCGCTCGCCCATCTAGGCCTAGATCAGTTCCACCCGTTGTCACGCCGCCGGCCACCACCAGAAACCACGCTACCGCTACGTGTGACTGCCGCCGACCGATGAAAATGTTTGTTGGATTAATATTTTAGGCTAAAGGTAGGCTGCAAGTGACAAAAAAGACCATAACTGGACGATGTCAGTAAATAATGTACGTATTTCACCACTTAATGAATCCATGTTCATGATCAGTAATTGATTTCCATTTTTTCCTCACACGATATGTTAACTAGTGATACCATCAAGTGGAGAAAAAGATAGGAGGCATTTTTTGAACATCTTTCACGAGATCGATCTTATTTATTTTGCTGCTTCTGTCATGCAGGATAGTACCAAACCACACAAATAGGCTGGGTCTTGATCAAGCCATATGCATGGTAAGTGTATCATAATCAAATCCTGATGTGGTACGATTGCACTTATCACGGTAACAAATCAAATCATATCATGATTTCTTACCCAATAATTTGTCCAAAATACCCCTGAAATCAACGGTTGATATAACTCAATACTAGTAGTCCTATGGACAAGTAAATTGCACCGTAAAAGACCTCCTTTTCTAATGTCTCTGTAGGAAGCAAGTATATTCCTCCATTTTATCCAAGTCGCAGTTGCGTTGTTATCTTTTCTTTCTACAACTTCTTTCCGTCGCCCGCTAGGTTGCAGCTCCAAACCTTTTTAAAGCCCAGTTTGTGGTCGCTCATCCGCTGTGAAGAAATAGACAAGAAATTAGGAAATCGTTGGATAGCCAAACAGAAATATAGGCAAAAGCTTTATCATAGCCTCCCTTGAATTTCAATGCCAAACACAGCCTAAAAGCTTTTCACATCCCAACTTTTTTATATGTGAGTAGATGTTCTTGATGAGACATTTCTTGCCCTTTAATTGCTCCTTCTTCTTTCAACATGGCTTCTAAAGAGCTCGGAATCACCATGGGACTATGGGAGTGTCATTTGGGACGTTTGCTTAGCTTCTCTACTCATTGGTGACTTCTCCACCCCCTCGTCTTCCCGCATCTGTTGCTGTTGTCATTTGCCTTGGTATTGCTCTAAGGTGAAGCCGCCATCAATTTTGCATGTGGTGTGTCATTAATTAGATTCGGTGAGTCTTGTATCTTTCTCTCTCTACGAAGTTTTATGGGTCGAGAGCAAGCGATGGTTTGATCAATTATATGATACTCACATATGCTCACACCATTTTTCGCCATAATTTTAATCATGCAAATGTGGTGCTGATTGTACTAGCCGATCAAGGAGGCAGTTTAATACATGCTATTGATTGAAGGCTACATCATAGAAATTATCTGACAACCATCGAATTGATTCTTCAAGTTTGGCCATAGGAAACTAGTATTGGGAATTCGTATGCCTTACAAATAAATGTAAGCAAGCCTTGAAACTGCATCAAGGAAGTCTTCAGGAGTAGAGATACCAACTTATTGACGTGTGTATACATTATCCCAACTTTTTGACACAAGAGGGAAAGTATAACTGTGGTATATGTGGTAGGTACGTAGAGTCTAGTAGCTAATACCGAGTTAGTAGCCATGACAATTTGGCTCATGTTTATAGTGATTCTCTACTATAAAGAATCTATTATTTAGTGTTTGAAGTGTCGCATTATTATTAACCTGCACACCAGAAACCAAGTTAAGTACTCACTAACTTACCCTAATACTCGGGGATGCAGCTTGGACTTTGATCTGAGAAGAGCTCCCCGTTCCCACATATCACCGTCCATTACTACATGGGTATATTGATTTTTTGCATCTAACTAACACTAGCGTATGTATGTACCGAGTCGGTCAAGGATCTTGCAAGTGTGTATGTCCCAAGGTATGCTTAGTGGACCATACAAGAGTTGGCCTACATCTGGCTCCACTTTAATTGATGAGATAGTATGTAATGTGATTTGGCAGTAGGCAATTACTTCCGGAGATCTCTCACCTAAGCAAGCCATCTATTTCTCCTCGTTTATGCTACTTTGCAACTCTAGCATTGCCTGGATTACTTTGTGGAACATACAAGTGATGGTGCCAACGTTGAGGTGTACTCTGTGAAGGATGGAAGCGATGAGATATTTTTGGGATATGAGAGTTCTTACATACCTGGGAGGCCTTGGGCCAGTTGTACTACCATCAGAGAGCCACCAGTGTTTACGGACTGGTGGCTGGCTGCGCGACAGAGCTCGCCGAAGCCAATGCACAAGGGTCTCGCGTCTGCTACCTTGCTCATCCCCTGATGATCTGGAAGCATCGCAACGACTGCGTCTTCAACGATGCCCGCCCATCAGTCAGCTCCTTAGTGGCTCGGTTTAGAGACGAGGCCGCCGGCAAGAGCTGGTGCCCTGGGCCTACGAGCCATCCTACCACAAACCTGGGATGTCCACTGATTCTTCCTTTTTCTGTCCATGTATTTGGCCTCCTAGGAGGATCGTAACAAACTCTACCTATCCAATGCAATGAAACGCAAAGGTCCTTTGCGTTTTCTCAAAAAAATATTTCAGTTGGCCATATTCTTGGAGAGTCGGTTGGATTATCTAACACAAAGACCAATAAAGGACTGGTCTTAGTCGAAAAGGTAGTACAACTGGCCCAATATCAAACTTTGGTGCATATGAAATCCTACTGTAAGATTGGAGTGGGCATGACATTACAATCATTGCGTTTTTCCTATTCCTAAGTTTTTCCTAATCTACGAATCAAAGAGGCCTTACTGTTTTGGACATGCTAAAGTAGTTGTAGCAAGTCATTTGATAGGGGCATGTATGGCAATTTCTCATTAACTCTTTCTTAGATTTAATTAACTCTTTCTTAGATTTAATGCTTCTTTGTCAGTGCGCATGGTGGGCTGACCGCTGACGATAAATATAGTGAAACAGAGGGAGTAGTTAATTTGAATATAACTTTTCAGCTATATAACCATAGATATTATTTCTGTGAAATAAAGCATCATGTGTTATAATTTAAAAAGGATAAAAAGTATATAGTACTCCCTACGTACCCAAACAGATGACGTATAAAAGAGTAAAAAAGTCAATTTTTTTAAAGTTTGACCGAACATATATAAAAAAGTATGAAGGTTTATAATACCGAGTCAATATCAATTGATGCACCGATATATTTTAATAGTGTATTTATGAAATGTTGTACTTGTTGATATTTTCTTCTATGTATTTAGTCAATCTTAGAAAGTGTTGACTTTTTTACTCAATTTATAAGCCGCCTATTTGGGGAGTGAGAGAGTAGTTACTAAATAAGTGCATGCCTTAAACTTCATTTTTCATTAGTTGGAAACCCTAAGGAAAAGTCATCTTGTGGTATCTTAACTATTTCCATAAGGTGGAACCTGAAAATACTTCATCGGTTTAATTTGCAAGGAAAACTTCAAAACCATGGGATGTGCACCCTAAATATTGAATCCGTTCTGATTACATCTCACAGAAGTATTTGTGGGTGGTTTTGTGTCACCTGGCATTCACACTGCCGGGTGCAGATGAAGTGGAAAAGTAGATGGTTTGGCGGTCACCTCACGAAATACCACTCACAAACCGACAAAACGCAAGAGCCTTGCGTTTCATTTCATTGAAAAGGAATAGAGTTTTACAGGCCATGAGCGAGGCTGGACAACTGAACAACAAGACACAAAGATGGAACCTAGTGCACATCCCATGACCTGGCAGAAGAACCCTAAGACCAGAAGCCCCAGCCCAACCTGGATTCATGTTTTTTCCATAGGGTCCGGAAGGTGAGAAGGGTCATGGAGGCCAGTCCTTTACGGAGTGGTTTCGGCGTCCTGTGTCCAGTGGCATGCCACCACAAATCCAGTTTTCAAACCTAATTTGAAACCGGGGCAATAGTAGGACTAAAAATTGGACCTTTTCCGTAAACATTCATTCAGAAATGTTCCATGTCTAGCTTGCAAGAGTTCAGTCTGGAGGGCTTGTTGTAAACAAAGACAGGTTTATGTCTAATTTATAGAAAATTGAGGGCTTGACTGTTAATCTCATGGGCCAGTTCGGTTCCCACCCAAGCCAGACCCGACTGCCTCTAGTGACACCCTAGGGCCAAGGCCCACATGGCCGGAAGGGGCGGCAAAGGTGGTGCGTTGAGACCCAGCTTCACAAGGAGGCTGGGCCGCGTGCCTAGTCACACTTGATGGCATTGAGCAAAGACCCAACACGTGTTTGACAAAGCATGGAGCTGGCATACACTAGATCACTGGTAGTCGAAACACGTGCTTAGCGAGCTCTATGGTAACCGAGATGGTGTGGGGCGATGCTGTTCACGGTGAAGGTTTGTGCTCACACCTCTCAAATAGGAATAGACAATGTTCGACTAAAACTACTGATGGTAATCTGTAGAATTACTAGAAGAGTGTGAAAACATACATTTCTTTTGGATGCAAGCAAAATCATACACCTCCGCAATTTAAGGAAAAAAGATGACAAACTATTGTGAAGCAGTGTGAACTGAACATGGCTCATAATGATCTTTTGTAGTTTTTCTTAGAGAAAGGGGTGCCCTTGCTGGCATTACCACGGACACCTTGCTCCACATGTGAGACATGCCAACCCCAGGGACAGCGCATGTACACACATCCAGGATCTTCTCTTTGACCACCACAGTCCTGAACTATCCTTAGTTCATTACCAAACCGAAAGCAAAATCTTTGAACCTGGGTGCCATGGAGGTGGTCTTCGATGGCGGAGGAGGTGCTGGCGGAGCCAACAACTGGAGGTCCCAAATCAGGGAAGAGACTCGCAAGTTTTACATCTCAACGATGTGAGTTCTGTCTCTCTTCTTCCCCTTGGCTGTTTGATTTGCTAGTTGCATGGTAGTGTATCATCCTGCTGGCACTTCAAACTCCCACTGCTATTTCTGTACTTTTGGTTGCTACATGCTCCTGGGCATCATCAATCTATGTGCATATGATGGATTACTGGAAATTTTGGGTGTTCTCAGGACGAGAGCATATTTCACCATTCTAGGAAGTTCTTTAAGATTTTTCCAGAAAAGGAAAAAAGCTTTCGCGTTTCATTTCATTGAAAAGGAGAGAATTCAGGTTACAAGCCTCCTAGGAGGTAATCAGAAGCCTCCTAGGACGTAAGCCAGGACGAGAGGTAATCAGAAAAGGATATGCACTCATTGCGGTGCTTCCAAATCATCCAGGGGGTCAGCAGCACGACGGAGGCGAGCCCTTTGTGCATTGGCTTGGGCATGGCTTGCTTGGCGAGGGGCCACCATTTGGCAAGTGAGACATGTTGATCAGGTTGTCTGCAGGTCATACTCAGCCAGGAAAGGATCTCGTGCCAGATCTGCTAGGGCTGGTGGTCTGCAGGTCATCCTCAGCCAGGAAAGGATCTCGTGCCAGATCTGCCGGGAGAAAGGGCATGCCGTCAGGGGATGGGGCATGGTTTCCAGCTCCTGGTCGCAGAGTAGGCACCTAGGGTGATGTTGGAGCCCTCGGCTCTGAAGGCGGCCAGCTGTCCAGCATCGGTCTTGATTCGCAAGCCATAGGAAGAACTTGACCCGTGGCGGAGCCCAACACTTCCAAATCATCTTCCAAGTCTGGCAGGAGAGCCATGTAAGGTTACCCTGTAGCAGGAGTTCACCGAGTACGGGGACACAGACGAGCAGTAAGGGGGCATTTCGCATACGGCCTTCCCGTTGATCCAGCGGTCTTCCCAGAACCTAGCCGTTTCGCCGTTTCTAACGACCATCGTGGTTGAAACGAAGAAGAGGGCACACTCGTCAGCCGGGAACTGAAGGTCGAGGCCACTCGAAGCTCTGCCCTCGTCGGTACGGCTGAACCAGAGCCATCTGAGGCGTAGGGCGAGGCCAGCTCGAGCCATGTCTTGGACGCCAAGGCCACCAAGGGACAGTGGTCTGCATACCAGACGCCAATTGACATGGCAATGCCCTCCGCTAGCCTTGGCGCAGCCAGCCCAGAGAAATTGGTGTTGGGGGGGGGGGGGGGGGGGGGGGCGGAGGGCGTGGAGCTGGTCGATGGAAATGGCGCATAACACGGTTTTGACGAGAGCGAGTCATCCTGCCTTATTCATGAGCCAAGCCTTCCACCAGGGGAGCTGTCCAGCGACCCTTTCGACGAGGGGCTGAAGCTGAGCACTGGTTGGTCGTCTGATCATCAGCGGGATGCCACGGTAAGTCATGGGAAATTCAGCGATGGGGCAGCCGAGGCCAGCGGTGACAATCGCGGACTCCTTGGGACCACAAATTCAGCAGGACGGCTGTGCTCTTGGTGTAGTTCACTTGCAGCCCTGTAGCCTGACCAAAAATCTGTAGGATTGATTTGGCGGCAGCGATGTCGCTTGGAGACGGGTGGCAGAACATCACGACGTCGTTGGTGTAGAGCGAGACAGGTGGGATCGTGCACCGCAGGTGGAGCTGATGTAGGACGCCGAGGTGGGCGGCATGTCTGATCAAGCGACTGAGGAAGTCCATGGCGAGGACGTAAAGTTGGGGGGACAAAGGGTCCCGCTTCCTCGGCCCGCATCGGTGCCAGATAGACGGCCCATGTGTTCGCCATTGAGCAGTACCCGCGTGCTGGCAGAGATCAGTAGGATGGCGAGCCAGTCAAGAAACCTGTCGCTGAAGCCATAACGGCGAAAAACCTCGAAGAGGAATGGCCATGAGATGGAGTCGACCTTGTTGGCAGGATCGGTGTAGATGGAGCCTTCAGAGGGGAGGCTGTGTATCCTGTTTTTTGCCCGGCGATAAGAACATTGCCGGTGGAAAAACGAGGTGTTGGCATCTCCATCCTTGAGTGAGGCGAGACGAGCAGGCTATTGTCTGCGATGCGAGGCCCAGGTACGTGACCTTCAGATTCTTGTGTAACCAGGTCTCTAGGGGAGAGAGCAGCCGGTCTTCTTGTGCCTTGTCGAATCTGAGGATCAGCTCGCGTGAGATTGCCCATTTGTGGCGGACACTGCCAACAGAACGTGAGCTCAAGCTAGTGAGTTTCCTGGAGGTGGCTTGGAGTCTGAGCCATATGCGTTTGAATGGATCAGTGTCGTCGTTCCAGGCCTCGGTGACGATGTCGTGGAATCCGTCGAGATGCAGCCATAATTCCTCAAAACGGAATCGACTATGGGCGGGCGGCGCCGGGGAGCAATCTAACAGCAGCGGGCTGTGATCGGAGATCACCGATGACAGGCAGCGCAGAAGGCATTCGCCGATCGGATCTTCCCAGTCGGAGGTGCACAGAACACGATCTAGATGAATGAGCGTCAGAGGGCTCCGCTCATTAGACCATGTATAGCTCCTTAGGTAGACTTCCTTGACGGCAAGGTCGCATCAATGACAAAATTTGCCCATAAGACACCTATTGAGGTTTCCGTTATTTTTATCCTCCTCGCAGTAGATTAGGTTAAAGCCCCCGCATATATGCCATGGACTGGGACAAGCAGCCCGCACGGTCCGCAGCTCATCGAGAAACATGACCTTATTGGCCTGTCCTGGGGGCCATAAACCACAGTGATCCACCACTGGGTGGCCTCATCCAGCGAGACTTTCACGGTGAGCACTAATAGTAACTCCCTGCTCTTCCACGCGAGAAGGATGCAGTCACGCGTGCCATGTGCAGGGGGAGGTAGACGTAGTCGTCAAAGTCGGCGCCAAGTGCATATAAGACAATCGACGAGCAGATCAACTCCATTTTCGTTTCTTGAAAGCAAACGATCGAGGCGCCAGTCGTATCTATCACGGATCGGATGGCAAGATGACGTGCATGCGCATTGAGGCCACCCACGTTCCATATGATGATCTTAAGGTTGTGCGACATGGGGCAAGAGATCGACGAGGCCGTGGGCACCTAAGCGCGGCTATGCCACCACGGGGCGGCCCTCTGGCAGCATCGTGCTCGGGGGCGGGCATGGGTCTGCCGGGGTCGGCGAGGGCTCGCCGGGGTGGGCAGCGCCGTGTGGAGGTTTTTGGTAGCCTCCATGAGGAACTCGCCTAGCATCCAGGAGGTGGTTCATCTCACGACGTTGCATGCCCTGGAAAAGCGCAGAGTTACAGGCGGTGTGGCAAAGCGGCATGCAGGCGTGCGACTAGAAGGCGTCGGGTACGGTCTGGCATTGTGTCTCCAGCTTCGTGGGCCACAGGCAGCTCAATTTCGACTTGGGCCGCGGGTCGTTCGTGGGTTGTGGCCCGGGAAAGCATGTAGGCTGCTGGCTGTTCTGTAAGATCATGCAGCGAAGGACATAATCATTGATCACATACTTTGACTGGAGCTGTGGCTTATTCTTTTTCAGGATCTCGTGTTTAGTTGCAGGCACAGTTCTGTTTTTGCTTTTCTTGAATATAGAATATTCAGAGCAAAAAAAAGTTGGTACTAGTGTGGGTGCTATTATTCTTAGTGTGTGTTATGGTTATCTATTATCATAAACGGAATAACGAAATATTATGTGGTAGGAGATATCATACTACTGGAAGAAGATTTCTGTTTATTATGGGTTTATGTTTTCATAATCGTGTACATGCTCTTCTTCTGCATTTGTTTCTTTTTGTTGCTGTTTTATTTTCTAAAAACACTTGCAGGACAAATGCAAACTAAAGCCAGATATAATCACAAAAACCAATTAGTCAAATAAATTAACAGAAAATATGTGTGAGATTTGAGACAGTAGACTAGTAGTCTAAGAAGTGTTCTGCTTTAAATTTGTATCTCAAACTCAGCCGGGGCAAGGAGAGACGGGAAGAACTTGATTTCAACATGGAATGTTTCTATGTTCTTTATCTTCCGTTTTTAATATATAGCTTGTTAGTCTTCTTTCCTCTTCTAGTATAACATATTTATTCAAAGTATTTCAGTCAGCGGATATGGAACTATCTTCAGATTCAATGGTTTGACAATGGTGAGCTGCAGCAGATTATTCAATATGCCAGGGCCAGTTTTGGACACCCCTTCTTCATGGAAGTGCTTATAGTGGCTTGCCGACACATATGGTGCAAAGGAATGGAGCAATTTTCAGGCAGGAGATGCCTTCTTTTGGAAGATGGAGGAGTGGTTTTATTCATGACATGTCCTTGCTTAAGCATAGGATGAAGTCCAAGCGTTTACCTAAATTTCAGTCATGGCTTAATTCTCTAGTCTAATTTTTGGTTGTAAATTTGTACATAAGTTCCCTCTGTACAGTTTGGGTTTTTTAATTTTATAATAGAATGCTGTGGGCGGTTGCCCTACAGTCGAGCTTCAGAAAAAAAAATTCAAAGTGGAAAGTATATAGACGGAAGCATTATGTTGGCTACCTGCAAACCTTTTTGTATGGATATTCCGCGTTGATTTGATATCCAAACAGGGATTTGTATTATTGTACGTAGCTATTAGTTTGACATATATATATATCTCCTTAAAGGTATTAAGCTTTTCTTGGAAATGTATGCAACTTACACGGTTTTTTCTTACACACACATTCCTAGATATTTGGCTCTTGATAGGACTGCATTGAAATAAGCAATTCATGTGCTAGAATCTTAGTTTACTCAGTACTTTGTTTACTCATGTGCTAGAATCCTAGTTTACTCAGTACTTTGTTTACCTTTTTTCTCTCTCTTTCTCTTTTTGGTTTCCATATGTTTCCGCTGGGTTCCATATCTAGCCTATCCCAGCTTGTTTGGGACAAAAGGCTTTGATGTTGTATGTTCGTTGTTGACACATCCTATGTGTCCTTGGCTTCTCAGTCGGTGCATTCTCATTTATTTAGCTTGCTACTGTTGTAACTTGAAAGTGCATAAGATGTGTCACATTTCTCATTAGTTTCTTGTGTTATCTGCACAGATTAAGGGCTCTAGTGCGAACACTGTCACCAGATGAGTCCAAGGCATTGACTAATCTCTGGGATGTTGCCGCCAGAGTAGAGCGGAGGATTTACCTAGTAGCTGTTAACCAGGTATATTCTGTTATTTATTTTTTCGTTGAATTTTTATGGATCTTAATAGGCTGATAGGTACGTTAAAGTGTAGAACATAGTGCTTCTGGCTACTATTCTCACTGCAGCTTAGAGCAACTCCAGCCGTTGGACCCCCCAGGCCGACTTGCCTGCGTTTTTTTGGGCCGCTGGGGGCCCTCCGGCGGTAAATTTCGGCCTGGGGACGTGCCGATTCCCAGTCGCGCCCAGTTCACCCCCCCAAGCCGGCGTTTTTCTGGCGACTTTTGGTCGAAAAATAATCATATAACATCATTTGTGTAGCAAATTCATTATTTTAAAAACAAATGTATCATTTGTATCAAATAAGTCGACATAAAAATTAATATAAATAGTTTAACAAATCAACACAACTCATAAATTTTAAAACAAGTTTTTCAAGACAAATTACATAAACCTAGACCTCGCCTTTGCGCCTCCACTGGTGCTATCAGATCTTGCTGCAATTGCTGATGAACTAGTGGGTCTCGGATCTTCTGACGCTTTGCAAGGAAGGCAGTCCATGATGTCGATACAGGCAGACGCCGGCTCTCCTCCGGATCCTCGCCCACGAGAGGACCCTGTCTGAAGTATGGCACCTTCTTCTCCTTCTCATCCACTGGATTCTCCCGCTCGCTCTCAATGATCATGTTGTGCAAGGTCACACAACAATTCATCACCTCCCACATCTGATCTTTCGACCGGGGCATAGCGGGGTACCGGACAACAACAATTCGAGCTTGGAGCCCACCAAATGCCCGCTCGACATCCTGCAAGCCTCCTGGCACTTGGCATACCAAGCTTGAGCCGTCTTCGGCACAGGGTTTGAGATAGTCTTCACAAATGTGGACCATTTTGGATAGATTCCATATGCCAGGTAGTATCCCTTGTTGTAATGGTGCCCGTTGATCTCGAAGTTCACCCGGGGGAGCATTACCTTCAACAAGCTTGGCGAAGACATTGGAGCACTGCAGGACGTTGATGTCGTTGTTAGATCCTGGCATTCCAAAGAAGGAATGCCAAATCCAGGTATCCTGCGAAGTCACTGCCTCAAGTACGACACTGCAACCTCCTTTGTGCCCTTTGTACATCCCCTGCCAAGCAAATGGACAGTTTTTCCATTGCCAATGCATGCAGTCGATGCTTCCTAGCATTCCAGGAAATCCTCTTGATTCATTCTCGGCTAAGATCCGAGCAGTGTCTTCCCCAGTGGGTGTTCGCAAGTATTTTGGTCCAAACGCTGCCACTACGACTCTGCAGAACCTGTAGAAACACTCGAGGACGATGGACTCGGCCATGCGCAGATAGTCATCCTGCGAATCAGCTGGAGCTCCGTATGCAAGCAGTCTCAAAGCGACCGTGCACTTCTGGAGCGAGGAAAATCCAACCGTGCCGGTGCAATCCTTCTTGCAAACGAAGTAGTTGTCGAACTCTCGGACGCCATGCACAATCTTGAGGAAGAGCTTCCGGTTCATCCTGAAACGGCATCGAAATGTCTTCTCGCCGTGCAATGATGAACCGGCATCGAAATGTCTTCTCGCCGTGCAATGGATCGTCGGCGAAGTAGTCGGCGTACAACATGCAATAGCCCTCCGCACGCTGTCGTTGCTTGCTCTTGCGGTGACATGGTGCCGAGCCACCGCGCTTCGACTGTGCATCGACGGCGTACACACCGGCCAGACAGACGAGCATCAGCAAGTGCTCTTCGTCGTCGGCGGCGTTGGCGTCGGTTTCCTCTTCCATCAGAGACGCGAGCATCTCCTTGTCGTCGGAGTCCATCTCAGGCAAAACGCCGAACACCTCACGGGCAGGGTGGGCGCGAAGCTTGATCACGACGGCGATTCACCACGAAAACTCGGGCAGCGGCGAGATAGGGGTGGGGGGGATTCGGCAAGGTGTGCCATTGCGGTGGTGTGGTTGGTGTCCTATTCTGGCGGCGCGCATTCGCGGCGGAGGGGAGGAGGTGGTGCCGACAGCGGGGGAGGGGAGAGGTTGAATCAGGCGAATCTGTTGTGGGGTATGTGCGTTCTCTCGCCGACAGGGCTGGCCCGCGTGGCTTTTCCCTTCCCCCAGTGCCCCTAGGCGGAACCCGGCGCGGTAGGTTCGGCCTGGTAATGTCAGGTTACTTTTGGGCCAAATCCGGCGGAAAACGAGGCTGTGGGGGGGGGGGCGACTGGGAGGAAAACGGCCCGCCGGCGGGGAAAAAGTGGAAAAAGGTGGTCTGGGGGGCTCTCGGGGGGCGGCTGGAGTTGCTCTTACCAGGGGCTTACCTAGACAGCCGGCTTATGCACAAGCCTAAGCTGTTCCAAACCCACCCTATGAAGGTCTCAAACCGACCAGCTAATCACATGTCCTGGGCTTCGCGCCTTATCCAGGGAAATCTCACATGTTTGATAGAGTACTTGTTGTATTATGTGTATATGTCTGGATTCTTTTTTCTGTATTACTCTGTACCTTGCTATACGTACTAGTGTACATGGACTACGTAGCGCGAGCACACACACACCGGGTGCTGCACATATATAGAACCGAACACAACCACCTCAAGATTGGGTCGTCCCCATCTTGTCACATACCGACAAACACATTTCGAACCCTAACCCCTTAGTTAGACAATCAGCTATTTGCTCCTCCGGATTTACATCACTCAACTTTAGCATTCTGTCATCAAGTCTCGCTTTGATGAATAAACGATTTATCTCTACATGCTTTGTCTGGTCATGCTGCACTGGATTGTTTGCAATGTTGATCGCCGATTTGCTGTCACACCAGAGCTTCAGTGTTCCTTCTGTTAGAAGCCCCAACTCCGAAACGAGGCCTCTCATCCACATCTCACTCAAGCATACTGACACGGCCCTGTTACTCTGTACTCAGCTTCAGCAGTTGACCAAGACACCACTGACTGCTTCTTGCTCCTCAAAGACACCAAGTTTCCCCCCACAAATACAGAGAACCCTGTTGTTGATCTCCTATCATCAATGCAGTTGGCCCTGTCGGCATCACAATGGCCATCAACATCTACTCCTTTTGATCCACAGGGGCTTCCCTTCAAATATCTCAAAATGCCATGAGCTACTTCCTGGGGGTTGCTTCTTGGTTCATGCATATAGTGGCTAGCACTCACTGCATAGGAGATGTCTAGCCTTGTATGGCGCAAGTGAAGAGGCTAGCACGCTGAGGGTTGCTGTATTAGCCGGTCTGTGTGCTACAGGAAATGATGCAACACATCATGACTGGCTGCTCCTCTTCTCAAGGCAGACTTGGCACGAGTCTTGTCTTGGATACACCCTAGGGGACCCCTACCACGTGCCGGTGAGGAGTTCCTCAGCCTGGTTGGCTTCCATGGTCAGCAAAGCTCCTGAGATACACCTTACATGGTTGACATCAATGACCATCCAAACAGCCTTATTGGTGGATTTCCTCCACTTATCTTATAAATGAACCCAGCCTGGGTTGTGGAAACAACAGAACAACTGCACCTTCAACAGCTCTGCCCAGCCGTTCATCCTTAGTGCAGATTATCAACGATGAAGCACAGGCCTGGAGCAGAGTGGGGATGAAATATGTGTGCGCAGTCCTTCCTGGGGTTTAGTGTTGTTGACATGGGTCCAGAGTATCAAGGCAGGAGTAGCAGCGATGAAGGAGTCCATGAGGGAGAAATATAGTAAGAGTCCAGTAGGGAAGTATAGGATTAGGAAAGAGTCCAATTGTATTAGGAAAGGTCTAGATCTAAGAGTATTAGGAGTGGTCAAGGGCCTGAACATCCACTATATGAGGATGGCATGTATCCACGTTGGGGACGAGGAAGAACAATCAATCTAATCTATCCCTGGTTATTCTCTTTTCTCAACCTATGTCTACTACTTAATCCCTCCCAGTGTCTGGCTATCTTCTGCACGGTAGTTATCCTGTTGTGGATCTAAGGGTCTGTTTGTTTGGGCTTCTACTGTAGCTGGTGGGCTGTTAAAAAGCAGCTGTGGTAAGCGGCTGCTGAACCAGATATTTGATGTTTGGCAAGAGTGCTTCTGATAGCTGCTGCTGTTGGTTCTAAGGATGAAATGTCGGAAATGCCCCTAAATGCTGAAAAGTTATATGAATGTTGATTCGAAACGAATTAGCTAATTCTGACTTTTTTAACATAATTGTCGTGCTTAAGGGCTAAATTATCTCAATTTATCTTTTTACTAAAATAATTATAAACATGTTTTTTACCAAAATAATTGTAAACTCGTCGTCGTCACATCTAATGTTGATATAACTCTCTAAAAGTACCTAACAACTGAAACATAACTATGTGCGATATATTGGAGCTGGCCTTTTCGTGTTTGTAGGTTGCACGCAACCTAGCTCAAAAAATAATAAAAAGTTGCATGCATGCATGGCAATATAAGCTAACGTGATGGATGCTACCAAAAAAATCAGCCACGAACAACTGATTGCATAGGTCAGCTGAGAGAAGAAATAGTTACGTGCATGCGTACTGTGCGTTCCATGAGACAGGGCTGGCCCGCCCACGTGCGAGCGTCAGCGGAGTATGCGCATGCTCGGTCTCACGATGGTAATGAGGTTGTAATTTCGAGCAACGGTATGGGTATTAAAGAAAAACGATTCGGAACTTGAGCACAAAGCTGCGGGAAGCACCTCCCGCCCTGCTTCTGCTCTAGTTCGCTCGTCCCGTGCATTTCACGCAGCGCTTCTCGACAGTGCTTTTCTGCCTCTGACTGTTTGTTTGGGCTTTTGTGCCCCTAAAAGCAGTAGAAGCAGAAGTAGAAGCCCAAACAAACAGAACCTAAGTCCACAACATTTGGTATAAGAGCCGACCACCATGGCTTTCGCTGCTGAGAAGACTTCACGAAGGATACTTCACATCACGATTCAGCGTGTAGTCTACCAGATCACGAAAATTTTGCTTCATCAAGTCTTCGATGAGTGGTGGAGACAATTGAAATTTTCCCAGGAAAATCAAGGATCATGGCCTTCATCAAATATGCCTAGATCACCATGCTGCACTAGCTCTTCAAAGCTTGCAGGGCCGGAACATATATGATGGTTCTTGTCAACTTGGTATCGAGTTACTGCCAGCATCGATTGACACATTAGGTGCTACAAATTTGGCACCAGGAACGCAACAAGCAGCAACAGTTACCGATGTATTACAGCAAGAAGGAAAAGCTGTGGCAGCGCAGCCGAGCGCAGTTGCCGTAGCAGCTGTGGCAGTGGGTGTGGCCGATGTGACGGCAAAGGTGCTAGCAGCACTGAGGATGCAGCAAAAACACCGAAGGCGACAGAAGAACCAGAGTTCGTACAGACGCAGTCGAGCACAGAGGAGGTGGCATGTTCAGCAGAGTCCTCTGCAGCGGCGGCGTTGAGGCTGGGTGAGAAATCTTCATGTGGCGCCCGAGCATTGGTGATCGATTGAGTTGAGCCAAGCCATGCATGTGCAGAGGGTGGCTCAAACATGAGTTTGGTTCTATGTCCATGTGTGCAAACAGGAAGAGATAGTTTGGTGCATGCAATATTTAGAGAATCAAAGAGAACAGAGAAATCAGAGAATTCCTTTCTTGGTGGTTGCAACTATGGTTTGCAACAAAAGAATCGAAGTCCAAGGGGTCTATACTGGAAATACCAGGTGTGTTGTACATGAAATCTGTATCTTTCCAAGCTGGAAATCAGGGTGATCCAGAGATATACAAGTTGCTTGTGAGAATTCGGTAAGAACTCCAGCAAAACGTGGGTATGGAGTCACAGTATCACATCAATACGGAGCTATGAAGGACTTCAACCCTGGCCGCCACCTTGCAGCTTGAGGACAAGCTGCTTGTCCAGGAGGGGTGTAGTGTTGTGACATGGGTCCACAGTATGAAGACAGGAGTAGCAGTGTTGAAGGAGTACATGAGAGAGAAATATAGTAAGAGTCCATTAGGAAGAGCAATCAATCTAATCTATCCCTGCTTATTCTCTCTTCTCAACCTATGTCTACCCAACCCCTCGCAGCCATGGCTATCTCTTCTGCACGGTATTTATCCTGTTGTGGATCTAAGTCCACAACACGTGCTACCATGGGTGAGGGATCATGTGTGCATTCATGTGCGCTGACTGTTCTTTATCATTCATATCTAGCAATGAAATAAAGACTTATGAATATTCACAAAAATATTTTGAACTAGTCACTGTAAGCCAGTAAGTACAGCTTATTCTTCATTCAATTTTCATGTTTTTATTTCTTGTGAAGCATAGTATTTAGTATGCTTTCTGCATACCCTGTGAATACTGGTATTGCATTTCACAGGATGGAAGGAAGGTTTATTTCTTCTAATTTTTTTATCCCTCAGCTTTTGAAGGAGTCTTTAGGCTGCATGCTAAATATTTGGTTTGTGTTTTTGTGCTCAGGTTGATTATAGGAATAAGATGTTCAAGAGAATTTATTTTGAGAGCAGTTCATCAGATGAAGAGCCGCAACAGATGCAAGCTTCCAGGCCTCAAATGGTTGAACCCGCTAGCATATTTACGCTTGTGCGACTATTATTTCCTAGTGATCAACAGAGTCAAGTCATTCCGGCACACATCAACCTCCAGGATGTGCCATCTAGTGGTAATATACAAGCAACATGTCTCTTCACAATTTTTTTTGTTGCTTACATCATTTGAGAGTAGTTGTCATTAGGGCCTTCAAATGCATTCTCAAAAGAACTTTGTTTCCTGAAGTTGCATGTTTTATCATTCACGCAGCTAATCATAAAATTGTGATGCATATCTAATCTACCCTTTGTTTGATCAAGTGCCTATAGGAAATCAAAAGAAGCCTTGCTGTGGTGATAGGATTAGCGTCCTTCATGAAAGTATACTCCATCATATCATGTCCTTCATGCCAGCACAGGATGTTGTGTGCACAAGTGCGCTATCCCGAATGTGGCGCCCATTATGGACTTCAGCACCATGCATTGATATTGATATTGATCACTTTGATCTGGACAGAGTAAAGTTCAACAAGTTTGCAGAAAGTTTTTTTCAGATGCGGGGTATTGATACATTGGACACACTCCGCCTACACTCTTTCGCCATTGATGCAGCCAATTTTTGGATCGATCATGCTATCAAATGTAACGTTAAATCAATTGAATTCACTGAATATACAAGTTGGGAGCCTTTCTACTTAGATCCGGAACTCATCGAGTTCCTGTCTCCTCATCTCCGAAGCTTAAAGCTCACTAATGTTATTTTAGTCGCACGTGTCTTTGACCAGCTCAACCATGCATGCCCATCTTTGGAAAATCTGCAATTGGCAGATAGCACTCTTGATTTTCCAGAGATTTCGTCAAGGTCATTGAAGACTCTGGAAATAATAAACTGCTCAGTTTTAAAGCATCTTCTGATTCGTACTCACAAACTGGTCTCACTAAGCTTCAAGGGCTCTCGATGCGGGTGCACTCTCAAATCTATATTTCTAACTAAATCAGCAGTAACCCTATGTGATATTTCAAATGCCAAGAGCATAGAATTGTCAGTTCCAGTGAGACAGGTATTGGGTGCTTCATAAACTCTATTACATGTATGAAATATTTTTTCCTTCTATTAAAATATTTGCTTATTTGTTTCGACATATGTGAAGGTTGCATTTGATACAGTAAGTCCAAAGTGCGCAATGTTCATCAATCTAACAAGTCTCTCTCTTGGAGAATGGTGCCTTTCCAACAAACTGTCTCCTTTAATTCGCTTCCTCAGGCACTCTCCTATGCTTGAGAATCTTGATCTGAAGCTTAAGGTGGTTGACGCAATTCAGTGTTTGTAACCAGTTTTCTTAGCACAAGACAGGAGTCATATTAACATATTTTCTTACAATTTCAGTTTGATTGCGAAAAGGAAGAGCAGCCGATTCACATGGCTAATGGAATTTCATTTGAAGCTGAACGCCTTAAGAAGGTGACAATCCACTGCACTGAAGGCGATGAAAGGGTTCCCGTGTTGAAGACAATTTTGCATGTCAATGCAAGATCTCTCGAGCGTATTGACGTCAAGACATACTAAGCGCATCCTGCTTTTGAAAATATTATTGTCTTAGAACTCTTCCCATAGAGTGCCGAACCCATCGTTATGTGGCATAGCGCTTTTGCTGTGGACATCCATGAGACATAATCTAGCTGAGCATTTGGTTGTTGAATCTTGTGTGAGTTGTGAGAAACTTGTAGCAAGCATCATCCTTTCAAGGCATCCTGGTAACATGTACTGCCGTGTGACTTTGTGAGAAACTTGCTCCCATTTCTATAATTCTATTGGTTGATGAATAAACATTGCAAGTCATATTCTGTCCGTTTCATTATTTGTTAACTGGATTGCTGAGTTACATGGCACTAGCTAAGTATCCGTGTCACCGAATAACAAAAACTGAGTACTCCATTTTATTTCATGGACAAGCAAGTCAAACATCACATACCCGTAATTTTCGAGGTGGGTGACAGTAAATGTTTGTTTCCTACTCATTCTTACTCGGCAACCACCATGAAACCCTCCAGGCTTCATCTCCTATTCTCGCTGCCTGGTCAAGCCTCCCCACGTGCCTCGTCTTCTCCATCTCTCATGGACGGATGACAAATTGGCAAATTGGCGGTGTCTTCCAGGGATAAATATTTGTCATCTCGTCGGAGTCGGATCTACTCCGTACCTCTTAACAAGCTAGAACTGAGCCTTTGATTGCTTCGATCCATCTATATTGACGTGCAAGTGTACGACTTAGAAACATTGTCGATGAAAATAGATTCTATCCTAGCAAAGTATACACATATTGGTTGTCAAGGATGTTGAACAAAAAAGATCACAACCATGAAATATTAAGACCCATTTCGTGGTTACGATGTTGTCTCTATTGTCGCTGTCACACACGAGTCCGCGTGTTTCAGAATTCATGACGCCCGCTCCCGTATGGCGGCAGGAGGGAACCCTAACACACTGCCAGCCCCCCCCCCCCCCCCCCCCCTTCTCGTCCTCCTCCCTCGCTTCCGCTAAAGGGTGTGGCCGGGTAAAGTCTGGTCGGCACCGGTAGCGGCAAGGCCTTCTCGCCCTCTCGCGTGTATGGTGTCGACCCGGGATGGCGTCCCGAGCTAGGGCGTGCTGCGGTCGTCGGGCGCAACGGCGCGGCTGCATGATACGTCCATTTTGCATCACTATTTTACATCATAATTTATCTTTATTCATTGATATATTTCATATTATGATGCAATACTTATGTTATTTTATCCCATCTTGCATGTTTGGCAATTATTGAAGATGCATCCGCCGAAGCCTGGAATCAGCTGGAAAAGTACCTGTCAAGACACCTGACTTCGGAAGTCCCAAAAATTCCAGGAAAATTCAGAGCATAATATTTCGGGAAATAAGTCACGGAGCCAAAAGGGGGCGAAGAGGCGAGCAACAGGGGGTAGGGGCGACCCCCTGCCGCGGGTCCACCCTAGGCCGTGGGTGGGGCCCGCCCCTGGTCCCTGTGGCCCTTCTCCGGCTCCCCTTCGGCGTATTATTGACGCTTGACCTAAAAACATCGGGGGCATCGACAAGGAATTTTTCCGCCGCCTCCACGAGGCGGAAACCAGACAGAGAGAAGAAGAGCTCCGGCAGGGAGAAATCTGCCGGGGAATTTCCCTCCGGAGGGGGGAATCGCCGCCATCGTCATCGCCATCACGCCAAGCATCATCGGGATCATCATCAACATCATCTCCACCATCAGCACCATCATCACCGCCGTCATCCCATCACATCTCGCTGTAACAATTATCATTGTGTTGCTATTAGTTCATCGGAATCGTATCCCGAGCGTTGATTACCACTTGTAGTTGATGTTTGAGAGTTTTATCGGTGAATTATCATTACAATCAGATTGTTGCCCTTATTCATATCACCTCTGATCATGATCTATATGATGTCTTGTAAGTAGTTCGTTTGGTTAAAGCCTAGTTGCTAGTAATTGCATAATGTTGAGTAATATTTAATGGTTTGATTTATGTTGTGGTGTTATTCCTCTAGTGGTATCGTGTGAACGTCGACTACATGATACTTCACCTTTCAAAGGGCCTAGGGGAATGCATAGTGTATTTAGTTTGCTTATGGTAGGGTTGCAGGAGTGACAGAAACCTAAACCCCAATTTGTGAACTAGTGCACTAGGGAGCGTAGGGTCTCGGAGTTTAAGGCTGTGGTTAGGTTTTTATCTTAATTACTTTCTTATAGTTGCGGATGCTTGCAAGGGGTTTAATCACAAGTATGTATTTGTCCAAGTAAGGGCGGTGCATTAGCATAGGTCCACCCACACAGCACTTTATCAAAACATTGAAGGTTAATCACCGGCATGCAATGAAACTGGCTAGGCAGAAACTCCCATGTGTCCTCGAGAACGTTTTAATCTTCATAAGTAACACAACCGGCCTGTCCTTTGAGCTTAAAAGGATTGGGATATTTGCTGCAATTATTGTAGCACTCTTTTATTTACTTGTTCTTCATTCGTTATTTACATTAAAAATCCAAAAACATTTCTCTTTTAGTGCTTGCAGTGAAACCTTGCTGAGAACTACTTGTCAACACCTTCTGCTCCTCGTTGGGTTCGACACTCTTACTTATCGAAAGGACTACGATAGATCCCCTATACTTGTGGGTCATCAAGACTCTTTTCTGGCGCCGTTGTCGGGGAGTGTAGCGCTATTGGTAAGTGGAATTGGTAAGGAACTCTTTTATTGTAAGTGTTGTTTTTATTTTTGCTTGTTACTTTGCTTCGTTATGGAGCACTCTTCACTTAATATGCTGTTTGGGAGTGACTCTGCCACCACAGCTATGGTGGATAAGAGTCCTCCGCTCTCCGAAATTGATCCATTTAAAATACCCATGGTAATTATTGATCATGTTTTGAGTAACCGTTATGCAGGGGATGGAACCATCCATCCAAGTTATCATTTGCTTTATATTAAAGATCTGTGTGAGCTATTTAAGATTGCAGGTATGTCAAAAGAGGTAATCATGAGGAAATTATTCTCAATATCACTAAAGGGTAAAGCTATGGATTGGTATATGCTCCTGGATAATTCTCACTTGATGGATTGGAAAGAGCTTATGTCTCTCTTTTATTCTAAATTTTATCCTCTTCATGAAATTCATCAAGATAGAAATTATATTTATAACTTTTGGCCACATGAAGGAGAAAGCATCGCTCAAGCTTGGGGGAGGTTGAAATCTCTAATGCTTAAATGACCCAATCATAAGCTTCCTAATGATATAATTGTTAACAATTTTTATGCGAGGCTGCCTCGCTATGATAAGGATATGCTTGATGCTTCTTCTCTCGGATCCTTTACAAACGAAGATGTCAATGCTAAATGGGATTTAATTGAAAGGATTTATCGCAATGCGGAAGATTGGGAGATCGACAAAGGTAAAGAATCAGGTATAAATTATGAGTATGACTGCATTAAATCTTTCATGGAAACTGAACGTTTTAATATGCTTAGTACTAAGTTTGGGCTCGATTCTCAAATTGTTGTTGATCTTTGTAAATCCTTTGCTGACCATGTTAATATTCCAAAAGAAAAGTGGGATAAGTATCATGAACCATTTAAAGATGTTTGTAAAACGGATGTGCTTGCTAGTGATGATGTGCCTGTTCAAACAGTTGAATCTGTTTTACCTGCTGTTTACTTTGAAAAAACCACCCTTTCCTACAAAAATTAAAGATCACTCAATCGTGGCTAGTGTGGTTAATAAAAGTGAAAGGAAAGCTTATGAACCTGATGAACAACTTGAAATTGCCTCTCCAGTAGCTTTGGTTAAAGATCTTGTAACTAAGAACGTCGATGGAAGTTCTATTTATTTTTGTGAAGCTGCTACTAACATTGTTAGACAGGATAAAAGTGCAAAAGTTGTTGGTACTCCTGTTGTCTCTGTCAAGATAGGTGATCATTGCTATTATGGATTATGTGATATGGGTGCAAGTGCAAGTGCTATTCCTTATACACTTTATCAAGAAATAATGCGCGAAATTGCGCCATGTGAGCTTGAGGATATTGATTTGGAGATTAAATTGGCTAATAGAGATGTCATCCACCCGGTGGGAATTGTCAGAGACGTTGAAGTTTTATGTGGTAAGGTAAAATATCCAACTGATTTCCTTGTCTTGGGGTCGGTTAAAGATAAATTTTGTCCTATCATATTTGGTAGACCTTTCTTAAATACTTGTAGTGCTGTTATAGATTTTAAAAAAGAAAAGGTCTCTGTTCAATTCGCTGGAGAGCCGTATGAATTTAATTTTTCCAAATTTGCTAGACATCGTTATGATAAAGAATTACCTAATGAGGATCTTATTATTGAAAGAATTGTTTCTATTGCCGTGCCTCCTAACGATCCTTTGCAGCAATTTATGGAGGAGCACGAGAATGATATGTTTATGCAGGAAAGGGAAGAAATTGATGAAGTCTTCTTTAGACAGCCGGCTATTCTAAAGCATGATCTGCCTGTGGAATCGTTGGGGACGCCCACGCCTCCAAAAGGAGATCCCGTTTTTGAATTAAAAGCTCTCCCAGATACTCTCAAAAATACATATTTGGATGAGAAGAAAATATATCTTGTTATTATCAATTCTAACCTTTCAGCGAAAGAGGAGGAGCGATTATTGGAGGTCCTTAAGAAACATAGAGCTGCATTGGGATATACTCTAGATGATCTTCAAGGGATTTCTCCGTCTATTTATCAACATACAATTAATCTTGAGCCTGATGCGAAGCCCGTTGTTGATCATCAACGAAGATTAAATCCAAAGATGAAGGATGTGGTAAGAAATGAGATACTCAAGCTTCTCGATGCAGGTATAATCTATCCTATTGCTGATAGTAGATGGGTTAGTCCTGTTCATTGTGTTCCCAAAAAGGGAGGTATGACTGTTGTTGCTAATGATAATAATGAACTCATTCCTCAAAGAACAGTTGTAGGGTATAGAATGTGCATTGATTATAGGAAACTTAATAAGGCTACTCGAAAAGATCATTATCCTTTGCCTTTTATTGATCAAATGCTTGAAAGACTGTCTAAGAATTTTCACTTCTATTTTCTTGATGGTTATTCTGGTTTCTCTCAAATTGCTGTTAAATTTGAAGATCAAGAAAAAACTACTTTTACTTGTCCTTATGGAACTTATGCCTATAGACGCATGCCTTTTGGTTTTGTGTAATGCACCTGCTACTTTTCAAAGATGCATGTCTGCTATTTTTCATGGTTTTTGTGAGGAAATTGTGGAAGTCTTCATGGACGATTTCTCCGTCTATGGAACTTCTTTCGACAATTGCCTCTACAATCTTAACAAAGTTTTGCAGAGATGTGAGGAGACCAATCTTGTTCTCAATTGGGAGAAGTGTCATTTCATGGTAAATGAAGGCATAGTGGTTGGACATAAAATTTCTAAAAGAGGGATTGAAGTTGATAAAGCCAAAATTGAAGCAATTGAGAAGATGCCCTATCCAAGGGACATCAAAGGTATTCGTAGTTTCCTCGGTCATGCTGGTTTTTATATTAGGTTTATTAAAGATTTTTCTAAGATGTCGTGGCCTCTTACTAATCTTCTTCAAAAAGATGTTCCATATGTTTTTTATGAAGATTGTAAGGAAGCCTTCGAGGTACTAAAAAGGGCTTTAATCACCGCTCCTATAGTTCAACCGCCTGATTGGAATTTACCCTTTGAAATTATGTGTGATGCTAGTGATTATGCTGTAGGGGCTGTCCTTGGCCAAAGAATTGATAAGAATTCGAATGTAATTCTTTATGCTAGTAACTTTGGATAGTGCGCAGAAAAACTATGCAACCACTGAAAAGGAATTTTTAGCGGTCGTTTTTGCTTGTGATAAATTTAGAAAATATATTGTGGACATTAAAGTGACTATTCATACTGATCATGCTGCAATTAAGTACCTTATGGAGAAGAAAGATGCTAAGCCTAGACTTATTAGATGGGTGCTTTTGCTGCAAGAGTTTGATTTGCATATTGTTGATAGAAAAGGTGCAGAAAATCCTGTAGCTGGTAATTTGTCTAGAATGGAAAATATTCCTCATGATCCCATCCCTGTAAATGATAGTTTCCCTGACGAACAACTTGCTGTCGTTAAGGTAACTTCACATGATGCTCCTTGGTATGCTGATTATGCTAATTTTATTGTCTCGAAATTTTTGCCTCCAAGTTTTACTTATCAACCGAAAAAGAAATTCTTGTATGACTTGAGGCATTACTTTTGGGATAACCCACATTTATACAAGGAGGGAGCTGATGGAATCTTGAGGAGATGTATTCCTGAGCATGAATAGGAGCAGGTATTGAGGAAGTTCCATAATAGTGATTATGGAGGACATCACGCAGGTGAGAGGACTGCACATAAGGTTCTTCAATCAGGTTTTTATTGGCCTACTTTATTTAAGGATGCTAAAAAGTTTGTTTCATCTTGTGATGAGTGTCAAAGGGTCGGTAATATTAGTAGACATAATGAAATGCCTATGAATTACTCTCTTGTTATTGAACCTTTTGATTGTTGGGGGTTTGACTTTATGGGTCCTTTTCCCACTTCTCATGGCAATACTCATATTCTTGTTGCTGTAGATTATGTTACTAAGTGGGTGGAAGCTATACCAACTAAAAGTGTTGATCATAAGATCTCCCTAAAAATGCTTAAAGAAGTTATTTTTCCTAGGTTTGGTGTGCCTAGATATCTTATGACTGATGGAGGATCTCATTTTATTCATGGAGCTATTAGAAAGGTTTTAGCTAAGTATGATGTTAATCACAGAGTCTCCTCTCCGTATCATCCTCAAACTAGTGGGCAAGTTGAATTAACTAATAGAGAAATTAAACTGATCTTGCAAAAGACCGTTAACAAGTCTAGGAATAATTGGTCTAAAAAACTTAATGATGCTTTATGGGCCTATAGAACTGCTTATAAAAATCCTATGGGTATGTCTCCTTATAAAATGGTTTATGGGAAGGCATGTCATTTGCCTCTTGAATTAGAACATAAAGCTTTTTGGGCTATTAGACAACTTAATTCTGATCCTAATCTTGCCGGTAAAACTAGGTTGCTTAAATTGAATTCCTTGGATGAGTGGAGAAACGAGGCTTGTGAAAGTGATCGTTTGTTTAAGGAAAAAGTAAGGAAATGGCATGATAAGAGAATTTTGAAAAGAGAATTTATTGTTGGTGATAAAGTGCTTTTGTATAGGTCTCGTCTCAGATTTTTTGCAGGAAAATTGCTATCAAAATGGGAGGGACCATTCATCATTGAGGAAGTCTATCGCTCCGGAGCTATAAAGATTAATAATCTTGACGGAGACAAACCTCAGGTGGTGAATGGTCAGCGACTTAAGCACTACATCTCCAGTAATCCCTTGGAAAAGGATGTTGATGTTATTCAAATGGTCTCTCCGGAAGAACTCATCGAAACCAAATACCGGAAGACTCCAGACTCAGAAAACGAATAGGTAACTTTTTCGGTAAGTAAAGTGTCTCGGAAAATTCCAGAAAATTTATATTATTTATTTCTTGAAAATTAGGAAAATTCGGAGACCGGACGGAGTACGAGACGGGGTCCAGGAGGCAGAGGCGGCCCTCTGCCGCGGCCCCACCCCAGGCCGCGGTGGGGACCCGCCCCTGGCCTCTGGACACCGCCTCCGACTCCGCCTAGTCCCGTCGCCTTCCTTTTATTGCAAAACTTTTCGCTATATATTTTCCCGAATTTTTCGAGAAGCGTATCCTGTGTTTTCGTCGTGTTTTGTCTCTGGTTATTTCTGTCAGGGTCTCGAAGCTTTAGATCATGGCGTCCTCTTCCAACCCTGACAACACCGGCAACGATGATCAAGTCATGGACTTTAAAGGAACTGAAGGAACGGAGGAAGTGTTTGAGAACGTGCCCCATGATGATGGAGAGGAGTTCGAAGAAGACCGACGCCAATACCCCTACGCCACGGTAGCAAGCATTGGGGTGACGAAGAATCCTTCTGTTTTTGAGAAAAGGGAGTGGTTACAGAAGGCTGATAAAGGCCCTCGTAGGAACTCTGCTGGGAGGTCTCCCTTTTCTTGAGCCAGAAATCCTTTTCATACTTTAATCCATAACCATCAGCTTGAAACTGTTCCGTTTGGAGAGTTACCTTCTGCTTGGGATATAGATCGTACTCATGCAGGATGTGGGAGCTTCAACACAGATAATGAGGATGGCTGGGGGAGAGCACAAGATGATTGGGAGTCGCCTATTGGGTCGCTAAGAAGCAGAATTGAGAGTAACACGGAGATGATCTGCAATCTTGGCTATCAGCTTGATGAGTTAAAAGAAACCATTGAGAGGCTCATAAGGATCATCGACCCATCTCCGCCGCGGGAATAAAATTCGAGCACTATGGGTAACGGCACTCCCTTGGCTTGTTCCAAGCTTGGGGGAGTGCCCCGGTATCTTTATCTTATGTCTTTTATTTTTCGCAGTCTTGTGAGTCGTATCATGAGTAGAGAAGTTATCTTGTAGTATGGTTTGCATTGTGTCTTGTCACTCCTTGTGAGTCCTTTGTATCCGTTGGTGTGTGGTTTTCTATAATGGAATATAAATGAGAAGTATCTTTTATTCTTATGCACTTTATATTTTATTATGGCAATCTCTCTCATCTGCTGATCTTGTGGTAAGTAATGATTTGACATTGGGTGCATGAGTAGAAGTTTATTTGGTATTGATAAGCATGGCTTCGTTTAAATTGCAATAATTGCTTTGGTGCTTGAGTAGAGAAGAAGAATTCAATTGCAAATACACTATCTTGTATGTCTTACATGCTTGTGAACCTTCCAGCTCATACACCTTTGAATTAGATTTATTTCTGACAGTGATGATAAGCTTTATGTTGCATGCTTGACATATTGTTTTTGATAGCATAGTTGATTTACATCTCTCAACACTGTTTATTTGCTTTAAAGCTTTCTAGCCTAAAGCCCTGTACTGAGTGTATGGTTCACTCATGCATCCAATTCCCAAAGACAAACTTTCTTGCCAGCTGTGTCCACCATATCTACCTATGCATGGTATTTCTTGCCATTCCAAGTAAAATTTTCATGTGCTACCTTTAAAAATTCAAAATACTTCTTCTTTGTGCCTCTGTTTTTAAGCTCATGAGGGAGCAGTAGAGAGCTAGATATAACTTGTGACGAGCAAGGTCATTCCCCCCCTTTCACCCGGTGTCGATGGATTACGTCTTCACTTGAATCAACCCGAGAGCAGCTTAAGCAAAAATATAAATATAACTCACAATTCTCCTCTGCGCAATGCAAATCTGAGAAATCAGCCCAAAACATTGGACAGTGGTGAAACCAAGGAGAAAGAGGAGCGTACTCGCTCCTCTAAAAACCAGCTGCTCTCACAAGTCTAAAAACCTTGCTTGTCATGGGGTACTAGATAGCTTCTCTGTTGTGAAGTCGTTCACGAAAGCATGCATACCTCAAAATCATTTTACTTCTGTTTTAAAAAACCAAAAAGCTCTAGCACATGATTAATCCCTGCTTCCCTCTACGAAGGGCCTCTCTTTTACTTATTGTTGAGTCAGTTCACCCACTTCCTCTACCTTCTACAAGCAAACCCACAGTGTTGAATTTTGATGTTAAGCAAGTATGATATCTACATTATGTCTTTTATGTGTCATGATAGTTATTTATTTTTCTTATGTCAGTTCTAACTCTTTTGTTATAAGGATATAGCTTTGACGATTTGCAACTCGTGGGAAGATGACCGGATGGTTGAAGCATTTAAATGAATCTTTCTTGAAATATGGGCTGATAAGTATAATTGTTTCTTAAGCAGAGTCTCGGTTTGTATTTGCTTAATAAGTTTCTGTCTTCTTTCACCTTAACATGTTGTAGCTACATTACTTTTCTTCGAGAAGCTTTATGAGAGGAAGGTTGCTGTTTAAGATATATCTATGTTTGATGAGTAAATATTGATGCTTCATGTTCGTATTCTTTATTTATCGACACTTCACTCTATAAACCTGTGGTCATGTTTACCGAGTTCAGTTTTCGCTTGGGGACAAGCGGAGTCTAAGCTTGGGGGAGTTGATACGTCCATTTTGCATCACTATTTTACATCATAATTTATCTTTATTCATTGATATATTTCATATTATGATGCAATACTTATGTTTTATCCCATTTTGCATGTTTGGCAATTATTGGAGATGCATCCGCCGGAGCCTGGAATCAGCTTGAAAAGTACCTGTCAAGACACCTGACTTCGGAAGCCCCAAAAATTCCAGGAAAATTAAGAGCATAATATTTCGGGAAATAAGTCACGGAGCCAAAAGGGGGCTAAGAGGCGAGCAACAGGGGGCAGGGCGACCCCCTGCCGCGGGTCCACCCTAGGCCACGGGTGGGGCCCGCCCCTGGTCCCTGTGGCCCCTCTCCGGCTCCCCTTCGGCGTATTATTGACGCTTGACCTAAAAACATCGGGGGCATCGACGAGGAATTTTTCCGCCGCCTCCACGTGGCGGAAACCAGACAGAGAGAAGAAGAGCTCCGGCAGGGAGAAATCTGTCGAGGAATTTCCCTCCCGGAGGGGGGAATCGCCGCCATCGTCATCGCCATCACGCCAAGCATCATCGGGATCATCATCAACATCATCTCCACCATCATCACCGCTGTCATCCCATCTCATCTCGCTGTAACAATTATCATTGTGTTGCTATTAGTTCATCGGAATCGTATCCCGGGCGTTGATTACCACTTGTAGTTGATGTTTGAGAGTTTTATCTGTGAATTATCATTACAATCAGATTGTTTCCCTTATTCATATCACCTCTAATCATGATCTATATGATGTCTTGTGAGTAGTTCGTTTGGTTAAAGCCTAGTTGCTAGTAATTGCATAATGTTGAGTAATATTTAATGGTTTGATTTATGTTGTGGTGTTATTCCTCTAGTGGTATCGTGTGAACGTCGACTACATGATACTTCACCTTTCAAAGGGCCTAGGGGAATGCATAGTGTATTTAGTTTGTTTATGGTAGGGTTGCAGGAGTGACAGAAACCTAAACCCCAATTTGTGAACTAGTTCACTAGGGAGCGTAGGGTCTCGGAGTTTAAGGCTGTGGTTAGGTTTTTATCTTAATTACTTTCTTATAGTTGCGGATGCTTGCAAGGGGTTTAATCACAAGTATGTATTTGTCCAAGTAAGGGCGGTGCATTAGCATAGGTCCACCCACACAGCACTTTATCAAAACATTGAAGGTTAATCACCGGCGTGCAATGAAACTGGCTAGGCAGAAACTCCCATGTGTCCTCGAGAACGTTTTAATCTTCATAAGTAACACAACCGGCCTGTCCTTTGAGCTTAAAAGGATTGGGCTATTTGCTTCAATTATTGTAGCACTCTTTTATTTACTTGTTCTTCATTCGTTATTTAAATTAAAAATCCAAAAACATTTCTCTTTTAGTGCTTGCAGTGAAACCTTGCTGAGAACTACTTGTCAACACCTTCTGCTCCTCGTTGGGTTCGACACTCTTACTTATCGAAAGGACTACGATAGATCCCCTGTACTTGTGGGTCATCACTGCAATGGCACGACAAACGGCGTGGTGGCACGATGGCATGGGTGGACCACCGAAACAACTCTGCGGGAAACCTCAGATCTCTTCGGGGTCGAGCGATGGCGGTGCTTGTGCGTCGTAGTCCCTCTTGTGGGCATCATTTTTGGAGTTTGCGCCCTCTAGGGGGACCATCAGTGGCGGTGCTGAGGTCATGGTGGCCTCGTTTCTTTGGGCCGTCAGACCTATGGAGCGGGATCTGCATTGGCTTGCAGCGTGAGGTGGCGGCTGCCGGCGGAGGGTGCTGCGTGGCTGCGCGGTAGCATGCAACCATTCTAGGGGTAGCATGCAACCAGTCTAGTGGCGGTGTTCTCGCCACAAACTGCTCATTGTGATGTCTTTTGATGGCGTCGCAAGAGTCTGGAGATGAGGCGGCGGCCCAACATCTTAGACAAGGACATCCACCGTGGTCATGCGGATGACGTGTTGACTGGATTTTTTTGGTGATCATATCGTCTCCAGCTACGTGTGTCACGGTCGATGACGGTATGAGACGTCCTCTTTTGTGACCGTCGAGTTTTGAGGCTAGCGACGATATGTGACGGTCCCTCTACTTCGAGATCGGGTTCGATTCTACGCAGCAAGTGCTTCACACGATGACTTCGGAGGAGCTATCAAGTCATGCCTAGCTGACGGTAGCTATGTGGCGTTTCATATGGAGGCATCAAGTTATGCTTGATCCTGGCAGGTGCTACGCATGACGTCTCCTCCATGGTGTCAAGTCATGCATGTTGCTGCTCGATTGAAGGTGGTGCGACAGTGGCTGGAGGATGTTGTCGAGGTGGTGCTGACAGATTCCTCGCATAATCAAAAGTATGATCCCTATGTGGTTTCACACACGTATGTCTCCTCCAGTCACGTGGAGCTTCCTCCTCTAGAACGAAGTATCAATTAGAACATGTATGGAGCAACTCATGGTACACGGACCTGAGTGGCCTTCAAAGATCAATCGGGGGAAGATTCTTTAAATCCATTATGCCAAGCAAGTTGACCTAGCCTGCAAACCAAGAAAAATGTAAGGGGTCGTTTGGATCCCATCATTTTATTTCATTTGGCAAAAATGAAATGAATTTCAGAGAAATGACATGGTTAGGGACAGGAATTGACTTAACATAGTAAAGACACTGTCTGGAAATCCGATTGAAATGACATTCCAATTCCATAGCAGCCAAACACGTTGGGCATGGAATCTGAAATGAATTCCTTTGAAATGATGGGATCCAAACGACCCCTGAGGAATTTTTGTGTTTTCTTATCAATATGGTAGTTTTTTCTGTGGTTCTAAGAATATTTAGTGTCTTTTGCATCCTGGCATATGTAATGTATGCGGGGTCCTTTTAGCTTCGTTGTCGATGTAGCTTAGTATGTACTTTTTTATACTGAGTTTTATATTTTTTCTGATAAAAGGAATATATCAATGTCCCACAGAAGTATTCTCTACACCAATTTAATGTCATAAAATACTCTAGACATCATGGATGCACACAATCAAAGACATAAAAAGACAAAAAAAGACCCCTCCAAGTGATCCAACCACCACCAATGAGACCACTTGAACCGCAAAAAAGTTCTCCAATAGCGACACCTATAGTAAGGGAATAATGCACAAACGTTGTCGTCATGCAATCTAACCAGATAATCAGATCATAGATTTTCACCTGAAAGAAAGTCCGACCTCTCCAGACAATGCCTTCAACAAGGTAACAAATAGAAATCTGTCATTGCCAGGTACAACCAATGAAGGTCATATCGAAGGTTTTATCCTGAAAATCAAGACCCCGAACTCGAAGAGCACCACCAAAAATAAGTGATCCAGTACTGCCGCCCCGTTTGCTGCCAAGGATGTTCCTGCAAATTGATACGTCTCAAACATATCTATAATTTTTGAGTGATCCATGCTAGTTTTGTGATATTGTCACATGTTTTTACTGTCATTTATATCATTTTTATGCATTTTGTCGGACTAACCTATTGACAAGATGCCTAGTGCCAGTTCCCTGTTTTTGCTGTCTTTTTGTTTCAGAAATTTACTTCTAGAAATATTCTCGGGACGCGCTGGAAATTTTTGAGGATTTTTTATTTGCCATGACGAAGTACCAGTCCGAAGGAGAGCCGGAGGGGAGGCCCACAGGGCAGAGGCGGCCCCCTGCCACGGCCTAGGGGTGACCCGCGGGTGGGGCCCGCCCCTGCCCCTGGGACCTCTCCTCGACGCCCTCCGACACCTATAAAATCCCTAAAAACCTAAAAACGTCGAGGCGGCCATTATTTTCCAGAAACTCGACCACGACGCGCCGTCACCGAAAACCCTAGTTCGGGGTCCAATCTGAAGCTAATCCCGGCACTCTGCCGGAGGGGAGATCGATCCCGGAGGGCTCTTCATCGCCATGCCTTGCTCCGGGATGATTTGTGAGTAGTCTCACCTTGGACTACGGGTCCATGGCAGTAGCTAGTTGGTAGTCTCTATCTCTTGTGCTTCATGTCTTATGATCTTGTGAGCTGCCTAACATGATCAAGATCGATTATTGTAATGCTATGTGATGTGTTTGCTGGGATCCGATGGATTATGAAGTTATGTTCAGATAGTGCATGATTCTTATATGAGTAATTTATGTTCAGATTGTGCACCACCCAACTTATCTATATCCATCATCAAGCAGTTTTCTGGCACCGTTGCCGGGGACTTTGGAGCTACAGCAAGGGGAGTCTCATACTCTCAATCTCTTTACTTTGTTTTTGTCTTGCTTGCTTTATATCTCGTTTAGTTTATTTTCCTGTTTCAAAATTTTAAAACCCAAAAAATTAGTGTAATCTTTATTCCAGTTGTGTTTATCTTTTATCTAGTAGCTATGTTCCCTTCTATTTTTGGTATGAAATATGTTAAGGTAGGAAGTGGGGATGTTTTTGGAAAAGATAATATTGAAGAATTCCTCACTTTCGTTAGCAAACTCTATACTCATGATAAAATATCAATAGTTGAGCTAACTGATAGTTATGATTCCGCCATATCTTGTTTGGTAGCTTGTCTTGAGAAGAGGTTTGTTAATTTAAATCCTATACTACATCAAATGTTTCTTACGCTTGATAGCATGGAGAGAGGAGAGGAAAAAGATTTTGTATGATAAACTCTTCTCCATGAATTTGATGATATAGTTAAAGAAGCTAGGAAAATATTTGCTCGTTATGGTGCTCTTGGTTCATATCCTAATATTCACTATTCTTTGGATGTTAGGGATGAAAATCTAAGGAAGTACACTCGAAACACGGAGGTAAAGGAGAAAGTTGAAATTTTTGTACCATTTAAGCTCCTAGGGATAGCCGATGCATTGGAAAGCAATTTTGGTTGGATTGCTCCCCAAAACCTATTTGATGAGAGCAGTCAACCAAAGAGAAAGGAGAAGGGTGATTCTCATCCCTATATTGGTAATATCCAATGCATTTATGATAAATTTGCTAGTATTTGCTTGAAAGATAATAATGCCTTTGATTCCGAAAAAACTTGATATTTGGCATTGCGCCTAGCTAAAAGGCGTTAAAGAAAAGCGCTTGTTGGGAGGCAACCCATCTTTTACTTTGTAACAGCCCCAGTTTGGTACCCTAAAATATGGGCCAAATTTTCACTTTTTGCTTTGCAACATTGCATCATGGCATCCTTTTAAATTGCTGAATTTAAATAAAGCAACACTTGGAAATTAAAACAAAGGAAGAAAAACCCTTCCCAAAATCCCCAAACTAAATGCATTGCCCAAAATGGCAAAACCCAAATTATTCTTGAATTTCCAATTTGTCCAGGAAGTTCCAAGAATACATGTTATAATTTTTTGTTAAAAGCAAATTCTTAACAAGCAAAGAAATAAATTTGAGACTTCAAAATTGGCTCAATCCTAATTCTATTTTTGAAACCAAGTTAAACTTTTCAAAAATTCAAAATAAAATTATGGGGAGCTTCATTAATATGTTGGGAGCCTCCATAAATATTTTCATTATTTTTGAAGATGCTTATGTACACCAAATAAATACCGTTTGGAAATTATCAAAAATGGTCATATTTAAACCCTATAAACAAATGTGATGCAAAACATTTTATTTTACCACCCCAATTTTAGTGGAGTTTCTAAGTGCTATGGGAAGTCTATTTAAATTTTTCCAGATTTTTCTGAGCTTGTTAAATGCCCCAAATAATTTACTAAAAGCCCCTATAATAGTTTGAAGTGGAAAAAGAAAAAGGAAAAGTTTAAACTACTGACAGACGGGTCCCACTGTCAGTCCCTTCTCTCTCCTCTCACTGTGGCGACAGGGAGGACACTGCCGCCATGCCGCCGACGTGCCCTCCCCTGCCCCACGCGCCGTGCTTCCTTTCCCCCTGCCGTGGCTAAGGGCCACCCCGACGCTCTCGCACCTGCCGCTCTCCCTCTCACTCCCACCTGCTCCCCTACCCTTCCCCATGCTCTTTTTCTCTCAGGTGGCCGCCGTGGAGACGCCGCGCCCGCCGCCGTAGTGTCACTGCTAGAGGAACCAGGGGCAGATCGAAGGCCACCACCGGGACCGCCTCGCCGTCATCCACCTCCTCGTCGAAAGAATCGGCCTGAGGCATCGGGAATCGGCCGGGCCGGCCGTTTCTCCGTCGTCTCCTTCCGCTCCGTCCGACGGCCGCCGAGCACGATTGCCGGCTCCACCGGTCTTCCCCTTCACCACCGAGCACACTCACGCGTCGAGGGTGAGTGCGCCGTCCCCCGGGACCCCTCCTTTCTCTCCCTCTCCCTCTGGTTAGCTCGAGTGTCGAAGGCCGAACCATCGCCGGCGCCGTAGCTCGTCGACGGAGCACCTCCCGGCGACCCTTAGGTCCGTGGCGCCGCCACCGGCGTCCCTGCGATGCGCCGCGTGAAGTGCCGCCCCTCCTGTCCCCGCGCGTGCTCGCACGCGTCTGTGCCGTGCGTGCTCGCCGTCGGCCGTGCGTGGTCACCGCATCGGCCACGCCGGTCGCGGCATTGACCGGCCGCACAAAACCTGCTCGCCCGGCCTGGCTCCTGTCTGGGCCGGCTGTGGGCCGGCACCTTCGGGCTGGTACCCGGCCTCCTAGCCCAGCCTGGGCCGGCCAAAGGCCGATGCCTTCGGGCTGGTGCCCGGCCTGGCCGGCACAAGGCCGGCCTGCCAGAGTTTGAAGATTCCCTTTTTGGAATTAAAAATCATTTAAAACCTTTATATCTTTTTAAATATTGCTTCAAAAATAGCAAATAAAATACCAAAATCTTCAGAAAAGCAACCTCTAAAAGTTAGAATAATTGTAGTAGTCTTTTGAAGCTACTTTCTTGCTGTTTAATAAGAATTATTAAAATGGCACCAAATAATACCTAATTCAGAAAAATTCATAACTTGTGAAATAATTAACCAAAATTGGAGAATAAAATATCAATGTGTTTAACACTTCAAATACTATCAAATCATGATCACAAGTATTTATTTGATGTTATTCATAAATTGGTTAAAAGAATTAAATTCAATTAATTATTTATTTCACTATTTATTCTTCGGTACTCAGAAAATTACAAATAAGGTACCAAATTGATCGGAAGGACAAACCCTATCCATTCATATCATGTTCATGCATATTTGAGCCACTTTTCTAATAATGTAATAATTTATAAATGATGTGGTCACTAAGATAAATATGGGGTTGTTTCCAAATAATTGCACTAATTATTTGGACTCCATTTAATTTGTTAAATAAATTAAATATTGATATCTTTGCATAAACTTGTCATGTCATCATGTGATTGTGCATTGCACCTTGTCTTCGTTTGATTTATTTTGTTCTTCTATTCTTGCTTGGGTATCGATAGATTCCGGAGTTGGGTCACCCCTACCTACCTCGATGAGCCGTACTACACGCCCCGGCAGCAAGGCAAGAGATAACCTAATCTTCTTGGCATGCGATTCCAAGGACAATTTTGGTCAATGCTAGATTATCCTATATATGCATGTCTTCTCCCGGACCAATACATGTATCCCTACCTATAAGCCCTAGGTTTGATGTGTTGGCCGAAGACAAGAATATAATTATTGTATTATATGCTTAGCTATGCTTAGCCATGCTTAGTCGAATGCTAGTTATGTCCGTTGTTTAATTCCATAATTGTTGAT
The DNA here is from genome assembly GCA_012064385.1 of Puccinellia tenuiflora. Classification (NCBI taxonomy): domain Eukaryota; kingdom Viridiplantae; phylum Streptophyta; class Magnoliopsida; order Poales; family Poaceae; genus Puccinellia; species Puccinellia tenuiflora. The sequence continues at coordinate 1,412,332 of QRDG01000191.1, forward strand.
GTTGATGGAATGTTTCGGACATGGTGGATATATGTGGTGCTTAATTAAAATGCTAAGAAGGCTTGGATGAGTTGCCATCGGGGATGCTGTTTTGTCTCATTCTTGCCCCTAGGTGCGAGTTCTTTATCTCTTGAACCAAGACGAGCGTGCTTCCATTGGTGGGTGTATGGGCGCCTTACTAGCTGAATAACTTGTGCGGGCGTATCCAAGGGTCCTCTAGTTCGATTTTCCATTTGTGTGTGGGTGTGTGAGTGGAAAAGAAAATGTTGAGGAGGATTTGTGTTTAGGATGTGGCGATGGGGGCAGGGGCTGAAATAGTCTGGGTAAACTTGCCCTGTCGCCACAGATGACTCTTGGATAGTCTCACGCGAGGTAAAGGTTTAACCGCGCCCACTCGCCGGCCTTCCCCGGAAGAGGCCCAATCAGGTGAGCCGGACGGTACCAATGGGTAAATTAGTACACCCCTGCAGGGTTAATCTTTTCGAAAAGCCGTGTCCGCGGTTATGGACGACTTGGGAATAGACGATACGATCATAGAGAACCTTAACCTAATTGTTATGGCAGCTAGAGGTTGCATAATCAACGTGTGGTAAAGGTTCATTTCCTCGAGGGTGATTCGAGGGGGTGCCTTTGGTGGAGATGAGAGATGATTTTGGCTACAAGTTGGTTCGATGAGAACTGAAGATGAAAAGTTTACTCTCTTATCCCTTTTTGAGAAAACATTCTGAGTAGACGGTGCCATTCGAGTCACTTATACTTTTATAAATTAAAATTAGCTTTATGCAAAATAGCTACTAAACAGCTTTAGAGCCTCTGTCAGCATTGGGCCTATATCGCCCTACTAAACTTGCGAGTACGTCGTACTCGGTCTCTCTTTGCTGCCTTTATTACTTGTTTCAGAGGAGGACGACACCGAGCAGCCAGGTGGCTTCTTCTTGGACATCGACGAATATTTCGGGGTTCCCAGGTGGCAGCTTGGGACGTTGGAACAAGCTGGCATGTGGTTATGTTTATGTGTAGGCCTCTTAGGCCATATTTGGATCTTGTTGTATTAGACAACACTACTTCGCTTCCGCCTGATGAATTGTTTGGTCTGTGACCTTTTGTGTGTAATATTTGTATCTTTTTCATATATGAGTTGCTATATGATTTTTGTGTCGTAGAGTCTGCAATGTGCCAGTTGTTTCACAAGTCTTGATCTCTGTTTTATACATTGATAGCTATGCCAGTGTTTATGGCACGATCGATGTGTTGCGTGGGAGCGGTAATTCCATGCACTTCGATTGTGTAGCATAGCCTATGGGTTACATAGCCTCTTTGTATAATTCCGGGGTCGGGGCGCTACAAGTTGGTATCAGAGCAGGACTGCCTGTAGGAAACCCTTTCTATTGGTCGATGTCGAGTCTAGTTTGAAAATTAATTATAACCTAAAAATGAGTTGTGAAAACCTTCTTAGGATTCTTTTTACTCCTTACCCAATTCGCTCTGATCTCGGTGCCATCTTACCTCTATTTGATTTTAACGGTTCTTCCGATCATCGGCAAATTCTAATCTCTAGGATCACGGGGTTGGTTTCTACCTTTAGTTTACTGGTTAGCTCTGCTCATTTGCAAATTCTAAATCCCAAAGAAAAAAAGTATTGCGGATCGTCAAGACATTCCTTAGCTTTAGCCCAAGATCTTGAACCAAAGGTCCCGGATTGTGCTAGGGCTCTGGTGTAATGATTCATGAGGGTTGTCACCCTTGTGAGCATTATGCTATTGTGAGTCCCGGTGCATGAAGCTGATCTTTAAACCAAGATCTTTTCCGTTGAACCCTGTTGTTAATTGTCAAACCCTACATCAGGTTGGCAAAATTTGAAGTTAGTCCTCAAGCTCGAGGTTGCAGCCGTAATTGTTTTCCTCAACGATGCTCTTCTCTGCCACTAGCTTTAGCTAGACTTTCTGTTAGGGAACCATCTGAAGCATGACGGAATTGCTCTTAGCGAGTTTTTCCATCAAATACTTGTGATTCCTCCACTAACACCCATTCATGAAACCGTTTCGGCACTAGTTGTCGGAAGAGTGCTACCAAGGGTTTCTGCAATATCTTGGAATTGTGATTAGCCGTTCCTGACTCTAAATCTGTTGTCCGACCACTATCTGTCTGTTGACAGTCAAGTTTATCGTGCATTGGGGTGTTCTGATGCATGTTATTCTTGTGGTCCGTCAAGGCATTCCACTTTGGAATGTCAGGAGAAACAAACTTCGGTACCTTGTCCATGTCTCGGACCAGGTCAAAGTATTGTAACTCACGGAGTAAGAGCTTGTCTAGCTTTTGTTCCGTTCCACCTTGGAGTGTCACACTCTTTTATATCAAGAGGTCGTGCTTAGTCTCATGGCGAACTTGATGAAGTGATGCTCTTACCCTTCCTTATCCGCCTACCTCCGAGCTACTCGGGCTCGAGAATGTTGAGGATGAATATCATTGTGGTGATCAGATATTCTTAGCAATGGTTATTGTTTTGAAATCCAAAGACTTTGGCGGCACTCTTATCATGACTGGTGATTATTTCATCGAGCTAAGTTGTCTGGGTTGCCAAGTCCATTTCGTTCAGGTGCACACCTTTGGTCAACGAGTTAGACTCTTGTCGAAACTCTCAAGACCTCATCGTTTTGCCTTGGAAAGCAAGATTTCCTCTCGCTACCAGTGACTTCTGTCGCTGTGGATCCGAGTGAAGTTCACTTGTCTCCTCGGGTTAAATCACAAGATGGTCATGCATGTGCGGATTGTTGTTGAGATGGTAGGTTGTTGCCTCCAGTCCTCTAAATACGTCTGTGCCACTTGTCGGTTTGCTCTTGAATAAGAATAAGTCGTCAAATCTCATCATCTTACCGGTGATTCCCAATCAGAACTCAGTTGTGCTCTAGTGATTGGAGTACTTGCTGGTTAAATTTTCTCTTCGTAATCGTGACCCAATGGACTCCAAATCTACCTCGTATTCTGGAGCTTGGCAGTGTAGCCATATCTTGAGAACTTAGTTACCCTATCTATCGGTTAACTTTAGTAAACTCCTTCCTCGGACATTTCAAGCTTGAATTGTCTGTACACCTAACCAACTCGGAACCTCAAGCAGAAATGATGCTTGGTGTTTATCATGAGGATGACCTGGTCCTGCCTGAAACCCCGACAAGTCCGATGATGTGGTTCACGCACCTCACCAGAAGGCCTAGTGAATAAATCTCTTAAATCTCTAACCTCAACCACTATCCCTGGGGATCATGTGTAACTTACCCTAGGAGTTTCCCCTTATAGCCCTTCTCTATCGTTAAGTACGACCTTCGCTTGATGATCGATTGGAGGTTATTCCGAAGCCGGAGTGTGATACCTAGAACCTCAAGGAGAACCTTACAACGGAGTTGCTAACTGCCTATCGGTCGATCCTCCTACTCCATCTATCTCATGGCAATAGCTCGATATCAGGTTTTACCTCTCTATCTAAAGGTGGACCAATGCTATATCTATCCCTCCTAGGTGAACCTAAAGTTTTACCCAAGCACACCGACATTGTGTAAATTCATTAGTTCCGTTAGGGCCAAGCTTCTAACCTCAAGGAAGCGTCTGGCATGTCAAAATCGTGGAGTCCGGAAGATATCCTTCTCCTCTCGGTGCTTCAAATCTCCACGGTATACACATACGGGTGGTTTGAAGTGTTGTCATGGCCTTGAACAATTGATCGGTTGTCCGATCTTCTGCTCGACCTTTGTTTGGTCAAGCTGCTCCTAGTTTTTCCTCGATGGCTTATGATTTTAGGCAAAGTTCATTTTTGTCCGTCACCTTAAGCTACCTTCGGTCCTTTCCGCCGTTTCGGCATGTCATGTTGGTTAGCCCAATCTCTGCAACGAGGAAGATACGTGTAGTCATGTGTCCCTCCTCTCTACTTCTACTCTAGAATCTCGGGACGAGATTCCTGTAAGGGGGGTAGATTTGTAACAGCCCCAGTTTGGTACCCTAAAATATGGGCCAAATTTTCACTTTTTGCTTTGCAACATTGCATCATGGCATACTTTTAAATTGCTGAATTTAAATAAAGCGACACTTGGAAATTAAAACAAAGGAAGCAAAACCCTTCCCAAAATCCCCAAACGAAATGCATTGCCCAAAATGGCAAAACCCAAATTATTCTTGAATTTCCAATTTGTCCAGAAAGTTCCAAGAATACATGTTATAATTGTTTGTTAAAAGCAAATTCTTAACAAGCAAAGAAATAAATTTGAGACTTCAAAATTGGCTCAATCCTAATTCTATTTTTGAAACCAAGTTAAACTTTTCAAATATTATGGGGAGCTTCATTAATATGTTGGGAGCCTCCATAAATATTTCATTATTTTTGAAGATGCTTAAGTACTCCAAATAAATAACTTTTGGAAATTATCAAAAATGGTCATATTTAAACCCTATAAACAAATGTGATGCAAAACATTTTATTTTACCACCCCAATTTTATGGAGTTTCTAAGTGCTATGGGAAGTCTATTTAAATTTTTACAGATTTTTCTGAGCTTGTTAAATGCCCCAAATAATTTACTAAAAGCCACTGAATAGTTTGAAGTGGAAAAAGAAAAAGGAAAAGTTTAAACTACTGACAGACGGGTCCCACTGTCAGTCCCTCCTCTCTCCTCTCACTGTGGCGACAGGGAGGACACTGCCGCCATGCCGCCGACGTGCCCTCCCCTGCCCCACGCGCCGTGCTTCCTTTCCCCCTGCCGCGGCTAAGGGCCACCCCGACGCTCTCGCACCTGCCGCTCTCCCTCTCACTCCCACCTGCTCCCCTACCCTTCCCCATCTGCTCTTTTTCTCTCGGGTGGCCGCCGTGGAGATGCCGCGCCCGCCGCCATAGTGTCGCCGCTAGAGGAACCAGGGGGCAGATCGAAGGCCACCACCGGGACCGCCTCGCCGTCATCCACCTCCTCGTCGAAAGAATCGGCCTGAGGCGCCGGGAATCGGCCGGGCCGGCCGTTTCTCCGTCGTCTCCTTCCGCTCCGTCCGACGGCCGCCGAGCACGATTGCCGGCGCCACCAGTCTTCCCCTTCACCACCGAGCACACTCACGCGTCGAGGGTGAGTGCGCCGTCCCCCGGGACCCCTCCTTTCTCTCCCTCTCCCTCTGGTTAGCTCGAGTGCCGAAATCCGAACCATCGCCGGCGGCGTAGCTCGTCGCCGGAGCACCTCCCGGCGACTCTTAGGTCCGTGGCGCCGCCACCGGTGTCCCTGCGATGCGCCGCGTGAAGTGCCGCCCCTCCCGTCCCCGCGCGTGCTCGCCCGCGTCTGTGCCGTGCGTGGTCACCGCGTCGGCCACGCTGGTCGCGGCATTGACCGGCCGCACGAAACCTGCTCGCCCGGCCTGGCTCCTGTCTGGGCCGGCTGTGGGCCGGCACCTTCGGGCTGGTACCCGGCCTCCTAGCCCAGCCTGGGCCGGCCAAAGGCTGATGCCTTCGGGCTGGTGCCCGGCCTGCGGCCCGGCCTAGCCGGCACAAGGCCGGCCTGCCAGAGTTTGAAGATTCCCTTTTTGGAATTAAAAATCATTTAAAACCTTAATATCTTTTTAAATATTGCTTCAAAAATAGAAAATAAAATACCAAAATGTTCAGAAAAGCAACCTATAAAAGTTAGAATAATTGTAGTAGTCTTTTGAAACTAATTTCTTGCTGTTTAATAAGAATTATTAAAATGGCAACAAATAATACCTAATTCAGAAAAATTCATAACTTGTGAAATAATTAACCAAAATTGGAGAATAAAATATCAATGTGTTTAACACTTCAAATGCTATCAAATCATGATCACAAGTATTTATTTGATGTTATTCATAAATTGGTTAAAAGAATTAAATTCAATTAATTATTTATTTCACTATTTATTCTTCGGTACTCGGAAAATTACAAATAAGGTACCAAATTGATCGGAAGGACAAACCCTATCCATTCATATCATGTTCATGCATATTTGAGCCACTTTTCTAATAATGTAATAATTTATAAATAATGTGGTCACTAAGATAAATATGGGGTTGTTTCCAAATAATTGCACTAATTATTTGGACTCCATTTAATTTGTTAAATAAATTAAATGTTGATATCTTTGCATAAACTTGTCATGTCATCATGTGATTGTGCATTGCACCTTGTCTTCGTGTGATTTATTTTGTTCTTCTATTCTTGCTTGGGTATCGATAGATTCCGGAGTTGGGTCACCCCTACCTACCTCGACGAGCCGTACTACACGCCCCGGCAGCAAGGCAAGAGATAACCTAACCTTCTTGGCATCTAGCATCCTATTGCCATCGGGGATGCTGTTTTGTCTCATTCTTGACCCTAGGTGCGAGTTCTTTACCTCTTGAACCAAGACGAGCGTGCTTCCATTGGTGGGTGTATGGGCGCCTTACTAGCTGAATAACTTGTGCGGGCGTATCCAAGGGTGCTCTAGTTCGATTTTCCATTTGCGTGTGGGTGTGTGAGTGGAAAAGAAAATGTTGAGGAGGATTTGTGTTTAGGATGTGGCGATGGGGGCAGGGGCTGAAATAGGCTGGGTAAACTTGCCCTGTCGCCACAGATGACTCTTGGATAGTCTCACGCGAGGTAAAGGTTTAACCGCGCCCACTCGCCGGCCTTCCCCGGAAGAGGGCCAATCAGGTGAGCCAGACGGTACCAATGGGTAAATTAGTACACCCCTGCAGGGTTAAATCTTTTCGAAAAGCCGTGTCCGCGGTTATGGACGACTTGGGAATAGACGATAAGATCATAGAGAACCTTAACCTAATTGATATGGCAGCTAGAGGTTGCATAATCAACGTGTGGTAAAGGTTCATTTCCTCGAGGGTGATTCGAGGGGGTGCCTTTGGTGGAGATGAGAGATGATTTTGGCTACAAGTTGGTTCGATAAGAACCGAAATTGAAAAGTTTACTCTCTTATCCCTTTGTGAGAAAACATTCTGAGTAGACGGTGCCATTCGAGTCACTTATACTTTTATAAATGAAAATTAGCTTTATGCAAAATAGCTACTAAATAGCTTTAGAGCCTCCGTCAGCATTGGGCCTATATCGCCCTACTAAACTTGCGAGTACGTCGTACTCAGTCTCTTTTTGCTGCCTTTATTACTTGTTTCAGAGGAGGACGACACCGAGCAGCCAGGAGGCTTCTTCCTGGACATCGACGAATAGTTCGGGGTTCCCAGGTGGCAGCTTGGGACGTTGGAACAAGCTGGCATGTGGTTATGTTTATGTGTAGGCCTCTTAGGCCATATTTGGATCTTGTTGTATTAGACAACATTACTTCGCTTCCGCCTGATGAATTGTTGGGTCTGTGACCTTTTGTGTGTAATATTTGTATCTTTCTCATATATGAGTTGCTATATGATTTTTGTGTCGTAGAGTCTGCAATGTGCCAGTTGTTTCACAAGTTTTGATCTCTGTTTTATACACTGATAGCTATGCCATTGTTTATGTCATGATCGATGTGTTGCGTGGGAGCGGTAATTCCATGCCCTTCGATTGTGTAGCATAGCCTGTGGGTTACATAGCCTCTTTGTATAATTCCGGGGTCGGGGCGCTACATAATTTCAGTTTACGTTTTGTTTTTCTTGAGTCATGAAGTTATTACCTCTGTAGAAACTTCATTGTATCTTTTTCTTTTGGTTTTTTGTGTCAAGTTTAGCCTCTAATGCATTGAAAGTGCGAGGTATTGTGTTGCTGTCCAAAAACAGATTCTGTGCGCCTGTTGCATGAAAATCCTAAAATCGCCAGAATTTTATCTTTTTCTGATAATTTTTGACAGCAAGCCTGATTCTTTTATCTATCTTTCGTTAGTTTTAAGTTTTTTTATTTGATCTGCAGAAGTGACTCGAAAAATTCGATCTTTACAGACTGTTCAGATTTTGACAGATTCTGCTTTTATTTTGCATTTGTCTCTTTACCATCGTCATATGTGATACTCTAGGGGTGGAGTGCCACATTGAGGCTTAGTAAACAGTAGCTAATGTTAAATTAAGTTGGTTTGCAATTTGTCATGAGTTGAACACATGTGCATTTTAATTTATGAGCACTAACCCTCTAATCAAATTATGAGTAGTTTTGTGTGAAGTGAGTTTTTAAGTTCCAAAGGAGAGGAATATGAAAAGATCGAGGATGAATCAGAGATCAAGCTTGGGGATGCCCCCATGGCACCCCCTCTGAATATCAAGAACTATCAAGAGTCAAAGCTTGGGGATGCCTAAGGTATCCCCTCATCTTCATCGACTATCATAAGGTCGTCTTTGTTGAACTTCGTTTTTATCACTTTACATATTATGTGCTATGCTTGGAGCGTCTTTTTACTTTCAGTTTTGTTTGTTTGTTTGCTGGTCATATCTTTGTTGGATCCTAGCTTTATTTGTATGGGAGAGAGACACGCTCCACCTTTTCGTTTGAATACTCTTTTGTTTCGCTTATATCTTTCCGATATTCTTAGCTACTGTCTGTTTTCTAGTAAGCTCTCACTTTTAGCTTTTATCTTGTTTAGAGCTGCTAGTTGTTAAGTTAAACTCTCTTGTTCTTCACTTGTATTTGTTGGAGAGTTGTTTTGGTTGCTTGGTTAATGTGTTAGATCGGAAAAATGGTATGCATGTGGCAGTGGTATGAAGTAGAAAAACCTGCATAGTCTTGTAGATCATTATGTGGATAATTTGATACCCTTCAATTGTTTTGAGGAACTAACATAACTAATGGTTAAAATGTGTTGGTTAATGGTGTTAGAGCTAATTAGTGGAGAGGTGTTATTAAAGCATGGAGCCGTACTTTTCTGACCTAAACAACCTAAGTCAACAATGCTAATGTGTCATGAATTCTACTAAGTTGAAAATAAGTTCCTAGTGGGTAGTTACTGCAACGGTCGGGGAAGCCAACGGAGCACTTGTGTCGCCGCCATGATCCCTCTCGGGGTGTCTCTAACCATTTGTGGAACATTGAAACTGCTAGTTGTTTGCAATATACGAAACTCATTGTCGAGTTTTGCTTTTTGGCACTTCCACTTCCATATTTTCCTAGCCTCTTCGGTGCTGCGCAATGCCCTCTCTCACATTGAGATTGGTGCATACTTCGTGAGCACATCCAACTCCGTGGGAGAACTTCATCCTGTTCTCCTACACATAAGCCAACTATCTTCCTCAAAACAACCACCATACCTACCTATCACGGCATTTCCATAGCCGTTCCGAGATACATTGCCATGCAACATCCATCATTACACTACATGACTTGATGTCGTTCTTCATTACCATATAGTTTCCTTGATCTTGCGTTAGTGTGCAGCGTGGCTTGCCACCTGTTCTACATTTTTTCGACACTACGCTCGATAATGCATATCTTCTTTTATACATCATGTATTAGTCTTATGAGTTATGAGTACCAAAAGTGTGATGATCATCTTGTAAAAATAGAGTGTTGCCCCTACCTGTGAGCATATTGAAAAGAGTCCAAAGTGGCCACATAAAAGAGTCCAAAAGAGACCAATGAGAGAAAATTTAAAAGAGCCACGGAGGCCACAATTAAAAAAAAAGAAGAGAAATATAAAAGAGAGAGGTGGCAGCACTACTATCCTTTATTCCACACTTGTGCTAGTAGCACCTACACTTCATTATAGAGAGTTTTCATGTTTCATTTGTATAACTATGTGGGGAATTAACGTTATAGAACTTGGCTTGTATATTCCAAGGATGAGCCTCCTCAAGTGAGCTCTAGGTCTTCATGAGCAAGCAAGTTGGATGCACCCCCACTAGTTCCATTGGAGAGCTTTCATACACTTATAGCTCTATGTGCATCCGTTGCATGTCAATCACTACTCGTCATACAGTGTCAACTACGGGACTTCCTTCTGTCTTGTGGTTACCCTCTCCACTGTTTGAGCCTTTCTTTTTGACCTTCCAAACCTCCATCATTGTTCTCTTTGCCATAACATCATGGTGCCAAAGCCACTTCTTACTTGCACTAGTTGAGTAGACTTCGAAACAGTTGATTTGTGAAGTAGATGGATTAGGACACCTGACTCGAGCTTGGCTATTTTCATGAATGACTAATTAGATGCTTTGAAGAATGATTGATACTTTACATTGGAAACATAATTCGCAATTCTTCTTTCTAAACCTTATGTATGGTTCCATGTCTCCAACGCACTTATTCATGAAAAGTTTCTAGCATTTGTTAGCTAGCGTTTGTTAATCATTGTTTGCTTAATGTCAATTATAGACAATTGTTTTAGATCACCTTATTCACTTCATGTGCTTTGCATTACTATCTTGATCAAGATTGTGTTGGTTGCATGTCTCATAAAAAATTATTTGTTATCACTTACCTACTCGAGGACGAGTAGGAGCTAAGCTTGGGGATGCTGATACGTCTCAAACGTATCTATAATTTTTGAGTGATACATGCTAGTTTTGTGATATTGTCACATGTTTTTACTGTCATTTATATCATTTTTATGCATTTTGTCGGACTAACCTATTGACAAGATGCTCAGTGCCAGTTCCCTGTTTTTGCTGTCTTTTTGTTTCAGAAATTTACTTCTGGAAATATTCTCGGAACGCGCTGGAAATTTTTGAGGATTTTTATTTGCCACGACGAAGTACCAGTCCGAAGGAGAGCCGGAGGTGAGGCCCACAAGGCAGAGGCGGCCCCCTGCCGCGGCCTAGGGGTGACCCATGGGTGGGGCCCGCCCCTACCCCTGGGACCTCTCCTCGACGCCCTCCGACGCCTATAAAATCCTTAAAAACCTAAAAACGTCGAGGCGGCCATTATTTTCCAGAAACTCGACCCCGACGCGCCGTCACCGAAAACCCTAGTTCGGGGTTCAATCTGAAGTTGATCCCGGCACTCTGCCGGAGGGGAGATCGATCTCGGAGGGCTCTTCATCGCCATGCCTTCCTCCAGGATGATTTGTGAGTAGTCTCACCTTGAACTACGGGTCCATGGCAGTAGCTAGTTGGTAGTCTCTCTCTCTTGTGCTTCATGTCTTATGATCTTGTGAGCTGCCTAACATGATCAATATCGATTATTGTAATGCTATGTGATGTGTTTGCTGGGATCCGATGGATTNTTTCAGTTTACGTTTTGTTTTTCTTGAGTCATGAAGTTATTACCTCTGTAGAAACTTCATTGTATCTTTTTCTTTTGGTTTTTTGTGTCAAGTTTAGCCTCTAATGCATTGAAAGTGCGAGGTATTGTGTTGCTGTCCAAAAACAGATTCTGTGCGCCTGTTGCATGAAAATCCTAAAATCGCCAGAATTTTATATTTTTCTGATAATTTTTGACAGCAAGCCTGATTCTTTTATCTATCTTTCGTTAGTTTTAAGTTTTTTTATTTGAGCTGCAGAAGTGACTCGAAAAATTCGATCTTTACAGACTGTTCAGATTTTGACAGATTCTGCTTTTATTTTGCATTTGTCTCTTTACCATCGTCATATGTGATACTCTAGGGGTGGAGTGCCACATTGAGGCTTAGTAAACAGTAGCTAATGTTAAATTAAGTTGGTTTGCAATTTGTCATGATTTGAACATATGTGCATTTTAATTTATGAGCACTAACCCTCTAATCAAATTATGAGTAGTTTTGTGTGAAGTGAGTTTTTAAGTTCCAAAGGAGAGGAATATGAAAAGATCGAGGATGAATCAGAGATCAAGCTTGGGGATGCCCCCATGGCACCCCCTCTGAATATCAAGAACTATCAAGAGTCAAAGCTTGGGGATGCCTAAGGTATCCCCTCATCTTCATCGACTATCATAAGGTCGTCTTTGTTGAACTTCGTTTTTATCACTTTACATATTATGTGCTATGCTTGGAGCGTCTTTTTACTTTCAGTTTTGTTTGTTTGTTTGCTGGTCATATCTTTGTTGGATCCTAGCTTTATTTGTATGGGAGAGAGACACGCTCCACCTTTTCGTTTGAATACTCTTTGTTTCGCTTATATCTTTCCGATATTCTTAGCTACTGTCTGTTTTCTAGTAAGCTCTCACTTTTAGCTTTTATCTTGTTTAGAGCTGCTAGTTGTTAAGTTAAACTCTCTTGTTCTTCACTTGTATTTGTTGGAGAGTTGTTTTGGTTGCTTGGTTAATGTGTTAGATCGGAAAAAATGGTATGCATGTGGCAGTGGTATGAAGTAGAAAAACCTGCATAGTCTTGTAGATCATTATGTGGATAATTTGATACCCTTCAATTGTTTTGAGGAACTAACATAACTAATGGTTAAAATGTGTTGGTTAATGGTGTTAGAGCTAATTAGTGGAGAGGTGTTATTAAAGCATGGAGCCGTACTTTTCTGACCTAAACAACCTAAGTCAACAATGCTAATGTGTCATGAATTCTACTAAGTTGAAAATAAGTTCCTAGTGGGTAGTTACTGCAACGGTCGGGGAAGCCAACGGAGCACTTGTGTCGCCGCCATGATCCCTCTCGGGGTGTCTCTAACCATTTGTGGAACATTGAAACTGCTAGTTGTTTGCAATATACGAAACTCATTGTCGAGTTTTGCTTTTTGGCACTTCCACTTCCATATTTTCCTAGCCTCTTCGGTGCTGCGCAATGCCCTCTCTCACATTGAGATTGGTGCATACTTCGTGAGCACATCCAACTCCGTGGGAGAACTTCATCCTGTTCTCCTACACATAAGCCAACTATCTTCCTCAAAACAACCACCATACCTACCTATCACGGCATTTCCATAGCCGTTCCGAGATACATTGCCATGCAACATCCATCATTACACTACATGACTTGATGTCGTTCTTCATTACCATATAGTTTCCTTGATCTTGCGTTAGTGTGCAGCGTGGCTTGCCACCTGTTCTACATTTTTTCGACACTATGCTCGATAATGCATATCTTCTTTTATACATCATGTATTAGTCTTATGAGTTATGAGTACCAAAAGTGTGATGATCATCTTGTAAAAATAGAGTGTTGCCCCTACCTGTGAGCATATTGAAAAGAGTCCAAAGTGGCCACATAAAAGAGTCCAAAAGAGACCAATGAGAGAAAATTTATAAGAGCCACGGAGGCCACAATTAAAAAAAAAAGAAGAGAAATATAAAAGAGAGAGGTGGCAGCACTACTATCCTTTATTCCACACTTGTGCTAGTAACACCTACACTTCATTATAGAGAGTTTTCATGTTTCATTTGTATAACTATGTGGGGAATTAACGTTATAGAACTTGGCTTGTATATTCCAAGGATGAGCCTCCTCAAGTGAGCTCTAGGTCTTCATGAGCAAGCAAGTTGGATGCACCCCCACTAGTTCCATTGGAGAGCTTTCATACACTTATAGCTCTATGTGCATCCGTTGCATGTCAATCACTACTCGTCATACAGTGTCAACTACGGGACTTCCTTCTGTCTTGTGGTTACCCTCTCCACTGTTTGAGCCTTTCTTTTTGACCTTCCAAACCTCCATCATTGTTCTCTTTGCCATAACATCATGGTGCCAAAGCCACTTCTTACTTGCACTAGTTGAGTAGACTTCGAAACAGTTGATTTGTGAAGTAGATGGATTAGGACACCTGACTCGAGCTTGGCTATTTTCATGAATGACTAATTAGATGCTTTGAAGAATGATTGATACTTTACATTGGAAACATAATTCGCAATTCTTCTTTCTAAACCTTATGTATGGTTCCATGTCTCCAACGCACTTATTCATGAAAAGTTTCTAGCATTTGTTAGCTAGCGTTTGTTAATCATTGTTTGCTTAATGTCAATTATAGACAATTGTTTTAGATCACCTTATTCACTTCATGTGCTTTGCATTACTATCTTGATCAAGATTGTGTTGGTTGCATGTCTCATAAAAAATTATTTGTTATCACTTACCTACTCGAGGACGAGTAGGAGCTAAGCTTGGGGATGCTGATACGTCTCAAACGTATCTATAATTTTTGAGTGATACATGCTAGTTTTGTGATATTGTCACATGTTTTTACTGTCATTTATATCATTTTTATGCATTTTGTCGGACTAACCTATTGACAAGATGCCCAGTGCCAGTTCCCTGTTTTTGCTGTCTTTTTGTTTCAGAAATTTACTTCTGGAAATATTCTCGGAACGCGCTGGAAATTTTTGAGGATTTTATTTGCCACGACGAAGTACCAGTCCGAAGGAGAGCCGGAGGTGAGGCCCACAAGGCAGAGGCGGCCCCCTGCCGCGGCCTAGGGGTGACCCACGGGTGGGGCCCGCCCCTACCCCTGGGACCTCTCCTCGACGCCCTCCGACGCCTATAAAATCCCTAAAAACCTAAAAACGTCGAGGCGGCCATTATTTTCCAGAAACTCGACCCCGACGCGCCGTCACCGAAAACCCTAGTTCGGGGTTCAATCTGAAGTTGATCCCGGCACTCTGCCGGAGGGGAGATCGATCTCGGAGGGCTCTTCATCGCCATGCCTTCCTCCAGGATGATTTGTGAGTAGTCTCACCTTGAACTACGGGTCCATGGCAGTAGCTAGTTGGTAGTCTCTCTCTCTTGTGCTTCATGTCTTATGATCTTGTGAGCTGCCTAACATGATCAATATCGATTATTGTAATGCTATGTGATGTGTTTGCTGGGATCCGATGGATTATGAAGTTATGTTCAGATTGTGCATGATTCTTATATGAGTAATTTATGTTCTTGCATGCTCTCCGATGTGCGTAGTTACTTTGACCAAGTGATTGTGTGTATCTCCAAGAGAGGGTATTTATGCTAGATAGTGGGTTCATGCCCCCTTTTGTTCCTGGGCACGAGTGACATAAACGTCTAAGGGCGAGGGTGTGCTGTTGTTACTAAGGGTAAAACAGCGGTGTTAATGTCTATTTTGATATTAGTATTGCTTACTTCATGCACTTTACTTAATGCAATTGTCTGTTGCTTGCAACTTAATACCGTTGGGTGACAGGCTGGATAGCGATCCCATGGTGGACTTTTTAGACAAAGACGCAGTTGGACACAACGGTCTTTGTTCCTTGTCGTGATGCCTCCATAAATATTATCATGTCCTTTTTGTCATAGCTAAATTGGGCTTGTGTCATGATCTTGTCAATTGCCTAGCTGTAATTCGTTCACCCATCACATGTATATTTTATTTACTTGAGAGACTCCACTAGTGAACCCATGGCCCCCGGTCCATCTTTTTACATTGTTTACAACCTCATTTACTTGTTTTTAATCATCATTATTCCTCTGGTCACTTTTCATATTTTATCTATTTCATCATACAATTAACCGCTTTGTGTTCTGCGAGACCGGAGAGATTGACAACCTCTCCGCCGTTGGGGACAAAGTATTTGGTTGAGTGTGTGCAGGTCCACGTCTGTTGAAGGTATCCCTAAGCGCCAGAGATCTTTAACATTCACCTCGTTGTTGGTTTCAAAGTCCTACTGTTTCAATAAACCTCGGTTCTTAATTGAGTGAAAACTGCTACTAGCTACAATTCCGCCTTCGTTTGGGGCACCACCCAACTTATCTATATCCATCATCACAAATCACCAATCACTGAGCTCACCGCCGTTACGCGCATGGTTTTGACTTCGACATCCCCGCGAGCAAATTTGTATACGCACAACAACGGCTGTGAAAAATCATCTTCATCTCATCCAAAACCTGGCTTATACTATCACTTAGGCCTCGTTCGGGAGCAGAGTCTTGACAGGTTTTACTGTGTATTATCCTAGCCCAATTTATAAACACCAGAAAACACAGATGGACGTTCGGCACGGCGGTCTTGACTGGGCTCAGCCCAAAGAAACCCAGCTTTACACGTCATTCACGACACTCGTACCCCCTCGCGTCTTGGGCGTTGGCAGCGCTCGCCGAGCCGATGCAGCTACACCCGAATGACGTGGTTTAGTGGTAGGGATTTGTTAGGAAGGAGATTGGATAGGGGAAGAGTACCCTGAAAATAATACCCGCCAAAACACTAGAAACCCATGCTGCCGAACGGGGCCTTATCAGTATTGAACTCGACATGAGCCATTAAGACCCTCTAACCTTCCAAGCGAAATCTAACATCCACTCAATCTCTTGGTTTTCTACCATGAAATGAACAGACTTTGGTGCTAACTAAATAATGCGGTATTAAAATGGGCATGATGCTCTAATCCTGCGCTTTTCTTGTACATGAAATGAACAGACTTTGGTGCTAACTAAATAATGCGGTATCTTGTATGTCTGCCTTTTGACCTGTGACGGACGAATCAAAGTTTCCTCAAATTTTGAAACGGTGGCCTTCGCTTGTCCTAGGCATGTGCAAAGTTGCAAACTTTCCCATTTAATCCCACAATCCTCAAAACCCTAAACCCTAGCCTCCTCTCTCCCCCACCCACATGGCGCCGCCGTCGCAGCAGCTGGTGCTCGCGGCCTCCTCCGCCGACGCCGGCGTGGCCGCGTGGGATCTCCGCACAGGCGCCGAGGCGATCCGCCATCGGCCCTGCGCTTCCCGGCCACGTGCTATCGCCGCCGTCGCCGACCGTTTCCTCGCTGCCGCACAGGTCCCCACCGGCAACTCCGCCCCCATCCACTACTACCACTGGGACAAGGTAAGCGCCCTTTTGCAAACCGGACTTCCTTACTAGAACTCCGAACCTGGCCTGAGCTTGTGTCCTTGGTTCCAACTGCAGCCGCAGGTGGCCTTGAAGAGCTTCCCTGCAGAGCCAATCCGCGTGCTCATCGCTGATCCGGAGGGGAACTATCTCATCGGCGGCGGTATTTCCGGCGACATATTCTTTTGGGAGGTGAGGGAATTGTGGTTTCTACTAGTTGCTGTGGTGAAACAGTTAACGGTGAAAAGTTGTTCCAGCTTAATTACACCTGTTATTTTATTTTATTTTGTGTGTAGGTGGCTAGTGGAGAGCTGCTTGTCCGATGGCATGCTCACTATCGTGATGTTAGGTGCCTTGCCCTCTATGACTGGTTACTTGTCTCAGGGTCTGAAGATGGGAGCATCAAAGTTTGGGATCTTCACACGTATGTATGCTGTTCAGGGTAAAAATTGAGTGAACTATCTGTAGTATGCTGTTCACGTATGTATGCTGTGCAGGATGCTTGATGAGCAATCAAGGCTGGAAGCAAAGACTCCATACATGTACAACTTTAATCAACACGCACTTCCTGTAACTGATATTGCTTGTTTTCATCCTGGAGCAATTGCTGTGTCATCTTCAGAGGACCGCACATGTAAAGTGCGTATTCAGTCTACCATTTCTTAGTTGTGGCCTAATTTAGGATCTCAATGATCATATTTTTTTTCTTTCCCCAGATATGGAGTCTATCTGAGGGCAGGATGCTAAGAAGTATTTCATTTCCTGCCATAATTGATTCCGTTGAAATAAACCCAGGGAGTCATATTTTCTATGCTGGTGGCAGAGATGGAAAGATCTATGTTACTGCTATGGGAGTTGACCCCTATCAGGGCTGTGACTATTCATCTATTCTCGGCGCTTTGGATGACCACAGGTTTTCCTAATGCCTTAGTTTATCTACCAGTTTCCCTTTTATGATGTGAAGTAAATAGAGTATGCAGATTAAAAATTCTCTTATGTCTTCTAGAGTACACTGGTTATAATTTTTTCTTGTATGCTTGAGCTGTAACTTGACTGCTGAAATCTGAACTTGCCGTTTCAGTCTCTTTCTATTAGCTTCTTTTCTTGTTGTACTTTGCTTGATTTTGAACTTATGTTAGAAATGTATAGCCTGCTGGAGTCAGTTGATAAAATGTTAATGTGTTATATGAAATATGCTTAGCAATATTTTTCTGTTGCTTTTGATACCAACTATGTCCTAGAGTGTAAGAATTATTCTAACTGATGTGAAGTTAGTTCACATCGGTATCACTACTATGCAGAAGATGGTTAGTTGGAATGCCATGATTGTGATGAGAGGACTAGAAAGGGTTGATAAATAACATATATAGACGAGAGATATACTTCAGGCATGTCTTTTGACGGATTACGTGCCGTCTTACTATGAATTGAGGGTTCCTCAACCCTGGGACTCATAACTTAACTTACTTGTCCCTACTTGAACCTAGTGAGTAGTGACTTAGTAACCTTGACACCTTTACTAGATGTGAACTAACCCTGAAAAAGATGCATCATCTAAAATATACTCATCCTACTCCCTTACGAAAACGTCAACCCATATAACTGGTAAAAGGTGAGGTGATATGCTGCATGCTCCATGAACTGGAAATTGTAAACGGAAGTAGTTGAGTGGTTCTTCATCGCGGAGAGTATGTCCTGTTAACCTGTACCAGACTGGTGTCCTTGTGCTGCTCTTAGTACTGGCATATGCACTCAGGAGCATAGTTGACCGGTGACTGAATTGGTCAGGCCATCAGATCAGTGGTTCAACTGCTGGGCCGGCAATTAAGGAAATAATTGTTTTTGGTAGTGAACTACAGAAATGACATGATCAAGTAGGCTAACTTACATTGAACATCAAAGAAGAACGGACTAGATGGCTAGGGGCTGTAGATAACATTACTGTAGGAAACCTGTGACCAGGGTTCTATTTCCTTGCGGGCGCACCTATTTTTACACAGTGTAAGTTAAAGAAAGATGTTATCAACTACCTCTACCGTTTAGTTTGAGTCGCTTCAGTTCAAATCTTCTGTTATTTGTGTTGCAAGACTTCTTACATTGATCCTGGTGATTTGTGTAATTTGTTCAGCAAGGGGGTAACGAGCTTAACATCAAGCATGGATGGGCTTCTGCTAGTCTCTGGATCGGAGGATGGTAATGTTCGTGTTTGGGATACCAGAAGTCAGCAAGTAACCCGGAAATTCAAACACTCCCAAGGTTCATAGTTTATTTTCCCAAACTCAGAACCTTTCTCCTCAAACTTCATGTAGAAAATAGATAATAAAAGTTCAAACCTACTTGATATGTATTCTGCATTATCATGGACTATGGAATTGATATTCTATCTACTTTCTCTTTTTAGAGAGGCGTTGATATTTACTCTGTGACTGAAAAGTAGAAACACTTCTATCGTGAAAAGCAAACCAGATGATTATTTAATGTTGGCTCCTTGAATAGATTGACGAGTCTAGCTTGTTGCCTTTCTTATTTGTGAGCATGCTTAATTATGACTACAAAGTGAAAAACACTCCTATTAGAAAAAGAGAAGGAATGGTATTAAACGTTCGCACCTTCAGTAGATTGACATGCGCTTAGTTTGTTAGGTTTACTGTCGTTAATGTCATTACATCCAAAGACATATATGTAAAATAATGGAAGTTTGCATTTGTATGCACAATTCGATACTGCCCAAGGATACTTTACCTGAACCAAAAGGTATCAATCCATCCTATAATAGGACTTATTATATTGATTCATAGCTCAAACAACTTTCTCTTTCGTAAGTTTTCTTAATTGGGGAGAAATAATTGTAGCTGTATAAAGAGCATTGTTTATAATAAAAAAAGGCCCGTGGACAGCTGTTGTAGCATTTATGAGTTTTAGTCAAACCCTTTGTTTTCTTGACTACTCACTAGTTGCCAATGAGAACCTTGAACAATCTTTACTTTAAGGTAGTTATTAAAAGATATAAGGGAAAATTTGTAATTCAATACTTCCTGTATTGTAGTGTGATATCGGGTTAGTCTGCCGCAATATCTCGTCAGACCAAAGCCAAGTCCTACCTTTTTCTAAATGAACACTGCTACTCTGTCAGTGGCAAAATCAGAACATTGTATGTGTCCTGTGGTGCTCAATTTTGATTGATTTAATATAGTTCGTAATTCATCCTGGATAACACGTCATTATATGCCCTTCATGCGCAAGAAGGCTCTCGGCAGCCTACTGAACTGTTGAATGTTTGTTGTGCCATAGTGCAGCAAGCTGGTGCAACTGATTGTGGTTTGGCAGTGACCCACAGCTACCAAAAGTACCAACTTTGTCCAGATTCACTATGTGGAGAACATATGTGTCTACGATTAATATGCTCGCCATGTCTGGTAAAACCCTCAATGAGGAAAGGAGTAAGGCTAGTCACAGTGGGAGTAACATAGCTAGTAACTTGCATGCCATGTAGTCAAGAAATCTGACGTGGCAGCTATTTAATGAGGAGAGAGTGGGTTGTGGTAACATAGCTAGTTACTGTGACATCACATATCCCAAGACAGTGTGAGTCTATAGGTTAATAATAAATATGATACTATATATATGTTACTAGTAACATGGACTAGTAACATACGTATGTTACTAGTCTATATGTTACTCCCCATTGTGAGCAGCCTAAGTGATCAATAACATCTGAGAGTAACAGGTGGCTAATTGTGTATATGATCTTGCGATCAATAGAGTGGCAGACACCGTTGAGATAACATTTGTGTCTACAATTAATATCCTCACCATGTATGATGAGTAAAAAACAAAAAACCCAAAAGGTGGAAAGCGCTAAGCAATCAGTAACATCAGGGAGTGACAGGCAGCTAACTGTGTATATGATTTGCCATCACCAGAGTGGTCATTTGAATTGATTGTTTCCCTTGTCAACTCAAATTGATATAAATGCATGTGATTACCTTCTTGAGAGGGAACAGTACAAGTGTCCCTTGATGACTCATATGATGCAATGCTTAGGTGCTTTGGACCTTTACTTTGATCTATATTCATAAGTTTTTAAATGTGAAATACTGAAGCCAATCGCTCTTTTGTTCAAGGTTGGTCACTAGTGATAAAATATAATGTTGTCCTTCTGCACACTCATGCTTATTTCGTAAACTAATTTGAATTGATCGTTTCTTAAAACTTAATAAGTAGATTGAGTTGTACTGCAATGTATTACAGTACCATTTGGTTACGTATTTAATTTCTGAACCATGTCTAAGTAGGTAGTCGCTCGAGGTTTTAATAAAAATCTTGTCTAACAGGTCCAGTAACTAATGTTCTCATAGTAACACCCAAAAGAGTAAATCTACCACCTCTGCAATCCTTGCGTAAAGTGTGCGCAGCGAATGGTGAAGTTGAACCACGAGCTGTAATTCTGCCCCACCCTGAAAACGATGTCCACATTGCTGGAAATCTCAGCTCTAACCTTCTAGAGCACCTCTTGGATGCAAATCAGGTCAGATTATCTTGTATTTCCTTTCATCTGGTGCAACACATAATTGTTAACCTTTCGTGTCCATGTTTCTTTCTGTTGTGTCTTATTGTTATACTTTGATCCAGCAGCATGGCAGTTCTAGGTTATTTGATTCTGGGGTGAGCACTCTCAATGGCGCATCAAACGAGCAGGGGGCAGAATGGAGAAGCAAATACCTAGAATTGCAGGATCTTTTTGTGCATGAGGTTCTTGGTCAGATGCCATCTTCAGTGGACATGTGATACCACTGGACTGGATACTACAGGCTATAACTGTCAGTTAGGTGAGAACTGCATAATATTTATCTTCTGCTGTTTAAATGTAGTGAGGAATACTGAAATTCAATAATAATGTATTGAGTGTTCATCTTCTGAGTTCAAACAGGTCAGATGGTAATATGCCCTCAACATTGTAGATTTATGTAGCTCAAGAAAATTCTTGATAGTTAAATTCATTGGTGATTTGTTTTTGCCAGAATAATAACATCTGTATATGTTCTCATACTTCTGTTTGGGGTCCTTTGCAATTTATGTTTTTGGATAATTGTGCAGGATGCTTGTGGCGAAAAATTGTAGTCAACAAGTGAGTTGGTATGCAACTAGGAAACCTGGGAAATCCACTGATGCCAACGATGAATTCTTTGGAACAATGAAGATGGTACCTTGTGATGCGCTGATATGTCAATTGAAAAGATGAATTCTTTGAAACAATGAAGCGGTTACTTTTCGATGCGCTGGTATATCAGTTGATATGTGGAAGAGCAAGATTAGAAATAGGAAAATCTTTGAATGGAGCAAGGATTGGTGGTTGATGAGATATCTGAAACTGTGATTTAACTGAGTAATCAGAAATGAAGAAAGTTTTGCTTAGAATAGGGTGCTGCATTACCTTACCCGTTTATGAATGCCCGACTAAGCATCATATTAGTTTGATTTGGTTGCAGTCTTGAGACTAGCGCTCTACAGAATGGTTTACCACCTGACCAAATAAATATGCTAGCACTGTTTGAGATTGGATGAGTAGACGCACCGCTTCGCTCGCATTGTGCTCGACTGTTTAACTTGGCTGGCCGTGACCTTTCAACGAACCGCATCTCTCCCTGCAGGCCTCGTCCCAAATCCTCCATACCCACATGTCAGTGACCACCTCTGCGCATAGACACCACCCTCTACTCACTCACTCTATCTCCTGAAGCATCGGTCGTAACTAGCTTTGTCTATCGACAGATGAACACCGAGTCTGGTTTTGGGGGAATCATCTATTACATAACGTAAACGCAGGTAGGGTGTCAACTGGGATCCCATTTAAGTCCCACTTGTAGTTCATTTAAAATTTGAAATTTTCTATTGTAAAATTTTCCTCAAAAATTACACTAGAAATTTTCAATTGAACTAGAAGTGGACTTAGGTGGGATCCCACTTGACACCTTAAACGTAAGGTTTTGGGATCTTTTATATTACATAACATAGACTAAAAGTAGGGGTGTAAACGGATAGGATAATTTCCGTACCGAATCCTGTTCCGAAACCGTTTTAAGCAATCCATATCCGGTTTGAAGAAATCCGACGGATAAGGATATCCGATTCCGAATTGGACACCGGATACGGTATAGGATATGGTATGAAAAATAGCCCCCGAATATGGATTATCCGAAAATTAAATAGGATTATCTTATTATTTTAATCTGAATAATCCGATTTTGTACCGAAACGTCTAATCTAATAGAACATAATTAGTGGTTAGTGAGCTGTAAATTTCGTCCATTAAATAAAAACTCACTTACAAAGTGATTATTATGCCTATGGAGTACAACTTTGTTAGGCTATTAGCATATTGAACTATTATTTTTGGTTGTATCGTTTGCCGATGTACTTATACACGTACATATCCGATTAAATTTTTTCCGTACCGAATCCGCTCCGTTTCCGTCCCCGAATCCGTGATATGATATATCCGACCCCGAATCCGCAACCGGTCATTATCCGCTCCGGTCCGAATCCGATGAAAAAATATGGTATAGGATATGGTAACGACAAAATCCGATCCGATCCGATCCGTTTACATCCCTAACTAAAAGTGGAGCATGTGAAGATGATGTCGTTACTCTCCGACGCTTTTGGAACATTTGGTCGACTTAGTGATTCGAGTGGCCACAAAGCGGTAAATGACCATGAGGGCCACCAGATAAGAAATCTATTGTGATGAAGAAACGAGGGAACCTTAATAAGGGTGAATTTGGTTGTGTGGATATGAAAAGGTTGTTGTGGTAACCATTTTTTGGTTGAGCCAAGTTTGTTTTTATTCAAAGGGATAAAAGGTGGTTAGGGATGGTCATATTTGTGTTTGAGTTGAGGGGCGAGAGATGATGGGTGATATGATCACCTCTTTATTGCCGTGGCTGTTGGAAAATTAAGCAATTTTCAGATAAGTTTAATTAACAAAACCAAACTCACAGATGAACTAGTAAATCTAACCACATATGACAAACTAGACAGGTATCAGATCATAGGGGCCAAATATTAGTACAAACGGAGAGAACACATCACATACATGTTGACCTGAAAGGTCTCCACCGTAGCATTGTTGTCGTCGGCCATGACAGTGCAAACGACATAGTCAAACAATCGATGTAGATGTAGTCGAACAGAAGCGAGTAGCCGCGCCGAGAAGCTCCCCAAAAATCTTAACAGCCCTCTCTTGGTGCATGTTCTCAAGGGACGATGATAGGCACAAACCCGTTGAAAGAGTTCACGACCGAGGGTTGATACGTGTCAAACGTATCT
This sequence comes from Puccinellia tenuiflora, assembly GCA_012064385.1. NCBI lineage: Eukaryota > Viridiplantae > Streptophyta > Magnoliopsida > Poales > Poaceae > Puccinellia > Puccinellia tenuiflora. The sequence goes on from QRDG01000191.1 coordinate 1,436,233, forward strand.
ATAATTTTTGATTGATCAATGCTTATTTTGTGTCATTGTCACATGTTTTTACTATCTTATTATATCATTTTTAGGCATTTTATTGGAGTAACCTAGTAACAAGATGCTCGGTGCCAGTTCCTGTTTTTGCTGTTTTCTATTTCAGAAAATCTACTTCTGGAAATATTCTCCAAATTGCACGTAAATTTACGGGAAATTTTTATCCGTCAAGAAGGAGCCAGAGACCGAAGGGCGACCTGTGGGACCACCCAGGGGTCAGGGGCGACCCCTGGCCGCGGCCCCACCAGGACCCGCGAGTGGGGCCCGCCCCTGCCCCATGGAGGTCGGCTCGCCCCCCCTCGACACCTATTAATTCCTATTTGCCCTAATTTTGACGGGACGGTGATTATTTTCCACGAACTCCACCCGAAGCTACCGCCACCTCGAAACCTAATTCGGGGAGATTCTGAAACTGTTCCGGCACCCTGCCGGAGGGGAGATTGATCCCGGAGCGCTCTACATCGCCATGTCTTCCACCGGGATGATGCATGAGTAGTTCCACCTTGGATTACGGGTCCATGGCAGTAGCTAGATGGTTGTCTCTCTCCCATGTGCTTCATATTTATGATATTGTGAGCTGCCTAACATGATCAAGATCAACTATTGCAATGCTATATGATGTGTTTGCTGGGATCCGATGGATTATGAAGTTATGATCAGTTTGTGCATGGTTCTTATATGTTGATTTATGTTCTTACATGCTCTCCGATGTGTGTAGTTACTTTGGCCAACTGATTGCTTGTATCTCAAAGAGAGAGTATTTATGCTAGATAGTAGGTTCATGCCCCTCTTGTGCATGGGCACGAGTGACAGAAACGTCTAAGGACGAGGGTTACTTAATGCAAATTTCTGTTGCTTGCAACTTAACACCAATGGGTGACAGGCTAGATAGCGATCCCTAGGTGGACTTTATAGACAAAGATGTAGTTGGACTCAACGGTCTTTGTTATTTGGTGTGATGCCTACATGAATATTACCATGAACTCTTTGATTTGGCTAGATTAAGTTTGTGTCATAATCTTGTCAATTGCCCAGCTGTAATTTGTTTACCCGTCATATGAGTATTTTATTTATTGGAGAGACACCACTAGTGAACCCATGGCCCCCGGTTCATCTTTTTCCATTGATTACAACACCGTTTACTCGCTTTTCATATTCACTTGATCGCTGGTTCGTTTCCATATTTTCATCCACTACACTATACATTTAACCGCTTTGTTTTCAACAGACCAGGGAGATTGACAACCTTCCTGCCGTTGGGGGCAAAGTAATCGTTTGAGTGTGTGCAGGTCCATGTTCGTTGACGGTTAAACGCCAAAGATCGTTGATGTTCACCTCGATGTTGATTTCAAAGTCCTACTAGTTCGATTAAACCTTGGTTCTTCACTGAGGGAAAACTGCTACTTACTACATCCAAGCCTTCGTTTGGGGCACTACCAACAATATAATCAACACCAATCGAGGGTGGCCCGATCTTCACGTTGTAGGATCAAAACGGGGAGGGTAACTGACAGGACAAGGATGTCGCCTAGAGGGGGGGGGGGGTGAATAGGCGATTTAAAACTTTGACGATTATGGCTTGATAAATGCGAAATAAAACTAGCGTTTAAATTATCAAGCACAAAACCTAATATACTAGGTTCACCTATGTGCACCAACAACTTATGCTAAGCAAGATAATAACAAGGTGATAGCAAGATATAGTACTTCAAGCATGAAGGCTATCACAATGTAAAGTGCATAAGTAAAGAGCTCGGGTATAGAAATAACCGAGGCACACGGAGACGATGATGTATTCCCGAATTCCTCCTTTTGAGGTGTGTATATCTCGTTGGAGGGGTGTGAGATCGCCACAACAGGCCTACTCAATGCCACAAAGGCCTCACCCTATTCTCCGATGAACCGCACTACAAAGGTTTGGTTCACCTTCCACTATCAGAATCCTTCAAGGCGGAATCTGAAGCCTTTACAGCAATCTTTGGGCACACAACCACAACCAAATTGGGGGCTCCCAAATCACCAAATCTGTTCAAACAATACAACAAGTGAGAACAACAAACTAGGTTTTCCTAGTGGAAAACCTAGCCATGAATCCCTCAAGCAAATGAGGGGGAAATGGAAAACCGCTTGGTGAAGATGTAGATCTTGGCCTTCTTCTTCAATCCTCCAAAGATCAACGAGTTTGGGTGGAGGGTTTGGGAGATCGATGAATTTTGAGCTTGCAACAATGGAGAACCTTTCTATTCTGGTCGAGCTGCTTGGCTGGAGGTAGGTGGAGGGGTAGAAATCTTCCCGTTGGAGAAGAAGGGGATCGGATATTCCGGTTCAAGACATGATCGGATATTCCGTTACACTGGATATTCCGGTGCATTTTGAAATCTCCGGCTGGAAATATCCGATAACCTATAGAAACTTTGCGTTCTGGTCCTTAGCAGAATTTCCTTGATTCTTCCTCTGGACCGGATATTCTGGTGTCCACCAAATATCCGGTTGCAAATCCCCGGTCGCCATCAGAAGGTTTCAGTTCTGGTCCTTAGCAAATTTTCTTGATTCTTCTTCTGGACCGGAACTTCCGGCCTGAAAACAAAGCCGATCCTGAAACAAAATAACTTTTGCAAGGAAACTCTGATCGACATGAATCCAATTTTGTTGGAAAGAGGACGACAAGGTCTACCCTACAAAAAGGGTTGGAAGGGTGAAACCTTCTACATGGATGAACCGGCAGAAATCTCCAACATCGAAAACGCAAAAGAACACGCATACAAAATCCGTTTTCGGTGAACTTGGCCTTGTCATGACGAGCACGACAAGCACCAAGACCACACCACGATAAGAGCCAAATAAGAACCAATAAAGATGATTGCAAGGATGCAACGGTTTAAGCTCTCTACGAATGATACAATCAATATACTCGGTCGAGAGCCCCTCTTGATAGTACGGCTATCTATCCTATAACCCGGTCTCTCAACTAACATCATGAGACCGGTAAAATAAAAAAACCCTATCGAGATCATACTTTTTCCTTGCACATAATCCACTTGAAGTCGACGATGACGACCTTGACCATCTCAAGTTGGACCACCTTTTTTGATTGCGCTCCGCTCGGTGAAGACACGCATATTGCGCCCCCATACACCAACATGGGAGAGGCACTCTTCAGCATATCTCCACTTGGCCATTATCTTGATGACGATCACCACGTGACGTCATCCTCCATGGGCTACATAGGTTCTCCCTATATTTGCATGCTCATGGAGAAAAACCTAACCCCACATAGATATAAAAGCACATAGATCATGGGTTAGTCCGCAAGGCTATATTTACAATTGCTTACCATACCAGGAGATCATCACTAGCCTTGTGTGTTGATAAACTCGCACTTATCCTTGATCAACATATAATCTTCTTCTTTTAGTCTTGACTCCAACATATGGAGGTCAAGCAATGCTTATGGACATAACCTACAAGTATAGCTCAATACACATATTAGTCCATAGAGATTGCCATTAATTACCAAAACTACACGTGGGGCAACCATGCTCTTTCAGTAACTAGCTGCAAGCAGCTGAGATAACTATCTTTACCTGCCAAGGTTGGATACAACCCGTACGTTGGGGATGGCTGACCGAAGCTGCAAGAATTTCAACCCGCAGTCTGAATAATTGCAGAATCACAAACCGGGACTAACCCACACAAAATGGCTGAAACTGTAGAGCATGAATTAGGGGGAACCAAAGGTTCCTTCTTGCGAATCCTGATGAACTCAGAGTGTTAGGAAAAACATGAAAAATAAATTTTGACATATTTTTCCAATAAAACGTTATGCTCCGGTAAACGACGTTAACTTTTGCATACGAACTTGGATTTTGACGTTTAATATATGAAAAAACTAGACAAAAAGTTCCATCCAAATCCAATGGCCAAAGGCCTTTGGAGCTGTTTTTGGTCCTCAGAATCCCAAAATTCAAAAGGGAGCATTTAGTTTTTAGACGTTTAATATTTCAGGGCAAAAAAAATCGAGAGGCCCTCACTTACCTGTGGCGCATGGAAGATGTGGTGCGCCACGGGTAGTTAGATACTCGTGGCACACCACTGTGGGATACGCCACTAGCCCACTAGTAACCCGAGGGGCAACACCACGATCCGGCGGCTCCCAGCGACCTAAACTAGCACACAATTCGTGTGCTCTTTTCTTTTTGTTCCTGATTGGCTGAGAGGATAGAGACATCCATTGACACATCTCCTTACCTCCTCCTCTCCTCCTCCTCTCCTCATCCTCTCTATCTCATCCTCTTACTCCTCCATGGCCGTCGACGCTCCTGCATGGATTTCCACTTAATCGACGACGTGACGCCGAGATTCACCTTGTCGCCTCCATGTTCGACCCCAGCTTCCCCATCGCCAAGATCCGCCCAAGCATGGCCATCCTCGACGCGCCTCTCCTCCCGGCCATGCCGCCGTCTGATACGTGTCAAACGTATCTATAATTTTTGATTGATCCATGCTAGTTTTGTGATGTTGTCACATGTTTTTATTATCATATTAATCATTTTTATGCATTTTGTCGGACTAACCTATTGACAAGATGCCCAGTGCCAGTTTCCTATTTTTGTTTTTTTTTGTATTTCGGAAAAGTCACTTCAGGAAATATCGTCGGATTGCGCTGAAAATTTACAGAGATTTTTTATGCGACGGAAGACACCTGTGGACTAAAGGGCAGCCCTATAAAATCTCTTTTAACCTAAAAACGACGGGGTGGCCATTTTTTCCAGAAAAGTCATCCCGAGGCGCCGTCAACTCAAACCGTAGTTCGGGGTGATTCTGAAGCAGATCCCGGCACTTTGCCGGAGGGGAGATCGATCCCGGAGGGCTCTTCATCGCCATGCCTTCCTCTGGGATGATTTGTGAGCAGTCCCACCTTGGACCTTGGGTCCATGGCAGTAGCTAGATGGTAGTCTCTCTCTTGTGCTTCATGTCTTATGATCTTGTGAGCTGCCTAACATGATCAAGATCGATTATTGTAATGCTATGTGATGTGTTTGCTGGGATCCGATGGATTATAAAGTTATGATTAGATTGTGCATGATTCTTATATGTTGATTTATGTTCTTGCATTCTCTCCGATGTGCATAGTTACTTTGGCCAAGTGATTGTGTGTATCTCCAAGAGAGAGTATTTATGCTAGTGGGCTCATGCCCCCTTTTGTTCCTGGGCACGAGTGACAGAAACGTCTAAGGGCGAGCGTGTGTTGTTGCTACGAAGGGTAAAACAACGGTGTTAAAGTCTATTTTGATATTTAATATTGCTTACTTCATGCGCTTTACCTAATGCAAATGTCTGTTGCTTACAACTTAATACCGATGGGTGACAGGCTGGATATCGATCCCACGGTGGACTTTTTAGACAAAGATGCAGTTGGACTCAACGGTCTTTGTTCATTGTCGTGATGCCTACTTAAATATTATCATGTTCTCTTTGTCATAGCTAGATTAAGTTTCTGTTATAATCTTGTCAATTGCCCAGCTGTAATTTGTTTACCCATCATATGAATGTTCTATTTACTCGAGAGACTCCACCAGTGAACACATGGCCCCCGGTCCATCTTTTTACATCGATTGCAACCTTTATTCATCACTTGTCACCATCATTACTCCTCTGGTCCATTTTCATAATTCATCTATTTCAGAGAAAATGACAAAAAACTACCACATTTGGGGCTGCAATGTCACATAACTACCGACATTGCTTATTTTGTCTGAAAACTACCGATATTGGGGCTGGTCGTTGACAGATAGCACTGATTGCGCCGTTTAGCTGTCTTAAACATATTTCTGACCGGTAGGCCCTACCAGTCAGGCTGACGTGGCACCGCGAGAGAACATTGTGTAACTTCTGTTAGCGGATCCCACCTGTCAGCCACAGGCCACCCCGTTGACTCAGCATGTCAAGCTAATTTGAAAAGAAAAATGCACGCACGGGAGAAAGGCGTCGGTTCTCTTCTTCACGGGCACCAACACGGCGGGGCTCACCGGTGCCGCTCCGCTGCCTGAGGTGGCTATGAGGTCGCAATCCGAGACGACGACGGTGAGGCGACGGCGGACGGAGCACGGGACCGCGGCCGAGGTGGAACTCGTGGCCGCACTGCAGCCTCGTCAGGAACCTATCCCCGCGGCGGCAACGACGGTGTCGAGGAAGATCAAGCATAACACGGCCGCCTTCTCCTCCTTATCAGTCGTTCCATCCTCCAACTCGTTGAGCTCCGCTCCGCCTCCATCCCCTCCGTCCTCTCCTCCGTTCTTGGCCGCCGAATCCCACCAAATCCGCGGCGATTGAGAGGTCGAAATGGCCACCCCGACGAGGGCGAGGCAGTCCCCACGATGGATGGAGCGGCCACGCGAGCCGTAGCTCAAGGAGGCAGAGCCGGCAAGTGCCGGCGTCGGCCGGCCGGAGATGGCTAGCAGGAGGCGAGTCCGGAGCCGGCAGGAGGCAGCCGGGGAGCCCGAGGTCGGCCGCCAGGGGCTGCAGCTGGCAGCGGCCGGAACAAGGAGAACGGCTCGGCCGGGCCGGCAGACGCGGAAGAGAGGCGTGGGGCGACAGCCTGGCCGCGGCCCAAGCTCAAGGCAGCGGTGGGGCGGCGGCGATGGAGGGCCAGCGGCCGGGCGGAGGCGGTGATGGAGAGCCAGCGGCCGAGCGGAGTAAGAGGAGGTGTCGAGGACATGCACGGTGGAGGAGAAAGGAAGAGGAGGATCCCCGCGCGGGGATAATGATTGGAGAAAAAAAAAGTGAAGAAAAGTCAAAAAGGAAAAGGAAAAAAGAAAAGGAGAAAAGAAGGGAGCCTGAAAGTCGGACGGGCCTAACGGCGTGAACTGTCTGCTGTCTCCCACTTGCCACCTAGGCCTGACAGTGGGCCAGATTGGTCAGAAATATGTTTAAAATTGCTAAACGGTGCAATCAGTGCTATCTTTCAACGACCAACCCCAATATCGGTAGTTTTTAGACAAAATAAGCAATGTCGGTAGTTATGTGACACCGCAGCCCCAAATGTGGTAGTTTTTTTTGTCATTTTCTCTCTATTTCACTATACAATTAACCGCTTTGTTTTCTGCGAGACCGGAAAGATTGACAACCTTTCCGCCGTTGGGGGCAAAGTATTTTGGTTGAGTGTGTGCAGGTCCACGTCTGTTGAATATTAAGCGCCAGAGATCTTCAACATTCACGTTGTTGATTTCAAGGTCCTACTAGTTCGATAAACCTCGGTTCGTTATCGAGGAAAAACTACTGCTTGCTACATCTACGCCTTCGCTTGGGGCACCACCCAACTCTTCATTAGTAGCAATCACCGTCCGTGACCGGAGCTCCTCCCGGCCTCTGGCGGTCTTGTCATCGTGCGCGACCGGAGCTCCTCCCAGCCACGCCAGCTGTCCACACCGGTGCTGACCCGCGTTGTGGCCATCGTTACCGAGTCACCGCCGGCGCCTCACCGCGATGACTGTATTTTTTTAAAATCAGAAATTCGATAGTAGTGGCGCACCTGTTTTAGGTTCGCCACGGATAACTACATATACCCATGGCGCACCGAAAATAGGTGTGCCACGACTAACTGTTATTGCTAGTGGCGCACCGGAAACAGGTGCGCCACGGCTAACTGTATATACCCGTGGCGCACCAGGCCCATGCACCACGGGTAACCTGTTACCAGTGGCGCAGGGTATTTTTAGGATATACCCCACGGGTAACCAATTTAGGTGCACCACGGGTAACCATTTTTGCACCAATGTTAATCTGTTTGTACATGCTATGTCACTTGCCATGATGTAGCTAGCCGTGGTAAGTACAACTATATGCTTTCGTCGTGGAGGTGGCGCTCTCATAGATCGCCATCTTCCTCATGATGACGGTGTCATTCACCTCTAGGTTGTACTTGAGCACGACCTCATGCCATTTCTTTCCGAGCACCACCGAGCAACTTGTGTGCCTGGCGCCTCCTTGTGTGGTTTTGGTAATTAATGACAATCCCTATGGACTAATGGTTGCATTGAGTTACTTGTAGTGTTTGTCCATAGGTAATGCTTGAAGACCATATATTGGTTTCAAGGTTGAAAGATGAATATTGAGTGATGAACAAGAGTTTCAAGGTGTTATCCGAAGAATGGTCATGATGGTGTTGAGCATATTGCAAGTATGTCTTGAAGAATAAGATTGTATGAACATTCATACTTACCTTCAATGCATCATTTTATGAAGAGAGAATAAAATATACAAGGTATCTTTCCATGTGCTTGTATGAAAAGGAAGAGTTCATATAGCACAAAAGGATAGAAATCCACGCCATCAACAATGCCAGAAGGCTCCATCAAACTTACAAGATCCACAAAAGGAGTCGCATGCACAGTTGACAAAGTGTCGACTGCCGATGTCACCTTCGAAGCTTCGGGTGACCGGAGCAAATGGGGGAGAGAGACTTACAAATCTTCTCCAAATTTCCACCGGTCGTGCGTGAGTTTGGTGGCTGAGTGACAGGTGGCAGGGCGAGCTCTGGCCATCGAGACCAATGACGTGCGGAGAAGGTGAGGCCCTGGAGTTTTTTTTGGTAATGAGGGAGGTGGGAGTGGGGAGATAACCCGAAGCATTCCGTCTCCTGCGCTTTCCCAGGTGTGCAAGGCAGAGTCACGTCGTGATCACTAGTACCTGGCCCTAGAGAAATAGCCAATTCGGTCGTTCCTGACGGGCTAACTTTTGAGCTGCTTTAAAGTTCGTGTGATGCAACATTTTGGTGTAGCCCATTTAACAAAGCACACCGGTTTTGCATCCAGCGGGACTGTATGGAGGTTTCACGACCAACCAATCACACCCTAAGTTAATGGACAACCGAAATTAATGAGTTGCAGCTTCACCTGTAGGGAAAAGGGTAGAGTTCCTTGGGGTTTCGCAGTTCAATCCTAGGAATTCCCCATTTTAGTACCTGACTTGTTTTGAAGACTGAAACGATGGAAATATTTTATGTATAAAACTTGAATCTTCCCCTCTTAAGAGGTTCTAGAATAGCTATTCTAGAACCCACCTTGATCACCTTCTAATCCCGACCCAACCCTATCCAAATCAGCTTCTTATCCCGTGCGTCACACTCCCCAACGGCCACCTACCGCCAGCGCGCCACTGCCACGTCGTCCTTCCCCACCTCCCGCCGCCGCGATGCCTCCCCCACCTCCGGCCGCTGTGACGCCCTCCCGCGCCCGCCGCATCCCCCTCCCCCACCTCCCCTCACCACCGGCCGCCGCGTCGCCCTACCCACCTCCCTCGCCTCCGGCCGCTACGACGCCCTCCCGCGCCCGCCGCGTCGCCCTATCCCACCTCCCTTGCTTTCGGCCGCCGCAATGCACACCCGTCCCCCGAGCGCCCCACCCGCCCATGTCGTCGTCCCCCCGAGGTCTCCCACCCGAGCGCCCCGACCCGCCCGCGCCGCCGCCTTCCAGCGCCTCCACCCACGCGCGCCGCCGGCCCCCATCACCTCCAACATGCGCGCCTCACGCCGCCGCCCGCCCGGAACGCCACCCCAGAGCGTCGCCCTCACGCCTCCACCAGGCCACCCCCCACGCCCCACGCCTCATGCCGCACGCCACCGCCCACCCGGAGCGTCGCCCTCGCGCCTCCACCAGGCCGCCCCCTGCCGGGAGCGTCGTCCCCACCCACTCCTACACCTCACCCAGCGCGAGACCTCACCGGTGTACCCTGCACCAGTCATCGACCGGCTTGCCGCCACTGCCTAACGAACTCGCCCCTGCCTACTGCCTGTCTCGGTGCCACCCCTGCATTGAGGCCACCTCGACCTCCCCGTATCGCTGCTTCGATGCTCCCTGGTTTGCCGTCCGCCGTACGGGTGAATGGGCTATCTCCAGTCGACTGAAATTGCTACAGGTTTTGGTGAACTCCTCCTACCTCCTGACATGACGAAAGTTGAACTGAAAAATGAAGTTCAGTTAGATGTATTTCCAAAGTTCAGTTTGTAGCAGTTTTCTGTAGTCAAGACCAGCAAAACTCAATGCGGAAGAAGTATCCTACTTTGAGCTTTGCCATTGTGTGAGGTCTGCCTATTTTTCTTTTGTGTTGGGATATGAATAAATTGTAGTAAAACCAACAACAAGACTATTGTGATCGGATAAGTTCAATTTAAGTGACGTGCGAAGTTCATTTATTTATTTGCAAGAAAAAGATTCAATTCAACCACCGTGGAAAAAAAGTTCACATTTCTTTGTCGCGAAGTTCACCCATTCTAGATATTCACTCTAGTAAAATTTGAAGTTCAGGATATATAACTTTGAAGTCCACTTCGAATAATATAGACGAGAAAATAAAAAATTGGAAGTGCATCTAATGCTTCGCAAAGAAGTTCACTTACCTGTCGGGTGTAAGTCCACTATCATGACGGCGGAAGTTCTGAAGTTGTTCGAGTATGACAATCATACAAATAAAAAACATGACTAAAAGTTCACTAACATATATTGGAAAGTTCACAAGAATTTTTGATGCAGTTCAAAATACTCCGTTTTTTGAAAAGCGGAATATTACACACATAAAGTTCACTAATATAGTTTTTTTTAAGTTCACTCTATATAATCTATAAATGTGAACAACAACACAGAAAAAAAAGCTCACCGCCGTGACGAGTAAAATTCAGAAGTGGTTCAGATATGAAAAATCATACAAATCAAAAACACTAGGAAGTTCACTAACGTATAACGGGCAGTTCAAAACAATATTTGAAGCAGTTCGAAATGGTATGTTTTTAAAAGCGGGAATTTACATATATAAATCATCTCTACGAGGTAAGATTGTCCAAATTGATCGTTCTCACATGCAATTAGATACTATATGAGCCTAATATGACTATCCCATGCAGCAATACCCTACCCGAACACCACAACTATGCCAATTTCAAACCGTTAACGCGTCGGCTCGTTTATCCGTTTTGGTATTTTTAGAATTAATTAAGAATCGTAACGAATTTGAAAACAAATTCTTCATGAAAAAGTTGCGTCCAGTCAATACCTTTCCAACGCCATATCATTAGTTTCGTTCCGACAAACGGTTGAAAAATAATTTCCAAAAAAAGTCCGTCGGAAGTTAAAATTCAAAAAACAGAAGTAGGTATTTTCAAAACTGCTCCTATTCTTTAAAGAATTTCGATAAAATGGTAGAGATAACAAAGATGCGCGATTTCAATAGCTATCCGATGGTATATCGTTTGCATTAATCTGATGAGCGGTATGAAAATGGCATGCTAAAAACTGTACAAAAACGCAATTTTCTCAAAAAACAATAACTGCACCGACAGGTGGGCCAATAATAGTTTAAAAAAATATGTGTGCGGGCGGTCTGCAAGCTCCACCCTCCGTCCAACGAAAAAACACCAAAAAAAAAGTCAATTTGGTGATTGAATGCAAAGTTCACACTTTGCTCGTAAGAAGTTCGCTTAGTACAGAGATGAAGTTTAGAAGTGGTTGCAGAATAGCTATTCTAGAACTAGTTCCAGAATAACAGACATATATATGACGTGGGGTTACCACGCCGAATCCCTCGGATGACATCCTTGGGTTGAGAGAACGAGAAAAGAAGATGGTGGTGCTGGTGGATTCGTCGGCTGACAAGCGGGATTTACCCAGGTTCAGGCCCCCGAAGGTAAAAACCCTACGTCCTGCTTGTCTGGAATTGATGATGGATCTTACAGAGCGATTACAATGGCGAGATCGTGAGATTCAATCTCGCTAGGGTTTCTGGCGGTGAGTATGAGCGTACCCTCGGTCGACGGCCCTCCCAGTCCCTAAATAGTGGGACTGGGTCTCGGGTTCTATACCGACTAGGTTTACATCTGGGCCTACCGACCTAATATTTCTAGCCTTTCCTTCGGGGCCTCCTTCTTGGGCCTGATGATAGATGGGCCTTTTATTCTCTTCCGCACCAGGTGTACCCACGTCAGTAGCCCCCGAGGACCTAGTAGACTTGGAGAGTCTGGTAGGGACTCCTCCGCATTGTATCGTCCTGGCGCGTGTCATTCCTTTAGTGATTTATTCGTGCCCATGTTTCGGGACGCTTAGTGGTGGATATCGCATAATAAGCCTGGTGCTCTCGACGGATCGGGACCAGTTAAGTGCTTTTCGGCACAAACGTTATTAGAGTACATCAAACTCGAGTCCCCAGGCTCGAGCTTGGAGGCTAGTCCCTTCGACTCCAGCCGCTCGGGATCTTACAGAGTCGAATTCGGCCTGAAAGGGTACCCAACGCGTCCGTCGGGATTTTTCTTCGCACCTGCTGGTGCGGCATATTTGTCAAGCTACCACGGCTGCTGCCAGTGGGCCTGGCCCTACACGACGGATCGGTGGGTCTTACCTTTGCACTCCAGAGTGCAGCATCCGAGGGTCAGCTGTATTTGATTTATCTCGGGTATTTTGCTCGAGTTAGACCAAAGTCGATAACCTGTCGAGTGTCACATAGTCGTGCTTTCATCAAGTGCGCCGTGGCGCTCCTGATGGGAGTGTTCCCAAAATTATGCTTAATTATTTGTAACTGGGGATAATCTCAACCCCTTGGGATTTGTTTCGCTCCTGATGGGAGTGAACGGATGCAGATCTGTTCAGTCTGTCAGGAGACAGTCGACATTTTGTCAACTAGAAGCCGATACTTTGTCGACCAAGAGTCGATACTTTGTCGAGTAACACTGTGCCGAAGGCAGTCTGCAACTCCTGCGTCATGAATGACATCACGCGCGTGCGCCGCGCTACCGAGGCGCTCTGCCGTTTGTCCTGCCAGTAGTGACAGTACGAAACGTCACGTCGGTTTGACTGGTGGGCGCGAAATTTACGCCACGCCATGATGATGGCCTCCTCATTTCTCGTACATAGTGGGCGACGCGGCCGGCGACGGTTGTCCTCCGCACGCTCCACGTGTGTGACTGGATGTGCTCCGTTGTACTCGGTGAATATTGGACGGCGCAGATCGTGCAGTCCGATGAATAAATAAGGGCGCCCCGGCGGTGAAAAAGGTAGAATCCCCATTCTCACCGCCGGAGTTCTCCTTCTCCTCTTGCGCTCTGCTTCTCTGCTTGTAGCCACCAGTACTGCGTATGTCCAGCTACGGCATGAAGAAGACCACCGGAAAAAAGAAGTCCGCCAGCGCTGCCGCCGCCGCCGCCGGTACGGCAGGTGGGTTGAAGAAGATCCACGGCGACTGGCAGAGGTCGTCCGTTGATGAGCGCACGCTGGAGGCGCTGCACCGCGACGGCCTCCTGCCGCCGCTGGAGAAGATGGCGACGCGGGCGCCCGGCGACGAGGTGGCCCTCGTCCCCGCGACGGAGAGCGCGTCTGCTTCGTCGATTTTGTGAACAGGGGATTCGCCTTCCCTGTTCACGAGTTCGTCCGGGGGCTGATGTACGCGTACGGCGTCCAGCTCCACGACTTCACGCCGAACGCCATCCTCAACATCAGCTGCTTCATCGTCCTGTGCGAGTGCTTCCTCGGCATTCACCCGCACTGGGGGTTGTGGCAGCGGATCTTCAACGTGAAGCGCAACGCCAGCGCTCGCGGCGTTTACCCCGTCGGGGGCTTCGGCATCCAGTCCCGCGGGGACATCGAATACTTCAATCTGAAGCTGCTCGAGTCCACGCAGAACTGGAGGAAAAAGTGGTTCTACGTCGCCGACGTCCACCAGCCCAGGCAGAAGTACGGGGTTCCCCCGTTCCGTGCTGGGGTGACCGTGACAAAGAAGAACTCCTGGACGCATCGCCCCGACACCCGAGAGATCGGGGAATCTGACCCTCTCATGTCTCGGGTGTCGAAACTGCTGAAGACCGCCGACAAGGAGGTGAGCGGCGTTCACCTCATCGCCACTTTCATCAGGAGGCGGGTGCACCCGATTCAAGCTCGGGCGCACCCGTTGTTCGAGTTCGCCGGAGCCACCGACGTGACGTGCATGTCCGCGGAGGAGTTGTCTGCGGGCGAGGTCGAATCTCGCGTTTGTGCACTGACCATGCTTAAGGTCGGCGAAGCGAATGTCCTTGAACCGCCCGTGACGCCATTCAGCCTCGAGAACCCTGTCCCAGAGGTATGTGCTTTGTTCGTGTGTATCTTTTGTCTGCTCACTCTGTTTGCCGATGTTTTTACTTCTGGAAAAGATGCCTTGTTTTTCTGCTTGAAGGGCTTCTCGATATTTGTTAGCCTTCCTCCACTTCCTGAGGGGAAGGGTACTTCTGCGGCCCCTGACTTGCGGGATGATCCTGATGAGCAGGACATTTCTGTCTGTTCCGCTGCGTCGGTCGACGATGCAGAGGCTACGGACAGTGATGACGTTCCTCTCGTCCGCCGCAAGCGCATCCGCGATACTGGCTCCAAGGCAGCGGGGAAGTCGAAGCAGGATCTCGTCAGAGAGGGTGCCAACTCATCGTCGCCTCCTGCTCATGCTGATGAGGAGATTCCTCTAGCACGTGACCCCGTGGAGCCTCCGCCGAAGAAGGCTCGTGCTGCTCCGCACTGCCTCGACCCTGCCGCTCTGCTGACGACCTTTATCTCGTAAGCTGTCAACCGCTGCTTTCCCTTCCTTGTTTGTTAGAGGTTCCATTTGGAATTCTAGGCTTATCGTGCGCTCAACTGCAGGGACTCGTCCTCTGGTGCGACTCTGCCGCCCAGTGCGGGCGGACGAACGGACGAGGGCGACAGCGCGGATGCTCGTCACATGGAGACAACGGCTCCTCCGCCGCCGTCCGATCCCGACGTCGCGCCGGCCGCGACTACCTCGACTCCTTGCGACGCCCTTGTCACCATCAGCAGTGCTCCTCCGCTTGCTTCAGCCGAGCATGTAAGTAGTGAATGCTTTCTGCTAGTATCGGGTACGCGACAGTGCTCCCGATGGGAGTAGCCCCCGAGTCTATAGCCAACTAGGAACAGTTGGGTATAGACTCTAAGCTGATCTATCTCCTTTGTTTCTCTTTTGTTTGTGATTTATCGGGTGCGCGATAGCGCTCCCGATGGGAGTAGCCCCTGAGTCTGTGGGCGACTGAATTCAGTCGTGTACAGACTCAAGTTCTTCTGCTGATTCTTGATTCTTTGTTTTGTGCAGCCTATGGCGCTTGAGCTGTTGGGTATCGGCCGCCGTTTCGTGGCGGAGAAAACTCGCCTGGAGCGAGAGTCCGCCGAACTCCGAGGTATGTCTTTTGTCTTCCGCTGCTTTGGAGTGTTTTTATTGCTATTTGCTAGAACGTCTTTTGCCTGCAGAGTCGTTGGCGCAGTTGCGGCGCAAAAAGGAAATCGCCTCGCAGCAGGCTGCTACTCTTAAGGAGTAGCTGGACACTGCCGCGGTCGCGAAGGAGGCGGCCGATGCCCACAAGCAGGTCTTGGTGCAGCGCCTCTGCGCGGTGAGCAACTCCTTGTTGGGTAAGTGTTAACTCTGCTTTTCTATGTTCTTTCTGCTTCCTTAGGTTTAATCGAGCTTCTTATCTGCTTTCTTCAGATTTCCTTGGCACTGTGGCATGTTCCAGCGCCCAGGTTGCCGTCGATGACTTGGACGTCGCAGTTGCTGCTGTGGAGGGTGCTAGCCAACAGACGGGTGGTCTCCTGGAGAAGGCTACCGGCGCCTTTACGAGCTTGCACGGCAGTCTGTTTCCTGAGGCGCAGCCTCCTGCTACCCTTGGTGAACTGGCTGAGCTGTTTGGTTCTGACGGCTCCGCAATGGACGACTTCAAACGCGAGCATATGGTATGTGGCTCGCAGACCACCCTCCTTATGCTGCTGGGGCACGGCTTCGAGGGTGACCTTGACAAGGCTGTGTCTGGGCTACCCCGCGGACCCGATGGCAAGCTGATGGCTCTTGGCAGTTTTGCCGAGTGGTCTCGCGAGTTGGCGCAAAAGCTGACTGAGACCTTGGAGAAGTAGGCTGCCAAGCGTGCGGAGAAGGCCAAGAAGTCCGCGAGCTCGCAGTAGCTGCTTATCTTTGTATTTTCATCTTTTGTAGTTTGTCTGTGGCGATGTCTGTCGCCCTTTTGTAATGACTGCACTAGTTGCAAACTTTGTATAAGTATTTACCTTTGCCTTGATGTCTTTGTGCCGTGCGACTTCTTCCAGCCCCCGGGCCTTATTCAAGAAGAATATCTCATATTTGGCTGCTTGGCTTGCTAACAGGTAAATCCAACGATTACCACTCCGTCTTTTGATGGTACGCCACATGTCCATGCGGCCGCGACTGCTGGCTGTTCTTCCGGGAATCGCGACTCCGGGGATTATCAGCTCACGATGCTCCGAGATCGCTGTGCTAGTCTTGAACAAGACCTGCGGGTGGCACGGGGTGCCCTGGCCGTACTGAAGTCGAAGCAGCCTCGCGACACCACCTCGTTCTGGTCAGACCCCTCGTGAGGTCGGGTGCTGGCTATTCTTCAGGATCGCATAAGCCAGGTGACGTCCTTCGCCGGGGCATGCCGCTCTGCACTGGCTCTTGTGTATAAGGCCTGTTCCCTCTGGATCCGCAGCCGCAGGGTCTTGGTGCTCTCATGGTGTCGTGGGTTGCACGGCATATCCATCAAAGATGGAAAGAAGTATGGGGCAGGCGACGATGGATGTTCGCGCGGGATTGGGTAACAAGCACGCAAACACACACGAGTTACCCAGGTTCAGGGCCCTCTTGTGGAGGTAACACCCCTACGTCCTGCTCTTCTTGTTCTTATTGCTTGATCACAAGATGCGGGCTACAAAGTGCTCCTTGAGCTGTATTCAGGTTGCAGCCGGCTGGAAGTCCTAGCCGGCTGGAGGTTGAAGATGATGCAATCTGCTACTTGTCTGCTCTGGTTGCCCTCTCTCACTTGCTTCTTCACTTGCCCCACGCAGGAGGCTCTAGCCCGCCTTATATAGGCAGCGGGCTAGGGTTTTGGGTTACAAGGATTTTACAGGTCTGCCCCTATGACATCATCTACTTTCCGGCCAGCTAGAGCTCGTTGTCATGATTCTGCACAGGAGACGCCCGACAGGATGTACTGTTCACCAGAAGCGGTTATATGGGCCTGGCCCACCCGTACGGAGCTGTCGGTTGTTGCGTCCGGCTCCAGCCCAGCCGGTCACCTGTGTCCGGGTAGACGTAGGCAGCTTGATTCAGCCGGCTGGTTCCAGGCGGCACTACGCAGCCGGCATTTATTCAACCGGCCTGTGGAATTCTGAAGGAATGGACCTCTTTGGGATATCCGGGGTTCATATCCCCGACACTAGCCCCCGAGATCGTGGAGTCTTGTTAGCTTGCTGGGAAGACTTTACGATCTTCCCCTTGGTCTTGGCTGTTGTGGTTGAGATATCGAGGTTGGAGATAGGGCCGGCTGAAATTGGAGCCGGGTGAAGCTGAAACTTGTGCGCGAGGAAAGCTCCGTTGGCATCCCTGATCTTGGTTGCGTATTGTCGAAGTTGTCGTTGACTTGTTCGGCTGCGTGGAGCAGGAACTGAAGACCTTGGCGGCCCGGAGTGGCCGGCTTAAGGGCCCGGGTCGTGGCTTACGTCAGCCATGCTCCCACATCCCATCCGCCTGGAGGCCTTCCCTGGGAATCGAGGCAGAACGCCTCGGCTTCATCGTGGGGATCCCCTGCGGCAACCGCTCGCTAGCGGGATCTTTTGTGGGCGGTTTGGCATAACTGCACGCCACGCGTCGTGCGGATGCACGTCCCCGCCCACGGCTCCTTGCTTGTAAAAAGGGGGAAGTGGCGAACGGTTCGAGCTACCGTTCCCATTCTCGCGCCTACGCTCTGACTCCAGTCCCCCCCCGAGATTTCCTCCTTCCTTTGCATTCTCCCAACATTTCCTTCTTCTTCGTCGGCGGCGCCTCTTCTCCGACGGGGAACTGAACCTCGATGGCGAGCTCTGGAGCCTGGATGGGGTCCAGCGTCGACAGTGAAGAACTCAAGAAGCTCCGTAGCGGGATGCTCATCGGCCGCGAAGAAGAAGTCGGGATCCGTGTTCCTGGCGATGCGGAGATTTCGCCGGTCGCGGCGGCGAACGAGTCAGTGGTGTTCGCCTCGCACCTGGCGAGGGGATTGGCATTGCCGGCGAGTCCCTTCCTGCGGGAATTCCTCAACTTCTACGGTCTGCAGCTCCACCACTTGGGGGCGAACAGCATTACGCTGCTCTCCTGTTTTGTGACCCTCTGCGAGGCATACCTGGGCCTCTGGCCCTGCATGGAGCTATTCGGGCTGTTCTTCTTCCTCCGCGCCCAGACTAGCGGCAAGAAGCTGCGGGAATGCGAATGCGTCTCCGTGTCCACGAAAAATGTCCTTTTCCCCAAGGTTCGTCTGCTAGAATCCGTCAAGAAGTGGCAGAGTAGCTACTTTTATGTTCGGAACCTCATGGCGGAGGACCGGATTGGGCTTCCCCGGTTCAAGAACCAACTGCCCGCGGACAAGTCTTGGAACCGGAAGGCGCCCCTTGATGAAGGTCTGGAGGCGGCCGTGACGGCTCGGGTGAAGGACCTGATCGCAGGCGGCCTGACCTCCAGGGATTTGACGCTGGCTTGTCTGGCTAGGCGGATGTACCCGTTGCAGGATAGAGCGCACAAGATGTGCTTTTATTTGGGTCTCCGAGACCCCACCCGGGCTTGTGCGGAAGCCTGGGAGTCGGGTGAGTTGCGACGCTGGGCCGGCCAAGTGATCACCGACGCAATTGAGCAGAAGTGGCAGTTCGGCGTGGAGCCGTTTTCACGCGCGCGGCGCGCTCCGGTGGTTAGTTCCTTTCGCCCTTTCTTGTCATGCATTCCTTCGAGCCGGCTGAGCACTTATCCAGCTAGCGTCCCTTTGCAGATTTGCGATCTTCAGAGGGCCGAAGACCTTGACGTCGTCTTCAAGGCGGACCGGCCCGCTCCCCCCCGGGAGGAGCAGGCGGCCCCTGGCGAGGAGAGCACCTCCGACGAAGAGGCGGACAGTGAAGAGACCGTCTCGGATGCCGAGGCGAGTGGCGGTTCCCCCCTTGCACCAGACGCGGGGAAACGGCCGGCTAGGCACGACGACTCCACGGAGTCGTCTGATGATGTTGATATCGAGGGTGATGACGATGGCGGTCGCGCCGTGGCAAGCCCTGCCGCGGCCGACTCTGACTCTGACCGGGCCGCCCACGGGGGCCCGGACCTGGAGCGCGGTGCAACGGCGCCGGCTCCGGCTCCCCGTGGTAAGTCTCCCGCGTCCGACTTCGTCGAACAAAACAGCGGCGGGGGCGTGCGGGTATTTGTCGATCTCTCCAGTAGCTCCGAGCCGGATTCTGAAGGTTCTTCTTCCGTGCCAGCCTCCAAGCCGGGCGTGTCCAGCCGCAGGACAAAGGAGCTGGAGGCGAGCATCCGGAAGGCTCGGTCGCTGCCCTCCCCCCAGATCGCAAAGGAGAGGCGGTCGAAGACGGCCGCCGACTCCGACGCGGGCGAGAGCGTCCGCAAGCGAGGCGGGTTGTTCATGAAGCGGGGCGCGCCCCCCGCAAAGAAGCTTTCTTCAGTGTACAGCCGGCCGACCACGGCCGGCTTGACGCTCGCTGGAAATCGGTACCGGAGAAAAAGGTGGATGCCATCATGGAAGAAGCCTTGGCCAAAGTCGCGGCAGAGCAGAAGGAGGTGGAGGATGCAGAGAGGGCGGAATCCCTCGCTGGCGGGACCAGCGTCCAGGTGGTTAATCCTACTCTTGCTGTTGATCCTGGTTACGACTTGAGCATTGAGGATATGGAAAAGGCTATTTACGCGGAACTGGCGCAGGCGAATTTGATCCGGGAGGCGATGGACGCCAAGGTGACCGTGAAGCAGCTGGCTGCTGCCAAGGCGGCTGAGGAGAAGGCGAGAGCGGGCGCGGACGCCGGTAAGACCGCGGAGGCCGGTGCTGAGGTTGAAGTGGTACCGGCCCCTACAGAGCGGCCGGGTGACGATTCTGCCATTCCTGTGAAGGGCGGGGAGGTGCCCTCCGGAGGCACGAAGCGCCTGCTCGACGATGCGCCGGCTCCTCCGCTAAAGCGCTTGAAGAGGAGGAAGCCCGTGGAACTGGGCTCACGCGACGGGTAAGTCTTTGCCCTGAGGCGGAAATCTTGTAGCCTGTACTTCTTGGTGGTAACGCTTTCTTTGTTTCGCAGAGTGCCGCTTCCAACAGTGGTGGAGGCGCCTAGCGTGGTGGTGGAGCCGGCTTCGGGGCCTGCCCCCGAGGCCCCTGTGATGCAAGCGGCTGGTCCGCCTCCCGAGGCGGTGACGGCGGAGGTGGACGTGGAGCCGGACAGCCGGGTGCTGGCAGACGTGGCTCCCCTCGTGGTCGACTTCGACCCTCCAGTTTCGGGTAGTGGTGCCGAGGCGTCGGCGGAGGCCTTCAAGACAGTTCCTCGGCTCGGTGCCGGGGCCGGAGATCTCGCCTTCCCCACTCCTTCCTTGTAAGTGGCCGGCACGGCCAAGGACAAGGCCATAGCGGGGGCGACGGCTTCGCTCCCTGGTCCTCGCCAATCAATCTTGGTGTCTTCTCCTCCGTATTCCGGGCCGGTGCCGGCTCTGCCCGACGCATCGGGGAAGTTTCCCCTCGCCACGCTGGTGGAGCAGAAGGCTCAGGAGAATTTGGCCAACATAGTGTTGCTCCGCTCCTCAATAGAGTATGGCTTTGCTGAAGCGGCTAAGGAGGCGACATTGATCAAGCGAGAGCATGAGGCGGCCAAAGGTTTGGTTTCCTTTCTCGCTCGCATCTTCTGTCTTGGCGTTTTGTATTTTTTCTTGCACGGTTTGGTTTGATGATGACCCGGCCTCTTCAGGCGACACCACCTCCCGCGCCGGCTTGGAGAGGCAGCTGAAGAAGAAGGACCCTGCCCTGGCGTTGGTCAAGGCCGATCTCCAGACGGCAAGAAAGCATCGGAGGAGCGCCGCCTGGAGGTCATCCGGCTGGGCGAGGAGGCGAAGAAACTGCGGGAAGCTGAGCAACGAAGGTAGGGCGAGGTCGAGTCGCTCCGCAAGAATGCGGATGAGCTGAGGAACCAGCTGAAGGATTCCGTCGAGTCCAACGACCAGATCGTCTAGGCGGCCAAGGCACGTGAACTCAAGCATGAGCAGCTGGTGGGCAGCCTGATTAAGGAGGTCGAGCGCGTAAACGAGCTTATCCTCGGTAAGTGAGGTCTCTTTCTCCTTGATTTCTTGCTTGGGGTCTTCTACTCGGCCTCACCGGCTTGAAATGCAGGCCTTTATCCCGAGGTGGATGCGCAAATCCAGAAAGACGCTGCCTCGGCTCATTCTCGGCCGGAGTCCTCTGGTGCCGCTGCTGGGTCTGCTCCGACTGCCTCCTCCCGTCTTCTCCGATTTGGCAAAGAGTTCAAACGGCTGAAGGAAGCGGCCGATGGCGTGCTCGAGAACCTATGGCCGGATGCTCCCTTGCCAACCGCTCTCCATGACTTCTCCGTCCGGCTTGAAGGGGCGCCAGCCGGCATCGACGAGCAGGTAGAGATGGCGGCGCGTGGAGGCACCGACATGGCGTTGGCCTTGGTGAAGTCATGGTATCCGAGCGTGCAGATGAGCATGCTGGTGGGTGGCTTCCGCACAGGAACGTCCCTTGCGAGTCTGCGTCCGGAGATCCTCATGGCCTCAGGGCGAATTGCCGAAGCGGTGGACTTGACGAAGTTGGTGCCCGCCGAGCCGTCCACGATGGCACGGCCGACTGAAGGCGCTGGAGCCGGCAGCGCTGCTGCCGCCTCCGATGCCGCTGCTACTTGATTTGCTTGCTCCCCCGGAATGTCGGGCGTACTTGTCGTTCTGTGCTGTTAACTGTCCTGACACATTACCTGCCTTGTTATTTTGGGCGTCCTTGATGATTGCCTTGTAAAACTCGCTATTCTACTCCTTGTCGTTGATTGCTATCTTGAGTGTCATTTTCTCTGTGATTGTTGGGCCTTTGAGCCAGAACTCGTGTTTGTTTAGGTGATGATAATCACCATGCCTAGCCCCCGAATTTTGGGCCGGCTTGAGCATCGAGCCGGGTCGAAATTTTATGTCCCTTGCTTGTTTTGTGTTTTTCTTTCACCGTCATGATATCGTGCAGCCCTCGAGTCTTCGGCTTGGGGTGGGGTAGCTGGTCGTTCGGGTGCGCGAAGCCGGCTTGACGGCTGGTGCAGCCCCCGGGTGTTTTCTGCCGGCTGACGGCGTGGTAGCCCCCGAGTCCGTGACTCGGGGTGATGTAGATATGCGTCTGGGTCTGCGGAGCCGGCTTGCCGGCTGCGCAGCCCCCGGGAAGTTTCTGCCGGCTGACGGCGTGGCAGCCCCCGAGTCCGTGACTCGGGGTGTTGTAAACATGCGTCCGGGTCTGCGTAGCCGGCTGCGTAGCCCTCGGGAACTTTCTGCCGGCTGACGGCGTGGCAGCCCCCGAGTCCGTGACTCGGGGTGTTGTAAACATGCGTCCGGGTCTGCGTAGCCGGCTTGCCGGCTGCGCAGCCCCCGGGAACTTTCTGCCGGCTGACGGCGTGGCAGCCCCCGAGTCCGTGACTCGGGGTGATGTAGACATGCGTCCGGGTCTGCGGAGCCGGCTTGCCGGCTGCGCAGCCCCCAGGAATTTTCTGCCGGCTGACGGCGTGGCAGCCCCCGAGTCCGTGACTCGGGGTGTTGTAGACATGCATCCGGGTCTGCGGAGCCGGCTTGCCGGCTGCGCAGCCCTCGGGAATTTTCTGCCGGCTGACGGCGTGGCAGCCTCCGAGTCTGTTACTCGGGGTGTTGTAGACATGCGTCCGGGTCTGCGGAGCCGGCTTGCTGGCTGCGCAGCCCCCGGGAATTTTCTGCCGGCTGACGGCGTGGCAGCCCCCGAGTCCGTGACTCGGGGTGTTGTAGACATGCGTCCGGGTCTGCGGAGCCGACTTGCTGGCTGCGTGGCCCCCGGGAATTTTCTGCCGGCTGACGGCGTGGCAGCCTCCGAGTCCGTGACTCGGGGTGTTGTAGACATGCGTCCGGGTCTGCGGAGCCGGCTTGCCGGCTGCACAGCCCTCGGGAATTTCCTTTGCCGCCTTGATCCTGCACTGTGCTTTTTGCCTCCTCGGCTTCGCCGTCCTCTGTGACAGTGGCCACGTGTCGCCCGGAGGCGGGGCGTTGACGGTTAAGCTACCGTCGGGTCTCCTTATAAATAGCCGTGCGGGTGCGGTTTCTTTGCTTTATCTTCTCTCTCCCCTTGCTCTTCCTCATCCAGTCATGGCGCCGAAGAAGGAGATCGAGTCGGCTTCTCCCAGTGATTGCTAAGCGCGGTCGGGGCCGACCACCGAAGAAGGACGCTGGAGGCTCCTCCAACGCGGCGGCAAAACGTGGCTGGGGTCGGTCGCCGAAGCTTGGACCCGGCGGCGATGCAGGCTCCGCCGTTGCGGCGGCTGGTGGTGACCGGAGCCCCTCGCCTGTCCGTTCGGACTCTCCTGTAGGTGTCTATTGGGACGAGTTCCCCATCTCGGAGTTTCTCCTGATGCTTTACGAGCCCATCCAGCGCGTCCAGTGGCTCCCTCAGGCCGTCGCCAATGCGTTGGAGGGGGAAGGCCCCTTCACATTTCTTCTTCATCGGGTTGGAGCTTGCCAGGGCCCTTGGGAGGTGCACGCTCGTGTCACTGTCAGCCAAGAAGGTGGGAAGGTTCGCCGGCGGGCTGAGTTCTTCTCTGGCTGGAGGGCCTTTGCCAAGTTCTTCCGCCTGGAAGCTCCCTTCATCCTCCACTTCCAGCTGAAGCGCCAGACCGGGGTCCTCTGCGTGAAGGTCTTCGACGGCTCTCTGTGCCTCAAGGAGTGGGAGGAGAGCGATGACGATATGACTCCGCCTCCCGCTTAGCTTTTAGGTCGTCCTGTAGCCGGCTTAGGCCGTATGCGAGGTGGTCCGCCTGTGGACTTCCTTCTTTTGCTTATGTAATCTGCTCCCGGCTGTAAGCCTTTATCAATGGTATTGAATGCTTTTCGACTTTGCTCTTGCATTTGTGTGATGGTGACCGGCTTGGTCTTTCACGCGTTGGCCAGGTTGAGATCTCCAGAGCCAGGAGGCGGCGTTTTTGTGTGGGAAACGAAATGACGAAGTGGTTAGCTTGCTCTTTTGTTTATGGGGAATACTTTTACTTTGCTTAACTCAATTTCACACTCGCCTGTAGCCTCTCCCGCCGCCATTCGTGTGCACTTCACCATCCAGCGGGATCATGCACACTACTATAACGTTAGGATCCGGTTTGTTGGGCCAGAGTTTTCTCAGCCGGCAACGATTTCTGTTTCTTACGTCTTTCGCATACAGTCAGTGTCGTGGTGGGTTGCACGGCATATAAGTATGGGGCAGGCGACGATGGATGCTCGCACGGGATTGGGTAACTAGCACGCAAGCACACACGAGTTACCCAGGTTCGGGGCCCTCTTGTGGAGGTAACACCCCTACGTCCTGCTCTTCTTGTTCTTATTGCTTGATCACAGAATCGGGCTACTGATGCTCCTTGAGCTGTATTCGGGTGGCAGCCGGCTGGAAGTCCTAGCCGGCTAGAGGTTGAGGATGATGCTAATTGGGTGCTCTAGTTGCTCGTCTTCCTCTTGTTGCTTGCCTCACGCAGGAGGCTCTAGCCCGCCTTATATAGGCAGCGGGCTAGGGTTTTAGGTTACAAGGATTTTACAGGTCTGTCCCTATGACGTCATCTACTTTCTGAGCCGGCTGGAGCTCGTTGCCATGATTCTGTACAGGAGATGCCCGACAGGGGGTACTGTTCACCAGGAGCGGTTATACGGGCCTGGCCCACCCGTATGGAGTTGTCGGTTGGTACATCCGGCTCCAGCCCAGCCGGACGTCCGTGTCCGGGTAGACGCATGCGGCTTGATTCAGCCGGCGGATCTCAGGCGGCACTGGTCAGCCGGCACTTGGTCAACCGGCCCGTGGAGTTCTGCAGAAATAGACCTCTTTGGGATATGCGGGGTTCATATCCCCGACACTAGCCCCCGAGATCGTGGAGTCTTGCTTGCTTGCTGGGAAGACTTCTCGATCTTCCCCTTGATCTTGGCCGTTGTGTCCGGAATGTCGAGGTTGGAGATAGGGCTGGCTGAAATCGGAGCCGGATGAAGATGAAACTTGCCCGTGGGGAAAGCTCCGCGGGCATTCCTGGCCTTGGCTGTATGTTGTCGAAATTGGTTGTTGACTTGTTCGGCTGCGTGGAGCGGGGTCAGTAGATCCTGGCGGCCCGGAATGGCCGGTTTGAAGGCCTGGGTCGTGGCTTACGTCAGCCACACCCCGCCACTTTGGGGAGCCGTTGGTGTTCTGCCCGAGGCCTGGCGCACGTCGCCTCAGCTTCGCCGGGCTGGATGCTCTGTGGCAACTGCCTGCTCGTGGGATCGTCTGTGGAAAGCGCGGCGTGATGGGCGGAACGGTTCCGCTTGCCTCGCTTTTAAAGGGGAAAGAGGGGGAACGGCCGGGGTAACCGTTCCCCACTTGTCGGGGATATGAACCCCGGCTATCCCAAAGAGGTCCATTTCTTCAGAACTCCACGGGCCGGTTGACCAAGTGCCGGCTGACCAGTGCCGCCTGAGATCCGCCGGCTGAATCAAGCCGCCTGCGTCTGCCCGGACACGGACGTCCGGCTGGGCTGGAGCCGGATGTACCAACCGACAACTCCGTACCGGTGGGCCAGGCCCGTATAACCGCTCCTGGTGAACAGTACCCCCTGTCGGGCATCTCCTGTACAGAATCATGGCAACGAGCTCCAGCCGGCTCAGAAAGTAGATGTTGTCATAGGGACAGACCTGTAAAATCCTTGTAACCTAAAACCCTAGCCCGCTGCCTATATAAGGCGGGCTAGAGCCTCCTGCGTGAGGCAAGCAACAAGAGGAAGACGAGCAACTAGAGCACCCAATTAGCATCATCCTCAACCTCCAGCCGGCTAGGATTTCCAGCCGGCTGCCACCCGAATACAGCTCAAGGAGCATCTGTAGCCCGATTTTGTGATCAAGCAATAAGAACAAGAAGAGCAGGACGTAGGGGTGTTACCTCCACAAGAGGGCCCCGAACCTAGGTAACTCGTGTGTGCTTGCGTGCTAGTTACCCAATCCCGCGTGAGCATCCATCGTCGCCTGCCCCATACTTCTTTCCATCTCTGATGGATATGCCGTGCAACCCACCACAACATTTGGCATCCACCGTGGGGCTTGCGACGAGCGGAGTCACGTTCTGCGCGGGATCCCGGACTGTAGATGATCGGTGGATCGTCTCTGGCCTCGTGCTCTCCATCGGCTCCATCAGCTGCATCCTCGACAACACCAAGAGCTTCGCCGACGTGGGCTTCACCAGCGGAGGCACGGTCGTCACCCTTGGCGATTTCCACGTCTACATCGCCGTCGCCGCCAAGGAGTACCCGGAGGAGGTCTACTCGTGCTTGGCTCCTTCGGTCTTCGACGCCAGTGTCGTGGGGCTACCTTTCGGGTACCCCACGGTGGTGGTACCTGGGTCACGCCAAGGGAAGCCCATTGAAGCCCATGAAGTGTACCGTGTGGCCCAAGTAGCTGGTTAGGCCGGTGATAGCTTTCCTTATCCTGTAATGTGCAATCCGCACTGTCCACCCGAGACCTGGCCTGTGATATAAAGGCCAGGAGGGTGCGCCACCTAGGGGAAGAGACACAAAAAAACCCTAGCGAGATTTCCATCTCGCCATTGTAGCCACCTCGATAATACCAGACAAGCAGGAGTAGGTCTTTACCTCACCTCGAGGGGCCGAACCTGGGTAAACTCGCCCCCTGTTAGCCGTCGTGATCACCAACGTTCCTACTCTCTCCCCCTCAATCAACCCGGGATAAACAACCTTGGGATTTGCCGAGTCCACACCTCGTCAATTGGCGCCGTCTGTGGGAAGAACAGATCGTTGGAGTCATGGTTGCGCCGGCCTCACCTGCAATGAAGAACGGCATCAGCGCCAGGGAGTCGATCTACACCGGCTTCCTCGAGTTTGCCCAGCACTCGCCGACGGATCTTCCGGCATACGCTGAGCTGCAGCAGAGCACGTGGATTACCTTCGGTAGTCTGCGTTACCTGGTGGACAGTCGTGGAACGCTCCGGCCCACACTGGCTACGTTGCGCGCGACGGATGCGCCTGCATCTACATCGACTGCGCCGACCGCGGCTTCACCCGCCGCGAAGATCGCATCTACTACGGCCACGGCGATCGCGTCATCGACTGCCGTGAAGATCGCGCCCACTTCGACTGCGTCAGCATCATCTACGACCGCGTCAACGGCGACTGCGGTGACCACACCCGCGGTTACCAGAAAAATCGCATCTACCGCAACCCCGGCGCGAAACAAGTCTACTCCGACCTTCTTGTCCGCGCCCCGGACAAAGCCAAAATCTACGCCAACCGCGCCTCCGCATCGCGGAGTCGCCAGTAGCAGTGACCGTGGCACCCGCCACGTTGCTGTGATCTTCGACTCTGAGTATAGCTCGGACGAAGGAAGCAGGACTGGGAGCATCAGCCCCACTCGACGGGTTTACCCCGCGCAAGTTTATATGGCCAGCCCAGCACGGTCCAACGGCGGGGAACCCGTATACCCGCTGGAAGTGACAATGCCGGACAGGGTGACAAGACTCACCATCACTCGGGGAGATGGCGATCAAGGCCATGAAGCACGTGGACGAGGGCACGTTCCCTTCACCAGATGAACCTCGAGAAGACCAACTGGCGGTCCAATACTTGCTTTGGAAGGAGTCCGAGCGAGTCCGCCAAGAGAAGGCCGATCTGATTCGGCGCAAAGAATTAGCCGACGCGTCGAGTGCCAGGAGGGCAGCACACTCGTTCATGGCCGGATCGGAAGAAGTCACACAAGGAGGACGTCACAGGGCTCGCATGCCACGGGTGCCAGAGGCTGATCGCGTCCACCTCACTCGCAATCTGGAGTCGTCATTCATGACGGAGGATGCGGACGGAATCCCCGTCCCCAAGACACCCGCTTCGGCCCTCATGGCAGTCGAAACCTACCTGCGACTACACAGCCGCCGGAGGGTGACGCCCACGCCCGCCTTCATAGGCAACAAATTCAATCCCTCAGGGAAGTCGAGGAAGTCCTGGCAAAGGCAGCACCAGCAGAAAGGGTGCACGAGAATCGAGGCCGCCGCGATCGTGAACCCGCACCACTTGCAGACCCAGCCCCAATTCGACTACGACAGCCACAGCCAGGCGAAGATGTCCGTAACGTCGTCACACAGAGAAGGGTGGATCGCAGTCGACGGATGCGAGCAGCAAGTGCACAGGCCAACGACGACGACAACGACGACTTCGAGCCACGCGGAGCTGCATGCTTCAGCTTCAACATCCGTGACACGAAGATGCCCAAAGGCTTCAAGTTAACAGCTAAGACACCCAAGTATGATGGGAAGCAAGACCCAAGGGACTGGCTGGAAGACTACCTCATCGCGTGCAGCTGTCAGGGTGGTACTTCGACTACTGCCATGCAGTACATCCAGTTGATGCTCACAGGATCTGCACGCGGGTGGCTCAACACTCAGCCCAGGGACGCTTTCAGCACCTGGGACGAGTTCAGGAATGCCTTCGTGAAGAGCTTTCTGGGGACATACGCGAGGCCAACAACCCTCATTGAGCTCCAGGCGTGCAAGCAAGGTCGAGACGAGCCACTCCGTTCGTACATCCAGCGGTGGACTCTGCTTTGCAACACCATGGACGGAGCCACTCAGAAGACAGGGTAATGGACGCATTCATGCACGGCGTTTACCGCCGCGACCTCCGTGAGGAGTTTGGTAGGCTTAGGCCGAGGAACATGATCGAGCTCATGCAGATAGCCAACCAGTGGGCAGATGGAGAAGACTCTGTCCGTGATGCACCACGATCTCCGAGGCAAGAAGCAGGACCTAGCAACTGGCGAGAAGGGCGCCTGAAGAAGAAGCCGCGTTACGTCGGCAACGACTCGATCGAGTTAGTAGCGGCGGGATTCGAAACCCCTCGTGAGAGTGAAAGACAGTACAACCAGGGCGGTGGCAGCGGCTACCATGGAGACGGAAGTCGCAAGCGCGAGTGGCGGAGACGCCCACTGACTGAAGAAGAAGAGTTAGAGCAACCCTGCAAGCATCATATGTTTAGGGACCCAGAAACAGGCAAGTGGGGATCCCGCCACCTATTGAAGGACTGCACAAAGGCGCGTAAGATATACAGGGCGTTTGCACGAATAGTCCTCAGAACGGACAGCATGAGAACCAAGCGGCACCCGTGGCACAGCCAGCCGCACAGCTGGCTCTCCAGGCGCCGCCTGCTCCTGCAGTCGCCAACCCAGCGCAGGCAGCGTTGGCCTTCTACCCGCAGCAGCAACAGCAACCACAGCCACAGCCGCAGGATCCGGCTAACGTGTTCCCGGCAGCACGTGGGCAGATTAACATGATACAGAAGGGACGTCCTTCCAACAGGACCCAGAAAATCATCACCCGCCAGGTCTATCAAGCACTCACCAACCCACCTGCAGTACCCGATTATCTGAGAGGCTCAGAAACAGCGATCACTTTCTCCAGAGTGGACCACCCGCCGGCGATCCCACGACCCGGGCACGCTGCTCTGGTAGTCGAAGCTCAGATCGGGGAGTACACCTTGAAGAAGGTGTTCATGGATGGAGGCAGCGGTATCAATATCATCTTCGCCGACACCCTAAGAAGGATGAACAGGTCAACATCCAACCTAGCGCCATCAGCAAATACCTTCCATGGTATAGTACCAGGGCAAGCAGTCACGCCCATGGGAACAATTACACTCGAGGTTATATTCGGCACACCCGAAAACTTCCAGCGAGAGGCGATCGACTTCGAGGTAGTCGACTGGAAGTCGCAATATCACGCCATACTGGGTCGTCCGGCCTTTGCCAGATTCATGGCAGTACCCCACTACGCTTACCTCATGCTCAAGATGCCAGGACCTAAGGGCGTCATCACGGTGAAAGGCGACTTCGACCGGTCTGATAGCTGCGACCGCGAGTTCAGCAGGATTTCTGAGTTCTTCGGGATGGACGAGCACTTGGAGATGATGGCAGTCGACAATGACAAAACTCTGTTTCCACCACGGAAGAAACCATCCAATAACTCTGCATTCAACACAAGCGACGACACAAGGGCCCATCAGGTACACCCGACGGACGCCGACAAGACGGTCAGGGTGTCATCAAGCCTGACTAGCGCATAGGAAAGCGCGCTCGTCGAGTTCCTGCATGAGAACTGGAAGATATTCGCCTGGCAACCTTCTGACATGCCAGGAATACCAAGGGAACTCGCCGAGCACTCCTTACGCGTCCGCAAAGACGCCAGACCAGTCAAGCAGACCATGAGGCGCTTCGCGGGTCCAAGAGAGATGCCATCAGCAAGGAGATCGACCGGCTGCTTCACACCGGATTTATTCGAGAAATAAAGGATTCAGAGTGGGTAGCAAACCCGGTACTGGTGGAAAAGAAGAAGACGAAGAAACTCCGCATGTGCGTCGACTTCACCGCCATCAACAAGTGCTGCCCCAAAGATCACTTTCCGCTCCCGCGGATTGATCAGATCGTCGATTCGACTGCAGGTTGCGCACGCCTATCCTTCCTGGATGCCTACTCCGGGTACCAGCAGATCAGGATGAAAGTCGAGGATCAGGAGAAGACGGCGTTCATCACACCACATGGTGTATTCTGTTACCAGATGATGCCCTTCGGGTTGAAGAACGCTGGAGCTACGTACCAGCGCACGATGCAGGCCTGCCTGAAGAAGCTCATAGGACAGATTGTCCAGGTCTACGTCGACGACATAGTCGTTACCACCCGCACAGAGGACAGCCTCATCGACGACCTCCGCAAGGTCTTCGACGCGCTCAACAAGTACCAGATCAAGTTAAACCCAGAAAAGTGCGTCTTCGGCGTCCCAGCCGGAGAATTACTGGGGTATCTTGTTTCTGCGAGAGGAATCGAAGCCAACCCTGAGAAGGTGCAGAACATACTCGACATGCCTACACTGACCAAGCTCATGAAGTACAACGCCTGGCCGGCAGAGTCGCAGCGCTCAGTCGATTTATTAGTAAGTTGGGAGAAAAGGCCCTGCCCTTCTACCAACTGATGAAAAAGGCAGACAAAGTTCGAGTGGACAGAGGAGGCACAAGATGCATTCGACAAACTGAAACAGACCCTCACAACACCTCCAGTGCTGGTGGCACCACATGAGAACGAGCCACTGTACCTGTATGTGGCGGCCACGAACAGAGTGGTTAGTACCGTACTCGTAGTCGAGCGGGAGGAAGAAGGAAAGAGCCACCCTGTTCAGCGACCGTGTATTACCTCAGCGAGGTGCTAACTGATTCCAAGCAGCGGTACCCGCACTATCAGAAGTTAGCATACGGAGTCTTCATGACGTCCAGGAAGGTGGTCCACTATTTCTCTGAGCACCCGATCACGGTGGTAAGCTCCTCTGCCCTTTCCGACATCCTCACCAACCCAGCCGCGACAGGAAGAGTCGCCAAGTGGGTTGTCGAGTTAGGGCCATGGGGGTTGAAGTAGTAACACCCGAAGGCAATCAAGGCCCAGGTCCTCCCAGAGTTTACCACAGAGTGGATAGAAGCGCAGCTACCTGATGAGCCCGACTTGTCCAACGCTTGGACAATGTATTTCGATGGGTCCAAAAAATTCAACTCAGCCGGAGCAGGAGTTGTGCTCATCTCACCCAAAGGCGACAAGCTGAAGTACGTGCTGCAGATGAAATTCTCAACACCTTCCAACAACGAAGCAGAGTACGAAGCCTTGATCCACGGCATGCGGATGGCCAAGAACTGCGGCGCCACTCGCCTCATGATCTACGGCGACTCCTACCTGGTTGTGCAGCAAACCATGAAGCAGTGCGACGCCATCGCCGACAACATGATAGCCTACAGGGAGCTGTACAATCAACTGGAAGGCCTCTTCGACGGCTGCGAACTGCGGCACATCGGCCGCGAAAGCAACGAAGAAGCTGACGTCCTGGCCAACCTAGGTTCGGATCGAGCTCCGGTGCCACCCGGAGTCTTCCTCGAGTGCATCACACAGCGCTCAATCAAGGTCGGCCCCAGCCAGGACCCTCTACATCGACAACAAGCACCGCCAACCCGCCAAGCATGGAGAAGGAGGTCATGGAGATAATGCTGGTCGAGCCCACCTGGACAAGCCCGTATCTGGCTTACATGCTGCAAAAGTGGCTGCCGGAGAACCCAGTCGAAGCCAAGCGCATCGTCCGCCGTTCCAAAGGCTTCACCATCATCAATGGCGAGCTCTACAAGAGAAGCATCTCAGGAGTCCTCCAAAGGTGCATCGATCCAGCCGACGGCCAAGCTATATTACTCGACATCCACGCCGGCATATGCGGGCACCACGCAAGCAGTCGAGCACTGGTGGCCAAGGCCTTGCGAGCAGGGTTCTACTGGCCCACCGCAATGCAAGACGCAGAAGAACTGGTAAAAAGTGCGTTGGCTGTCAGGAGTTCGCCAACAAGCCGCATGCACCAGCGTCGGCAACTGAAGACAATACCACTCGCATGGCCCTTCGCGCAATGGGGCTTGACATGGTAGGTCCCTTCAAGAAATCCTCCCCAGGCGGGCACACTCACCTCCTGGTGGCAGTCGACAAATTCACGAAGTGGATCGAGGCGGTCCCAATCACAAGCTCAACCGCAACCTCAGCGGTCAACCTTTATCAGGTCAATCATCTTCAGGTTCGGCGTACCGCACGGCATCATCACCGACAACGGGACGAACTTCCACAGCCGAAGAATTCAGTGATTTTGCTCTGAACAAGGCATCAAGCTCAGTTA
The DNA here is from genome assembly GCA_012064385.1 of Puccinellia tenuiflora. Taxonomy (NCBI): domain Eukaryota; kingdom Viridiplantae; phylum Streptophyta; class Magnoliopsida; order Poales; family Poaceae; genus Puccinellia; species Puccinellia tenuiflora. The sequence continues at coordinate 1,469,033 of QRDG01000191.1, forward strand.
TGCATCCGTCTCACACCCGCAGTCCAATGGGCAAGTCGAGAAGGCCAACGGCCTAGTCAGCAAAGGGCATCAAGAAGCGTCTGCGAGTACCATGAAGCGAGCCGCAGTAGCCTGGGTGGAAGAGTTACCAAGTGTGCTGTGGAGCCTACGCACCACGCCAAACAGATCTACCCAGTATACACCATTCTTCATGGTGTATGGCGCCGAAGCAGTCCTGCCCTGCGACATCAAATTTGATGCTCCATGAGTGGTGGCATACAACGAGTCTGATGCGGAAGAAGCACTTGAAGATGATGTGGATGTCCTGGATGAGGCACGCGACATCGCCCTCAGCCGCACAGCCGTGCTACCAGCAAGACCTGCGCAACTACCACGGTCGGCGACTGCGGCCTAGAGCATTCGTCCCAGGGGACCTGGTTCTCCGGCTCAAGCAGAAGAAGGTGCACAAACTCGCCTCCCCATGGGAGGGACCATACATTGTGACAGAGGCAATCGGCAATGGAGCTTACCGCCTGAAGGACTCGAGACGGGACAGTCTGCAGCAATCCGTGGACGTGGCGCAGTTACGCCGCTTCTACGCCTGATCGACCCCAAGCTTGTAAGCTTCACCTTGTTAAGTAGCAGCAGGTTTCCTTACACACTCTTTCCCTCGCCAGGGTACCTAAGGGGACTGGAAGGGTTTAACGAGGCGGCCTGTTTGCGAGAATCAATAAAGATATTGAAGAAAAAGACTTGTCATTTCTTCCTTTGCGAGCAATCAACTCGAAAATCCTAGGCCGCCACTCGAACCACTCGGGGGCTCGCGCCATACAGGTCTAAGTCCAGCCTAGGCCGCCACTCGAATCACTCGGGGGCTGCGCCGCACAGGCATAACATCGAAAATCCTAGGCCGCCACTCGAACCATTCGGGGGCTCGCGCCATACAGGTCTATGTCCAGCCTAGGCCGCCACTCGAATCACTCGGGGGCTGCGCCGCACAGGCATAACCCGAAAATCCTAGGCCGCCACTCGAACCACTCGGGGGCTCGCGCCATACAGGTCTAAGTCCAGCCTAGGCCGCCACTCGAATCACTCGGGGGCTGCGCCGCACAGGCATAACTCGAAAATCCTAGGCCGCCACTCGAACCACTCGGGGGCTCGCGCCATACAGGTCTAAGTCCAGCCTAGGCCGCCACTCGAATCACTCGGGGGCTGCGCCGCACAGGCATAACCCGAAAATCCTAGGCCGCCACTCGAATCACTCGGGGGCTCGCGCCATACAGGTCTAAGTCCAGCCTAGGCCGCCACTCGAATCACTCGGGGGCTGCGCCGCACAGGCATAACCCGAAAATCCTAGGCCGCCACTCGAACCACTCGGGGGCTCGCGCCATACAGGTCTAAGTCCAGCCTAGGCCGCCACTCGAATCACTCGAGGGCTGCGCCGCACAGGCATAACCCGAAAATCCTAGGCCGCCACTCGAACCACTCGGGGGCTCGCGCCATACAGGTCTAAGTCCAGCCTAGGCCGCCACTCGAATCACTCGGGGGCTGCGCCGCACAGGCATAACTCAAAAATCCTAGGCCGCCACTCGATCCACTCGGGGGCTCGCGCCATACAGGTCTAAGTCCAGCCTAGGCCGCCACTCGAATCACTCGGGGGACTGCGCCGCACAGGCATAACTCAAAAACCCTAGGCCGCCACTCGATTCACTCGGGGGCTCGCGGCCATACAGGTCTACGAGTGCAAAATCACACATTATAATTCAGTGAACAACATCACATGGGCATACATACATGCATATTTATGTTACAAGCTAACATCATACAACAACTGCTATTCTTAGTCGACAGGCTCTTCCTTTGGCGCATCCAGAGGCCCTACAAGTCGCTCTGTATGGGTCAGGATCTGTTGCATCGCCTGACGTGCAGCCGCAAGGGATCAGCATAATCAGCATCTCTAGGCAAGCCATCAGTATCCTGTCCAAGGGAACATGAGGTCGATGCAGTCGAACATAAGCAAACGCGTGTTGGCCCCGGCAAACAGCTGACCGAAGACGACCTCCTTCAACGCCCTGCTACTGCGGAACCTCTCCAACAGCGCGGGCAACCAGTCGGCTGCTCACCAAGGGGGAAGAACACTTGTTGATTTGCCAGAGTGCTTTCCTGCAACCTTCAAGAATGAACGCAGCTCGCCAGGTGCGATCCAGCATCCGCGCGAGTACACGGCCCTCTCCCTTATGTACCCAGAATTGACGAGCTTCGACCGAGACCGGTGGCTTCCTCTCCACGCGCTCGTCCACTCGAGTGTTCTCGGCTTGCCAGTCGGGGTTAACAACTGCAATTAACGGGTCAAGATGCAGAACAACACAAGCATGAAGAAATCAAAGCGAAGCAGCTAGAGTCCAACCTTGTAGCTGTCGACATATCAGATCAATTTGGTCAAGAAGGAACCGTTCGCGCTGATTGAACGGCCCAGCGGAACGCGCCCTGAGGCGTTCAAGCTCCACTTCAGCTATCCGCAGCTTCGACTCAAGTTCAACGATCTTGTTCCTCATATAGTTAAACACCCGCTGGTCGTTCACGCTTCGTGTGGAGTTGGACCAGCTGGGTGCTGTTGGCGAGCGGGCACAGCAGAAGAGGTACCCTCACCCTCATTTACACAGGTGGCCTCGGCGACTTCAAGAGCAGCATTTCATCA
>QRDG01000191.1:1471900-1496695 GCA_012064385.1 Puccinellia tenuiflora
AAGGCACTGGAGGACCTCTTCAGGGTCGCCACAGCATATGCACATCCCCGGTCGAAGAAGTCGACCGCAGCTGGCAACTTGGTGTTGGTGCTGGAAGTTCCTTCAGGAGGGGCACCACCACCAATGCCTGCGTCAAAGAAGACACACAACAGTAAGGTTACCTGCAGGCGACTAAATTCAAAAGTAAGCTTGTTAAGCTGAGTACTTACTCCCTACGAGTTCGGCGAGTCCGAGTAAGCGCTCGACTTGGGTTTTTTCCATCTCAGCCCGCGTCTCCTCGCGCTTTTTGGGCTTCACCCAACGACGTCTCCAGCTGGGCGGACTCGTTTCGCCAAACCTTCGTTGTCGTCTGCAGAACACCCGAGCAAAGTCAGCAACGAAAGCAGTCGAAGAATAATCTACAAAGTCGAAAATCTACACTTACTCTTCGCCTGCTGTAGAGCAATACGGAGCTGATTGGCCTCTTTCTCCAGGCAAACGAAGCGAGTGGCCGCTTCCACCTGTTGGCGGTAATACGGCTGCAGAGGAGCAAAAGTGTCAATATGTGCCCGACTATCCTAGTCACGCACATCTTCGGGGGCTACTCCCATCGGGAGCGCTGTTCGCGCACCCGACACAAGAATTTGCAGGGTTAAGACAGAATATACTTACGTGCCCAAGCAGCTCAGCATCCACGGCAGTCGCATCAGCAGCTCTTTCTTGCCTCGTGGAGGTTGACCTCTTCAACGTCAAGGGATTATTGGCCTCAGGCGCCTCTTCGGGTGCCCCAGTGGTCTGCTCCAGGACAGCCGCGGACTGATGTTCCTCATCGCGAGGTGGAGAGTCGGCACCACCAGTGTGATGGCTATATAAAGAAGCAGAAATTCAGAAAAGCGTCCAAGGAGTCGAAAGAAGAACAAAGACAAAAAAGCGTACTCGCAAAGGCTTACCTGTTGACATCTTCATCCTCGCTGCTCATGGGAGGAGATGCCATCTTCCCAAACGCAGCGGGTGGCGCCGAATTTAGTGGAGGCACGGACAGAGGATCCTCCGGCTCACTCGCATCAGAGGACGATTCGCTGGCTTCCTTGTCCTCCACAACCACTTCCTTCAAAGGTGACGACCCCGAGGTGGAGTCGACATTCTTTCATCTTCGCCGCTTCTGCAGCGGCTCATTGTCTTCATCGTTTTCCTCCACTTCTTCACTCGGCGAGTGGGCAGAAGGGAGTTCGTCTTCATCGTCATCCTGCTCGACGACCGTGGCCTCGTCGTGAGGTCCGTTCTCCATCAGCGGAGGAAGGCTCACATAAACTCTTCGATCCTGACGAGCAGCGAGGAGAAAGGCGAGTTAGGAAAAACATTCGACTAAAGCAAAGCAAAGAGAGTTCAAGGTGCTTACCTCAGGTACGGGGTTGTTTGGCCCGTATGTTCGACCGGGCACTTAACGTTGCACGGATCGGCGACCCGGAGGCTGGTGATGTTCCTCACCTTAGTCGCGATCTGTGCATCATCGAGCGAGGTGTCGACTGTGAGCTCCCACATTGGTTGTTCGCGTCGACGCAGCGGCTGCACCTTCAGCTTGTGGAAAGTCGCGATAAGGTGAATGCCACCTGTCTCGCGACCGAGTGTCTTCAGCAATCCGCGGAGCAGCGCCAGCAGTGGCTTGGTCGACTCCTTGTCCTCCTTTGACAGAGAGTGCGACCAGGCATTGGTCCTTCGCAGAGGTCGATCAGCGGCGAACTCGGGAAGGCCTTCTTGGTCCCACCTGATGTAGAACCATTCTTCTTCCGCCAGTTCTGGACGGAGTCAGATTTCTTCAGCTGGAAGAAGGACGTGTCGCCGCGCAGCTGGATTCCGAAGCCGCCTATAGGGAACGTCTGCTTCGACCGCCCCACCATCCGTCGCACCATGAAGAGCGACTTCCAGAGGTTCCAGTTGGGTGCGATCCCCAGAAAGCACTCGCATAACACAATAAAACTCGTGATGCTCAAGACGCTGTTGGGATTCAGATCATGGATCTGAATCCCATAGGCGAAAAGAAGACCACGAACAAAATCGTGGATGGGGAACCCGAAGCCCCGTGGAAGGAATTCCACGAAGCACACGCGCTCCCCATCGCGAGGAGAGGGGATTACATCCTTACCGGGGGCGCGCGTCGTCGCCGTGCTCGTCGGCGGCAGCAATCCCTGTTCTCGGAGGTTGTCCAGCTCCGCCGCCTTCACGGACGACTTCCCCCAATCACCCTCTAACTTCTTGATGCCGGCGTCGTCGCCGGCGGCGGAGCTTTCTGCTCCCTTTCCCCTCTTCTGGCCCATGGTGCTAGCGGAGGAGGGGAGAGTTCTGGAGATCTCGGTGCAAATGGCAATGGAGATGAGGCAGCGGAGAAGACGGGAATGAAGGCTTGGTGAACTGTTCCCACGCCGCGGTGAAAATTATATACCGCGGGGGCAGTTCATCCTAGCCGTCATCCACGGAACCGTAGCCCGAAGCAACCATCCGACCGTCCACGTGTCGCGTGGAGGAGGGCAACTGCCACCCTCCACTACGCACGGGAACCAAGGCGTCATCATCACTTCGCGAAAGTTTCGCGCCCAACGGTCCAAATTCAACGGCGGCCGCTGCGACAGTGGGCTCACTTCGTCACGTCCCGTCGGGCGCAGAGTGTGCCAGGAAGCGTCATCACTGATGTCATCCCTGACGTCACCATGGATTCGTATCAAGTAAGCCAACGATCTGGCAGAGCACTCGACAATCCATTCAAGTGAGACAAGTACATAGTAAGCTTTACAAAGCTGATGACACCCGAATTCATCATTCGAGTGGAAGAACAACCAGTAAGCTTTCAGAGTTGAGTTTAAGTCAATTCAGTAGGCCATCAAGGCTGAGTACAAAGTAAGTCGAGCAAGGCCAGTTTTGGCTCGGGCATTTCGAGTCATCTTTTTACTCCCATCGGGAGCGGACTTTTCGACTGAAGAAAAATTGAGTTTAACCTCAATCGCAAGCAATTCAGCTTAATCTCGGGGGCTACTCCCATCGGGAGCGCTGTTCGCGCACCCGATGACTAAGGACAACGATAGTCGAAAGTCGGCGAATCAAGAAGATCATGAGGCGCACCTGATTATTCAAGACAATTGCAGCCGAAGGTTGATTAGTAAAGGAACCAGGTGGCGTGCCCGGAGGAAGGAGTCCTTTACTCGACTCTGCGATTCGACTAAGCACTCGGGGGCTACTGTCGTGGGGCTACCTTTCGGGTACCCCACGGTGGTGGTACCTGGGTCACGCCAAGGGAAGCCCATTGAAGCCCATGAAGTGTACCGTGAGGCCCAAGTAGTCGGTTAGGCCGGTGATGGTTTTCCTTATCCTGTAATGTGCAATCCGCACCATCCACCGAGACCTGGCCTGTGATATAAAGGCCAGGAGAGTGCGCCACCTAAGGCGAGAAACACACAGGCAAACCCTAGCGAGATTGCCATCTCGCCATTGTAGCCACCTCGATAATACCAGACAAGCAGGAGTAGGTCTTTACCTCACCTCGAGGGGCCGAAACTGGGTAAACTCGCCCCCTGTTAGCCGTCGTGATCACCAACTTTCATACTCTCTCCCCCTCAATCAACCCGGGGTATTCAACCTTGGGATTTGCCGAGTCCACACCTCGACAGGTATAGCCTTGTGAATCTAGGGATATACAATAGCACCGAGGGAAACCCCGGGGACACCCCACGGCACATCCAAGCAATGAGCCTAAGTGTGATGGGAACTAGGGTTGCACTAGGTACTAGGGATTTCTCCAAGATCTACAAGATCAAACCACTCTAGATAACTAATTACATCTAGCAAAGGTCCTAGACATGCTCCAAACGAGATTGAACATAAGCAATCGTGCATCTACTACTTGTCCAACATCACATCTAGATTCAATTTTTCGAACCTAGAAAAGGCGTGGGGGAGGACAAATACCGGATGCCATGGAGGAGGATGTCGAGGGGAACGATTCCCTTAGACCAGATCTGACGGGGGAGCCCCGGAGGAGCAGCAATGGGCTCCCAAGATGACCGGTGGCTAGGGTTGGAGAGAGAAAGGAGATAGGGCGCGTGGGAAGAAGAAGAAGTTATGTTCCTTCTTCCCCCCGGCCCAGTACCTTATCCCGCACCAGCCCAAGCCACCGGAAGTACCGGTCAAAGGCCGGTACTTTCCGCCCGCACGGAAATTTTCAGCTAGGAAAATTTCCGCCGAGCCGGAAGTACCGCTGCCTTGACCGGTACTTCCGCCCGCTCGGGATTTTCAGCCTGGAGATAAATCCGCTGAAAATTCCGAGAGGCCGGAAGTACCGGTCAAGACACCGGTAGTTCCGCTCCAGTCAGAAAAACTAGATGCATGTTTTGGAGAGAATTTAGAGTTTAGATACGGAAAGGTTTTTAGGGAAGAGTTTGGGCTTGGGATGAGATAGCACACTGTCATAAAATGGTACCTCACTCATGATTGCAAGATGCAAAGCGTAACGGCCAATTATGAGTGGTTTCCCATTGCACACACATAGTGACACATATAGGTCTAGAAACTCCAAATGAACACCAAAAAAAGATCCAACTCCTCACATGAGGAGGTCGGTGGCCGAAGCCACCATATATGAGTATAGAGTGAGTGAGACACCGCGAAGATATATCTAGGGTCCTCACTCGCAACTCATCATTTAAGCCCACAATTCATGAAATTGAATATAGAGTAGATAAAATGCATTGATTAATATAGGCATAATGGGGGGAGGAAGAGCCCAATGGTTAGGACAATACTCCCCCTATGTCCATGCCTACACCTAAACCAAGATAGAAGTTGAAACTATAGGTGTGTATGCAAGATGGTCAAGTCAAGCTCCTCGAATCCACGATATTTAGTTCATTCCTCAAATAAGTGAATCTTGCTTCATCAAGTGGCTTTGTGAATATATCGGCAAGTTGGTCCTTGGTTGGCACATAAGCAAGCTCAATGTCTCCACGGGCAACATGATCTCGAATGAAATGATGACGAATCTCAATGTGCTTGGTTCTTGAATGTTGCACCGGGTTGTAGGCGATCTTGATAGCACTCTCATTGTCACACAAAAGAGGCACTTTGTCACAATTGACACCGTATTCCTTTAAAGTTTGCCTCATCCATAACAATTGAGTGCATGCACTAGCGGCGGCCACATACTCGGCTTCGGCGGTGGAGAGAGAAATACAATTTTGCTTCTTAGAGGACCAACTCACTAAGGACCTACCAATGAATTGGCACGCCCCGGAAGTTGATTTCCTATCATCTTGATCACCGGCCCAATCCGAATCCGTGAAACCCCGAAGAGTGAAAGATGAATCCCTTGGATACCACAAACCAAACCTTGGGGTATGAATTAAATATCGTAGGATTCTCTTGACCGCCAACATGTGGCTTTCTTTAGGAGCCGCTTGATACCTTGCACATACACCTACACTCAACACAATATCGGGTCTAGATGCACAAAGGTAAAGTAACGAACCTATCATGGAGCGGTAGAGCTTTTGATCCACATCTATACCCTTTGGGTTAAGTTGTAGATGGCACTTGGTATCCATAGGAGTCTTCTTCTCCTTAGTATCTACCATATTGAACCTCTTGAGCATGTCTTGGATATACTTTGCTTGGCTAATAAAAGTCCCTCCTCTCAATTGCTTGATCTCAAAACCAAGGAAGAACTTCAACTCGCCCATCATAGACATCTCAAACCTATCGGTCATAGCTTTGCAAATTCATCATTAAAAGCTTTGTTAGATGAGCCAAAGATAATATCATCAATATATAGTTGGCATACGAAAAGCTCCCCTTTAACCCTCTTAGTAAAAAGAGTGGGATCGATTTGCCCAACTTCAAACCCACGGTCTAACAATAACTCTCTAAGGTGCTCATACCACGCACGTGGTGCTTGCTTAAGTCCATAGAGCGCCTTATCGAGCTTGTAGACATGGTTAGGGAAGTTGGGGTCCTCGAATCCCGGGGGTTGCTTAACGAATACCAACTCCTTTAAAGGACCATTAAGAAAAGCACTTTTAACATCCATTTGTTGCAATTTGAAGTTATAGCGAGATGCATAAGCAAGGAGGATATGGATGGACTCAAGGCGAGCCACGGGAGCATAAGTCTCTCCAAAATCAATGCCTTCAACTTGAGAGTACCCTTGAGCCACCAATCGAGCCTTGTTCCTCACCACCATGCCATGCTCATCTTGCTTGTTCTTGAAAATCCACTTTGTGCCAATAACATTGCGGCACTCCTTTGGCTTCTCAACTAGCTTCCAAACTTTGTTGCGCTCGAAATTGTTGAGCTCTTCATGCATTGCTAGCAACCAATCCGGATCTTCAAGAGCTTCGGCAACCTTCTTTGGCTCAAACATGGCAATATGAGCTTGATGATCAGTAAAATTTGCCAATTGCCTCCGGGTGGACACCCTGCTTCTCACATCACCAATAACCTTGTCAAGGAAATGTTCACGACGTTCCATGGTTCTTGCAACTCGAGCTTGACGACGGGCTTCGATATCCTCATTGCATCTTGGAGGTATCACTTGATCATCTTGATCATTCGAGTCCCCGCCTTGACCGATAGGTTGACCTTGATCATCAAAGGGCTCGGCTTCAACATTTGAAGAAGATGGTTGAGCAAGGTCTTGATCATGGCTATCATCACGGATAGGAGAGTTGGCCTCTTGCATAGCAACTTGATCATGAGGTTGAGTGTAATGCCCGGGGTTTTTCCCCAAATTAGATTTTTTTGCTTGTTTTTCTTATTGCATCATCATGACATCATCAATGTTGTTGCATTTGTGCTTTCACAAAAATAAAATAAAACAAAACAAACAAAAATAAATTGGGATTTCATGTGTTATCACATGCAAAACCTAATTTCTAAATTGCAAAAAAACAAAATAAGTTAACAACCAAAAACTATTTTTGGACAAAGCAAATTAAAATGTTATTTTGGATTTGCAATTTAACCAACATATTATGTTGGCGAAAAATCAAAACCCTAAATTTTACTTTTGTTTTATCTCTTTTCTTCTTCTCTCCTTTTCTGTTAAAAGGGAAAATATGAAAACCAGAAAAAAACAGAGTCGGGCCGCAACCCAGCTTCCTCTCTCTTTGTCTCCTTTCTCTCTTTGGCCCATTCCAAGCAAACCAGCCCATCACCAGCACCACCTCGTACCCTGCTTCTTCCCCCTGTACGGCACGCATCAGAGCGGTGCCACGTCCTCGATCATGTGATGGGACGGCCGCTGCTGATCCTTCTCCTCTACAAAACCACCAGCCTGGCTCTCCTTCAACCCTAGCCTCTTCCTCTCCCTCCCTTGCGCCGCCCCACTCTCTCTCTCCCCGCTCCTCTCTCTCCCTGTTCTTCTCCACTCACCGAAGGAAAACCACCGGAGAACCTCGTCGACGCCTCGCCGCCACGGAGCTCCGCTCGCCTAGCTGAGTTCGGGAATCGGATCCTTCCGTGGTCTCCGTCCTCTACACAGAAGATTGGAGCCGGAGGTGCCCAGGATCGCCGTCACCGTCAAGATCTTCCCGGCGATGTCTACGGCCTCCCTCGTCAAGCTGCGACCACGTCTTCTTCCTCGTCGACCCTCCTACGTCCTCTAGAGCTCGCCAACAACCTCTCGGTGAGAAGCCGCACTTCCCACTGCTCTCTTCCCTCCAGTACGTCGTCGTCGCCTCTTTCCGCTTGCGCCCAGACTCCATGGCCGACATGGCCATGGCAGCCAGCCCAAGCTCCAGTTCGGAGCTGCTCCTTTCCTTGCCTCCAGGTCACCCGGCGCACCTCAGCTCCACACACGGCAATCACGCACGCACACACCATGCACCCCACGCACCATGCAACTTTGCACACGCCTGGAACCAGCAGCGCTGTTGCATCTCGTCGTCGACCATCTTCTGCATCTAAAAGTCTGAACTTCTGTGTCTGAATTCAGTTAACTTCACCTCTATGCTTCATGTACTGTCAGATCCGGATTCCATCACCACCACCGAGCCAGCCCAGTGGCTGCGCCCTTGCTACTTTATCCAGACGGCCCAAGTTCAAGTCCCAGCTTCTCCCCCTTTTCTTGTTTTCTTTTCCTTTTGTTTTACTTTTTGCAAATATGATCATATCTTTTAATTGGTAACTTCAATTGAAATATATGTTATATGAAATTTTATCAGAAAAACGCAAGGAATATTAATATGCCATCCATGCTCCTGTTTGCATCATGTAGTTTGCATTTTAGATGTAATTCGTGAATCACCTAAATAATTAATTATGGAATATGTGGGGTTTGTAATTTAATTGTTGACCCGGTTCCATTTAATTTTGAGTATCTCACCCATGCATTGTTTAGACTTGCTAATAACATTTAATTTTGATGGCTAGAAAAATAACTTGAATCTAATAATTAAATGTCGGAATCTCGGTTCCATTTAATTTTGTTAAGTTGCATCTCTCATTTGCCATGTCATGCATGCATTGCATCGACATGCCGATTCTTTTGCCGTAGTAGTAAAATGCATCTTTTGCATTTCCAGTGTTTGTTGCTTCTTCGGGAATAGGACGTTGAGTTGATGTGAGCAACGACAGGTTCTGCTACCTCTACCGGATTGCAGGCAAGTGATACTCCCTTGCTATCTTCGCTTGTTTTCTGTCTCTCACTCGTCCTATCTTTTGTTCCTTGCTAGCCTTATGTATCGATGCTTGTGTCTCGATCCTATTGCATGTTCACCTTGCAGCCATGATATGCCCCACCCCCACATCCTATTACCATGTTGTTTGTTTATCTTGTTGGCCTTGCGAGTCGTAGTGCATGCTTAGGCTTGTTTTGCTCGAGTCATGTTCTAGTCTTGTTATAATTTGTTAGTTGGGTTAATTCACATGATAATCTATAATGTTTGGCGATGGGATATAATTAATAAAGATAAGGCACCGGCGGAAGGCCAATCGTGGTGATTTGTTCTGCTAGTGTCGCCTAGGACCCGAGTTCTTGTCCTCTGATCCAAGACTGAGCGCACTACCCACATGTGGGAGGAAATGGGACTCCCCTCGACCTAGTACCCGGATCTGCAGCCTTGTCCAGGGCGCCACAAGTAGTTCGGGTGTTTCTACGGTTACCAGCGCGGATGATATGGTAAGATGGATACGTGGTTACTTACGTAGGGCTTGCGGTATGATGCGAAGTGACCAGCTCATGGTAGTCTGTGTCACCTAGCCATAGGCGCAAACGGTTAAGTCCACCTCGGAGCTTCGGCCGGACTTTTAAGTTGGGTCAGACTTAGCTAGGTGGTTCCCTGGACTTGTGTGGTAGTGAAGGAAAGTGTAGCGTCGGATACCCTGCCGGCACACCTTAGGAAGTGTGCTAATTGCATGGCAACAAGGGTTGAAGTGCGTGTGGTTACATTTGTGCACCCCTGCAGGGTTAAATCTTTTCGAAAAGCCGTGTCCGCGGTTATGGACGACTTGGTGAAATGTGCTGGCTAACAAGATCATAGACAACTTACACCTGATGATAATAAATTGATTAGTAAGATAGAGCTACTTCAATAATAAATTATAAAATTGACAACTGTGTGAGTGCCTTTGGGCTTGCTGCTCGTAGGATAAACGGGCTGGTAAGGAATTGGCTGGGTATGTTTGGTGTTAGCATAGTTGGTTACCTATGCGCTCTCTTACCTCCTCTCTATTAGACGCAAGTTGTAGCGTGTCTCTATAGATTGTTAGTGCTGCTTGCCGCCGCCTCAATCGCTAACCCTCTTTCCCCGGAATTCCAGCTTTGATATCTTGTGAGTATTACTTGCCAGTACTTCTACTAGTACTGACCCTTTTGGGGCTGCTATTCCAATGCAGCCAAACAGGTTTGAAGTCTGACGACGTTAGCTTGGGAATCCCACCGGCTTGGCCTGGGCAGGGATATGGTGCCTTTGCTTATCTTCAGGACTCTTAGTCCAATTTGTATCTTGTCCGTAGTCGGACGCTACCCGCTTCCGTTGTTATTTGGATCTTTGTATTGTATCTTTGCTCTTGACTCGGTGAGTCGTTGTTGTATATATGTTTTTTTGTGGGTTCCATCGAGAACTGTTGTAATGTTATCACAATTCCACCCGCATAACGTGTGTGTTGCGACGTGCACGTTATGCCTGGTGGGCGTCCTTTAGGATCGTTATTATGCGGATTTGGCTGGAACGCTAAAATCTGCATAATACCGATCTTGGGGCGTTACAAAGTGGTATCAGAGCTCTGGTTTTTCGATACCCCGCGGGTCCAGTCAGCCTGTAGGATACCCTAGCTAACGGTCGTTGTTTGTAGAGTGTCCAAAATATTTTTGCTAAAAGTTATTTCGAAAGATCTCAATAGGACTCTTGTTTATTCCTTACCTCTATTCTATTCCCCCTCTTGCCTATATGTTTTCAGTCTTCTCTCTTATCTATGTTCCGAGTTATAGCATCTTCGTGGGTGGACGATCTCTTGCCTTTTACCTAATAGGTTCGGTCTTCGGAAGCAATCTCGAAGGATGAACATCATCATCGACATGACCAAGAATCTCTTGTTAGTGGTGTCGAGAAGATCAAGATGACGTGAGAAGATTCGATAGAATACCCTAGCTCTTCTCTTCCCCCTGACGGTAGCGTGGATCTCGGGGCGAGATCCCTTGTTAGTGGTGTCGGTTGTAATGCCCGGGGTTTTTCCCCAAATTAGATTTTTTGCTTGTTTTTCTTATTGCATCATCATGACATCATCAATGTTGTTGCATTTGTGCTTTCACAAAAATAAAATAAAACAAAACAAACAAAAATAAATTGGGATTTCATGTGTTATCACATGCAAAACCTAATTTCTAAATTGCAAAAAAACAAAATAAGTTAACAACCAAAAACTATTTTTGGACAAAGCAAATTAAAATGTTATTTTGGATTTGCAATTTAACCAACATATTATGTTGGCGAAAAATCAAAACCCTAAATTTTACTTTTGTTTTATCTCTTTTCTTCTTCTCTCCTTTTCTGTTAAAAGGGAAAATATGAAAACCAGAAAAAAACAGAGTCGGGCCGCAACCCAGCTTCCTCTCTCTTTGTCTCCTTTCTCTCTTTGGCCCATTCCAAGCAAACCAGCCCATCACCAGCACCACCTCGTACCCTGCTTCTTACCCCTGTACGGCACGCATCAGAGCGGTGCCACGTCCTCGATCATGTGATGGGACGGCCGCTGCTGATCCTTCTCCTCTACAAAACCACCAGCCTGGCTCTCCTTCAACCCTAGCCTCTTCCTCTCCCTCCCTTGCGCCGCCCCACTCTCTCTCTCCCCGCTCCTCTCTCTCCCTGTTCTTCTCCACTCACCGAAGGAAAACCACCGGAGAACCTCGTCGACGCCTCGCCGCCACGGAGCTCCGCTCGCCTAGCTGAGTTCGGGAATCGGATCCTTCCGTGGTCTCCGTCCTCTACACAGAAGATTGGAGCCGGAGGTGCCCAGGATCGCCGTCACCGTCAAGATCTTCCCGGCGATGTCTACGGCCTCCCTCGTCAAGCTGCGACCACGTCTTCTTCCTCGTCGACCCTCCTACGTCCTCTAGAGCTCGCCAACAACCTCTCGGTGAGAAGCCGCACTTCCCACTGCTCTCTTCCCTCCAGTACGTCGTCGTCGCCTCTTTCCGCTTGCGCCCAGACTCCATGGCCGACATGGCCATGGCAGCCAGCCCAAGCTCCAGTTCGGAGCTGCTCCTTTCCTTGCCTCCAGGTCACCCGGCGCACCTCAGCTCCACACACAGCAATCACGCACGCACACACCATGCACCCCACGCACCATGCAACTTTGCACACGCCTGGAACCAGCAGCGCTGCTGCATCTCGTCGTCGACCATCTTCTGCATCTAAAAGTCTGAACTTTTGTGTCTGAATTCAGTAAACTTCACCTCTATGCTTCATGTACTGTCAGATCCGGATTCCATCACCACCACCGAACCAGCCCAGTGGCTGCGCCCTTGCTACTTTATCCAGACGGCCTAAGTTCAAGTCCCAGCTTCTCCCCCTTTTCTTGTTTTCTTTTCCTTTTGTTTTACTTTTTCCAAATATGATCATATCTTTTAATTGGTAACTTCAATTGAAATATATGTTATATGAAATTTTATCAGAAAAACGCAAGGAATATTAATATGCCATCCATGCTCCTGTTTGCATCATGTAGTTTGCATTTTAGATGCAATTCGTGAATCACCTAAATAATTAATTATGGAATATGTGGGGTTTGTAATTTAATTGTTGACCCGGTTCCATTTAATTTTGAGTATCTCACCCATGCATTGTTTAGACTTGCTAATAACATTTAATTTTGATGGCTAGAAAAATAACTTGAATCTAATAATTAAATGTCGGAATCTCGGTTCCATTCAATTTTGTTAAGTTGCATCTCTCATTTGCCATGTCATGCATGCATTGCATTGACATGCCGATTCTTTTGCCGTAGTAGTAAATGCATCTTTTGCATTTCCAGTGTTTGTTGCTTCTTCGGGAATAGGACGTTGAGTTGATGTGAGCAACGACAAGTTCTGCTACCTCTACCGGATTGCAGGCAAGTGATACTCCCTTGCTATCTTCGCTTGTTTTCTGTCTCTCACTCGTCCTATCTTTTGTTCCTTGCTAGCCTTATGTATCGATGCTTGTGTCTCGATCCTATTGCATGTTCACCTTGCAGCCATGATATGCCCCACCCCCACATCCTATTACCATGTTGTTTGTTTATCTTGTTGGCCTTGCGAGTCGTAGTGCATGCTTAGGCTTGTTTTGCTCGAGTCATGTTCTAGTCTTGTTATAATTTGTTAGTTGGGTTAATTCACATGATAATCTATAATGTTTGGCGATGGGATATAATTAATAAAGATAAGGCACCGGCGGAAGGCCAATCGTGGTGATTTGTTCTGCTAGTGTCGCCTAGGACCCGAGTTCTTGTCCTCTGATCCAAGACTGAGCGCACTACCCACATGTGGGAGGAAATGGGACTCCCCTCGACCTAGTACCGGATCTGCAGCCTTGTCCAGGGCGCCACAAGTAGTTCGGGTGTTTCTACGGTTACCAGCGCGGATGATATGGTAAGATGGATACGTGGTTACTTACGTAGGGCTTGCGGTATGATGCGAAGTGACCAGCTCATGGTAGTCTGTGTCACCTAGCCATAGGCGCAAACGGTTAAGTCCACCTCGGAGCTTCGGCCGGACTTTTAAGTTGGGTCAGACTTAGCTAGGTGGTTCCCTGGACTTGTGTGGTAGTGAAGGAAAGTGTAGCGTCGGATACCCTGCCGGCACACCTTAGGAAGTGTGCTAATTGCATGGCAACAAGGGTTGAAGTGCGTGTGGTTACATTTGTGCACCCCTGCAGGGTTAAATCTTTTCGAAAAGCCGTGTCCGCGGTTATGGACGACTTGGTGAAATGTGCTGGCTAACAAGATCATAGACAACTTACACCTGATGATAATAAATTGATTAGTAAGATAGAGCTACTTCAATAATAAATTATAAAATTGACAACTGTGTGAGTGCCTTTGGGCTTGCTGCTCGTAGGATAAACGGGCTGGTAAGGAATTGGCTGGGTATGTTTGGTGTTAGCATAGTTGGTTACCTATGCGCTCTCTTACCTCCTCTCTATTAGACGCAAGTTGTAGCGTGTCTCTATAGATTGTTAGTGCTGCTTGCCGCCGCCTCAATCGCTAACCCTCTTTCCCCGGAATTCCAGCTTTGATATCTTGTGAGTATTACTTGCCAGTACTTCTACTAGTACTGACCCTTTTGGGGCTGCTATTCCAATGCAGCCAAACAGGTTTGAAGTCTGACGACGTTAGCTTGGGAATCCCACCGGCTTGGCTTGGGCAGGGTTATGGTGCCTTTGCTTACCTTCAGGACTCTTAGTCCAATTTGTATCTTGTCCGTAGTCGGACGCTACCCGCTTCCGTTGTTATTTGGATCTTTGTATTGTATCTTTGCTCTTGACTCGGTGAGTCGTTGTTGTATATATGTTTTTTTGTGGGTTCCATCGAGAACTGTTGTAATGTTATCACAATTCCACCCGCATAACGTGTGTGTTGCGACGTGCACGTTATGCCTGGTGGGCGTCCTTTAGGATCGTTATTATGCGGATTTGGCTGGAACGCTAAAATCTGCATAATACCGATCTTGGGGCGTTACATTGAGGGTCTTCAACTTGTCCTTGGGTTGGTGCAATAGGCTCTTCATTGGCAAGATTTTCTTGAGTAGATGAAGGCTCCACTTGAGTAGAGCATTGTCCTTCTCGATCCACCACAAGGGGTTCCTCAATGGGGCGGAAGAATCCCACACCCATTCTTCTTATGGCTTCTTGAGGAATTACATCATCTACATCGGAAACATGAAATTGCGCCACTTGGGAGCCGTTATTTTCCTCGAACACCACACTACAAGATTCTATGATACACCGTGTGGCTTTATCATAGATTCTATAAGTGTGGGATTCGGCACCGTAACCAACAAATATACCCTCTAGAGATTTAGATTCAAATTTAGTTAAGCGACAACCTTTGATCAAATAGAAACACTTACAACCGAAGACACGGAAGTAGGAGATGTTAGGTTTGTTGCCGGTGAGGATCTCATAAGGAGTCTTGTTCAACCCTTTGCGGAAGTAGAGCCGGTTGGAGGAGTGACAAGCCGTGGAAATAGCCTCCGCCCAAAAGGTCAACGGAGTCTTAAACTCCGCTAACATGGACCTTGCTATATCCATAAGAGTCCGGTTCTTCCTCTCGTCTACACCATTTTGTTGAGGGGTATAGGTTGCGGAATATTGATGACGAATGCCCTCTTCACTAAGAAACTCATTGAGGGTGTAGTTTTTGAACTCGGAGCCATTATCACTTCTAATTGCCAATATGGGGACATTGTGTTGACGTTGCATTTCAACGGAGAAGTCGATGAAGGTTTGTTGGGTTTCACTCTTCGACTTGAAGAAATAAACCCAAGTGAATCTTGAATAATCATCAACTATCACCAAGCAATACTTCTTCCCACCAAGACTAGCTTCGGGAACGGCACCAAAAAGATCCACATGGAGGAGCTCCAAGATCCTCTTGGAAGAAATAATAGTCTTGGACGGATGGGGAGAATCATGCATCTTTCCTTCAACACAAGCCCTACAAACACGATCTTTGGCAAAAGAGACATCTTCTTTTAGTCCGAGTATGTGGCCACCCTTGTGGAGACTTTGCAAAGTTCTCATGTTGACATGGGCTAGGCGGCGATGCCACAACCAACCCTTGTCGGCCTTTCCGAATAGGCACATCGAATTTGTAGTGGTTTTCCCCGAAAAGTCAACCACAAACAAATCATCCTCGACGTACCCGACGAAAGCGACCTTTAGAGTCTTGCTCCATAAGATGACCACAACATCAACATCAATAAAGACGGCAAAACCCATCTTATTAAGAGCATGGACGGAAAGTAAATTGTAACCAAGGTTTTCGACAAGCATGACATTTACTAAGGTGACATCCTTAGCAACTACCACCTTGCCCAAACCCGTTACCTTAGATTTTGATCGGTCTCCAAATGTGACGGTTGCTTCATTTATACTTGTTCTCAACTCCGTCATGATCTCTTTGCTTCCGGTCATATGTTTTGTGCATCCACTATCAAGCACCCATTTTGACCCGCCGGAAGCATAGTCCTACAAGGAATCATTGCTTTGATTTAGGTCCCCATTTTTCAATGGGTCCTCTTTTGTTAGCAACAAGGGTCTTAGGAACCCAAATAGAGCGGTAAATAGGCACATTTCTAGGACCAACAAATTTAGCATAGACATTTCCATAATAATCAACATATAAGATATAGAAGGGGTTAGTCTTTCCCGCAAAGTCATCATTAGTGGGTTTTCCCCTAGTGGCATCACCACTAGCAATGTTGGTCTTCTTAACTTCGGGGGTCTTCTTTGCTTGGGGAGCCTTCTTTGGTTGAGGGGCCCTAGCATCTTTCATGAAGGACTCCTTCTTCTCCTTCTCAACGAAACCAACACCACCTCTCCCCTCTTTGGAAGGGACAAACGGCCTCTTACCACGGGAGATGGCATTAGCAAGATTAACTTTCAACCTAGCATTTTCCTCAATAATATTCGCATGATCACAAGTAATAGGAGTAGAGGAGCTAGGCACATCAATTTTAGATGGTTGAGCTTGAAGTTGTTCATACGACTTTT
Organism: Puccinellia tenuiflora; assembly: GCA_012064385.1. Lineage (NCBI taxonomy): Eukaryota > Viridiplantae > Streptophyta > Magnoliopsida > Poales > Poaceae > Puccinellia > Puccinellia tenuiflora. The sequence goes on from QRDG01000191.1 coordinate 1,488,112, forward strand.
TGAGGGTGGAGAGCTCACTCTCCAAAGCCTTGTGAGCCTTAGAGAGCTTCTCTAACTCCTCGGTTAGTCTAGAATGACCAACACCAAGCTCGACCTTTTCTTTCTTACAAATTTTATGTTTTGCTCTAGCATGATCACGTTCCTTAATGAGCTTAGCAACAATTGCATTATTAGTTTCTTCTATGGATTCTAGTTGTTCTTCAAGAGAAACTCTAAGCTCATGTTCTTCTTCAAGGTTATCTTTTAGAGAAGCAATTTCCATGGCATCATCTCTTTCTATTTTACCTTTTACCTCTAGCATCTCAAGAGCATCATCATATTGACTCATAAGAGTCTCAACATGCTTCTTGGTTTCACCTTGCATGTTAGATATAAAATGATCCAAGGCAACAAGTTCCTCCTTAACTTCAAGGCTAGTAGGATCATCTACATTACTCATGGATTTGGGAGTTGAAGAAGATGATACCTCATTGGCCTTGGCCATAAGACATCTTGCGGAAGAGGTTGAGAAATTTTCATTGGGGGATTCAAAGAGAGAAGGGGTTGATGAAAATGCAATGGCGATCCCGGCCACTTCACTCTTGGTTTCTTCTCCTTCTTCTTCTTCCCCGGATGAGTATTCCTCTTGAGCAATCAACACCATCCGTTGAGGTTTCTTGTTGGTGGCATTCTTCTTGAAGAATGGCTTATTGTTGGGGATCTTGGGCTTAACCTTATGGACAAGTTTGCCTCCATGGTGTTCACGGTTTTCAAAGGGACATTCGGCTATAAAGTGATGGTGATCTTGGCAATTGTAGCACGAATGCACCCTTTGGCCACCCTCCTTCCTTCCACTTGACTTGTTCACAAACTCTCTTGCCTTGGATGGACTCTTCCAAAAATCCTTGTGCGAGTGAGACATAGTGAGAGCCGAGTAGTCATTGAGGGTGTCCTCAAGCTCCTTGGGATGCCAATGAGATACATCTTCTTGTTCTTCATCATCATCGTCTTGGGCAACCATCTTGGCCTTCAAAGCTAGGGGAGAACTCTTGTGCATTCCAATGGCTCTAGCACGAGCATCTTCGGCGTTCTTGGCGGCCACCTTGAATGCGGACATCTCTTGCATGACTTCCATTGATGACATAAGGTGATAGTTGTGCCTTCCTTGGAGACTCTTCAAGTCGGTTGACTCAAAGGGCCATAGAGCACTCACATACTTCCTCTTGATCCATGCATCATCCACATGAGTTGCCCCAAGTGACCGAAATTGAGTGGCAAGGGTCTTGAGTCTTCGATACATGTCTTCATGCTCTTCACCTTCTAACATGAAAAAGCCCTCGGCTTGGTTGCTCAAGGACTGTCGAGGTGTGGACTCGGCAAATCCCAAGGTTGTGTACCCCGGGTTGATTGAGGGGGAGAGAGTATGAACGTTGGTGATCACGACGGCTAACAGGGGCGAGTTTACCCAGGTTCGGCCCCTCGAGATGAGGTAAAGACCTACTCCTGCTTGTCTGGTATTATCGAGGTGGCTACAATGGCGAGATGGCAATCTCGCTAGGGTTTGCCTGTGTGTTTCTTGACCTAGGTGGCGCACCCTCCTGGCCTTTATATCACAGGCCAGGTCTCGGGTGGACGGTGCGGATTGCACATTACAGGATAAGGAAAGCCATCACCGGCCTAACCGGCTACTTGGGCCACACGGTACACTTCATGGGCTTCAATGGGCTTCCCTTGGCGTGACCCAGGTACCACCACCGTGGGGTACCCGAAAGGTAGCCCCACGACAGTAGCCCCCGAGTGCTTTGTCGAATCGCAGAGTCGAGTAAAGGACTCCTTCCTTCGGGCACGCCACCTGGTTCCTTTACTAGTCAACCTTCGGCTGCAATTGTCTTGAATAATCGGGTGCGCCTCATGATCTTCTTGATTCGCCAACTTTCGACTGTCGTTGTCCTTAGTCATCGGGTGCGGGAACAGCGCTCCCGATGGGAGTAGCCCCCGAGATTAAGCTGAATTGCTTGCGATTGAGGTTAAACTCAATTTTTCTTCAGTCGAAAAGTCCGCTCCCGATGGGAGTAAAAAGATGACTCGAAATGCCCGAGTCAAAACTGGCCTTGCGCGACTTACTTTGTACTCAGCCTTGATGGCCTACTGAATTGACTTAAACTCAGCTCTGAAAGCTTACTGGTTGTTCATCCACTCGAATGATGAATTCGGGTGTCATCAGCTTTGTAAAGCTTACTATGTACTTGTCTCACTCGAATGGATTGTCGAGTGCTCTGCCAGATCGTTGGCTTACTTGATACGAATCCATAGTGACGTCAGGGATGACATCAGTGATGACGCTTCCTGGCACACTCTGCGCCCGACGGGACGTGACGAAGTGGGCCCACTGTCGCAGCGGCCGCCATTGAATTTGGACCGTTGGGCGCGAAACTTTCGCGAAGTGATGATGACGCCTTGGTTCCCGTGCGTAGTGGAGGGTGACAGTTGCCCTCTCCGCGCGACACGTGGACGGCCGGATGGTTGCTTCGGGCTACGGTTCCGTGGATGACGGCTAGGATGAACTGCCCCCGCGGTATATAATTTTCACCGCGGCGTGGGAACAGTTCACCAAGCCTTCATTCCCGTCTTCTCCGCTGCCTCATCTCCATTGCCATTTGCACCGAGATCTCCAGAAGCTCTCCCCTCCTCCGCTAGCACCATGGGCCAGAAGAGGGGAAAGGGAGCAGAAAGCTCCGCCGCCGGCGACGACGCCGGCATGAAGAAGTTGGAGGGCGATTGGGGGAAGTCGTCCGTGAAGGCGGCGGAGCTGGACAACTTCCGAAAACAGGGATTGCTACCGCCGACGAGCACGGTGACGATGCGCGCCCCCGGTAAGGATGTAATCCCCTCTCCTCGCGATGGGGAGCGCGTGTGCTTCGTGGAATTCCTTCCACGGGGCTTCGGGTTCCCCATCCATGATTTTGTTCGTGGTCTTCTTTTCGCCTATGGATCTGAATCCCAACAGCGTCTTGAGCATCGCGAGCTTTATTGTGTTATGCGAGTGCTTTCTGGGGATCACACCCAACTGGAACCTCTGGAAGTCGCTCTTCATGGTGCGACGGATGGTGGGGCGGTCGAAGCAGACGTACCCTGTAGGCGGCTTCGGAATCCAGCTGCGCGGCGACATGTCCTTCTTCCAGCTGAAGAAATCTGACTCCGTCCAGAACTGGCGGAAGAAATGGTTCTACATCAGGTGGGACCAAGAAGGCCTTCCCGAGTTCGCCACTGATCGACCTCTGTGAAGGACCAATGCCTGGTCGCACTCTCTGTCAAAGGAGGACAAGGAGTCGACCAAGCCACTGTTGGCGCTGCTCCGCGGATTGCTGAAGACACTCGGACGCGAGACAGGTGGCATTCACCTTATCGCGACTTTCCACAGGCTGAAGGTGCAGCCGCTGCGTCGACGCGAACAACCAATGTGGGAGCTCGCAGTCGACACCTCGCTCGATGATGCACAGATCGCGACTAAGGTGAGGAACATCACCAGCCTCCGGGTCGCCGATCCGTGCAACGTTAAGTGCCCGGTCGAACCATACGGGCCAAACAACCCCATACCTGAGGTAAGCACCTTGAACTCTCTTTTGCTTTGCTTCGCTTTAGTCGGATGTTTTTCCTGACTCGCCTTTCTCCTCGCTGCTCGTCAGGATCGAAGAGCTTATGTGAGCCTTCCTCCGCTGATGGAGAACGGACCTCACGACGAGGCCACGGTCGTCGAGCAGGACGACGATGAAGACGAACTCCCTTCTGCCCACTCGCCGAGTGAGGAAGTGGAGGAAAACGATGAAGACAATGAGCCGCCGCAGAAGCGGCGAAGACGAAAGAATGTCGACTCCACCTCGGGGTCGTCACCTTTGAAGGAAGTGGTTGTGGAGGACAAGGAAGCCAGCGAATCGTCCTCTGATGCGAGTGAGCCGGAGGATCCTCTATCCGTGCCTCCACTAAATTCAGCGCCACCCGCTGCGTTTGTGAAGATGGCATCTCCTCCCATGAGCAGCGAGGATGAAGATGTCAACAGGTAAGCCTTTGCGAGTACGCTTTTTTGTCTTTGTTCTTCTTTCGACTCCTTGGACGCTTTTCTGAATTTTTTGCTTCTTATATAGCCATCACACTGGTGGTGCCGACTCTTCACCTCGCGATGAGGAACATCAGTCCGCGGCTGTCCTGGAGCGGACCACTGGGGCACCCGAAGAGGCGCCTGAGGCCAATAATCCCTTGACGTTGAAGACGTCAACCTACACGAGGCCAGAAAGAGCTGCTGATACGACTGCAGTCGATGCTGAGCTGCTTGGGCACGTAAGTATATTCTGTCTTAACCCTGCAAATTCTTGTGTCGGGTGCGCGAACAGCGCTCCCGATGGGAGTAGCCCCCGAAGATGTGCGTGACTAGGATAGTCGGGCACAGATTGACACTTTTGCTCCTCTGCAGCCGCATTACCGCCAAAAGGTGGAAGCGGCCACTCGCTTCGTTCGCCTGGAGAAAGAGGCCAGCCAGCTCCGTATTGCTCTGCAGCAGGCGAAGAGTAAGTGTAGATTTTTCGACTTTGTAGATTGTTCTTCGACTGCTTTCATTGCTGATTTTGCTCGGGTGTTCTGCAGACGACAACGAAGGTTTGGCGAATTAGTCACCGAGCTAGAGACGTCGTTGGGTGAAGCCCAAAAGCGCGAAGAGACGCAGGCTGAGATGGAAAAAACCCAAGTCGAGCGCTTACTCGGGCTCGCCGAACTCGTAGGGAGTAAGTACTCAGCTTAACAAGCTTACTTTTGAATTTAGTCGCCTGCAGGTAACCTTACTGTTGTGTGTCTTCTTTGACACAGGCATTGGTGGTGGTGCCCCTCCTGAAGTAACTTCCAGCACCAACACCAAGTTGCCAGCTGCGGTCGACTTCTTCGACCGGGTCTGCGCATATGCTGTGGCGACCCTGAAGAGGTCCTCCAGTGCCTTGGCTAACGTCTACCAAGGTGTCTTCCCCGGCCAGTCTGCACCGACGGATGCCGAGGCGCTTGCGGCTCCCTTTGAAGGCGGGGCGACCACGATGACGGACTTCATGCGTGCACAGACGGTACGCGGCTCCGAGCTCACCTTCCGGCTTTTGAGCCATGAGGTCGCAGGCGACTTCGAGGCAGTTGTCAGCGACTTTCCTCGAAAACTCGATGGCAAGACCAAGTCGCTAAACAGCGTCAAGGCAAAAGCGAGTCAGTTAGCTATTAAGCTAATTGAAACCTTTGAGAGGAAGCTGCCAGGGCTGCAGAGTTAGCCTCCAAGAAGAGTCGCTCGCAGTCGGAGTCTGCAGTGTAGTCTTTGTAGTAGGGTTCCCCTTTGATTCGCCTTTGTAGTGAACTTAATGAAGTCTTTTTATCAATGCATTTCTGATTCCTCCATGTGAATGTACCTCTTCGAGTCTTTTGCTAGAATGAATATGGCTTCTATTTGACACCACCTAACTTGGCAGCCTGATGAAAATGTTGCTCTTGAAGTCGCCGAGGCCAGCTGTGTAAATGAGGGTGAGGGTACCTCTTCTGCTGTGCCCGCTCGCCAACAGCACCCAGCTGGTCCAACTCCCACACGAAGCGTGAACGACCAGCGGGTGTTTAACTATATGAGGCACAAGATCGTTGAACTTGAGTCGAAGCTGTGGATAGCTGAAGTGGAGCTTGAACGCCTCAGGGCGCGTTCCGCTGGGCCGTTCAATCAGCGCGAACGGTTCCTTCTTGACCAAATTGATCTGATATGTCGACAGCTACAAGGTTGGACTCTAGCTTCTTCGCTTTGATTTCTTCATGCTTGTGTTGTTCTGCATCTTGACCCGTTAATTGCAGTTGTTAACCCCGACTGGCAAGCCGAGAACAGGAGAGGGAAGCCACCCGTGACTCGGTCGAAGCTCGTCAATTCTGGGTACATAAGGAAGAGGGCCGTGTACTCGCGCGGATGCTGGATCGCACCTGGCGAGCTGCGTTCATTCTTGAAGGTTGCAGGAAAGCACTCTGGCAAATCAACAGAGTGTTCTTCCCCTTGGTGAGCAGCCGACTGGATTGCCCGCGCTGTTGGAGAAATTTCGCCAGGCCAGGGCCTTGAAGGAAGTCGTCTTTGCTCAGCTTGTCGCCGGAGCGAATGCGGCATTTGCATATGTGCGACTGCATCGAAGTCATGTTCCCTTGGACGGAATACTTGGCGGCTTGCCGAGAGAGTCTGATTACCAGGAGTCGTATGCTCCTGCGCGCCGTGCGATTCACCAAGTCTTGCACCGAACTGAAGAAATCGTCGGGCCCTTAGATGCGCCAAAGGAAGAATCTGTCGACTAAAGACAATAACCTTTGCTGTACAATGTTAGATTGTAACATTAGTGTAAATATGCATGTATGTATGCCCATGTGGTGTTAGTCCTTGAATGTATAATGTATGGTTTGTACTCGTAAACCTGTATGAAGCAGTCCCTGAGTGAATCGGGTGACGTCTTAGGTATGCTTGAGTTAGGCATGTGCGGCGCAGCCCCCGAGTGCTCGAGTGTGGCTAAGGCGCTGTCAGCTTGGGCCTGCATGGCGCAGCCCCCGAGTGCGTCAGTGGCGGCCTAGGCTGGACTTAGACCTGTATGGCGCGAGCCCCCGAGTGGTTCGAATGGCGGCCTAGGATTTTCGGGTTATGCCTGTGCGGCGCAGCCCCCGAGTGATTCGAGTGGCGGCCTAGGCTGGACTTAGACCTGTATGGCGCGAGCCCCCGAGTGGTTCGAGTGGCGGCATAGGATTTTCGGGTTTGCTTGTGCGGCGCAGCCCCCGAGTGATTCGAGTGCGGCCTAGGCTGGACTTAGACCTGTATGGTGCGAGCCCCCGGGTGGTTCGAGTGGCGGCCTAGGATTTTCGAGTTATGCCTGTGTGGCGCAGCCCCCGAGTGATTCGAGTGGTGGCCAAGGCTGTACTTAGACCTGTATGGCACGAGCCCCCGAGTGGTTCGAGTGGCGGCCTAGGATTTTCGAGTTATGCCTGTGTGGCGCAGCCCCCGAGTGATTCGAGTGGCGGCCTAGGCTGGACTTAGACCTGTATGGCGCGAGCCCCCGAGTGGTTCGAGTGGCGGCCTAGGATTTTCGAGTTATGCCTGTGTGGCGCAGCCCCCGAGTGATTCGAGTGGCGGCCTAGGCTGGACTTAGACCTGTATGGCGCGAGCCCCCGAGTGGTTCGAGTGGCGGCCTAGGATTTTCGAGTTATGCCTGTGGCGCAGCCCCCGAGTGATTCGAGTGGCGGCCTAGGCTGACTTGACCTGTATGGCGCGAGCCCCCGAGTGGTTCGAGTGGCGGCCTAGGATTTTCGAGTTATGCCTGTGTGGCGCAGCCCCCGAGTGATTCGAGTGGCGGCCAAGGTGTACTTGACCTGTATGGCGCGAGCCCCCGAGTGGTTCGAGTGGCGGCCTAGGATTTGTTGATTGCTCGCAAAGGAAGAAACTGACAAGTCTTTTTCTTCAAATATCTTTATTGATTCTCGCAAACAGGCCGCCTCGTTAAAACCCTTCCAGTCCCCTTAGGTACCCTGGCGAGGGAAAGAGTGCGTAAGAAACCTGCTGCTACTTAACAAGGTGAAGTTTACAAGCTGGGGTCGATCAGGCGTAGAAGCGGCGTAACTGTGCCACGTTCCACGGATTGCTGCAGACTGTCCCCGTCTTCGAGTCCTTCAGGCGGTAAGCTCCGTTGCCGATTGCCTCTGTCACAATGTATGGCCCCTCCATGGGGAGGCGAGTTTGTGCACCTTTCTGCTTGAGCCGGAGAACCAGGTCCCCTGGGACGAATGCTCTAGGCCGCAGTCGCCGACCGTGGTAGTTGCGCAGGTCTTGCTGGTACACGGCTGTGCGGCTGAGGGCGATGTCGCGTGCTTCATCCAGGACATCCACATCATCTTCAAGTGCTTCTTCCGCATCAGACTCGTCGTATGCCAACCACCGTGGAGCATCAAATTTGATGTCGCAGGGCAGGACTGCTTCGGCGCCGTACACCATGAAGAATGGTGTATACTGGGTAGATCTGTTTGGCGTGGTGCGTAGGTCCACAGCACACTTGGTAACTCCTCCACCCAGGCTCCTGCGGCTCGCTTCAATGGTACTCGCAGACGCTTCTTGATGCCTTTGCTGACTAGGCCGTTGGCCTTCTCGACTTGCCCATTGGACTGCGGGTGCGAGACGGATGCATAACTGAGCTTGACGCCTTGTTCAGAGCAAAAATCCCTGAATTCTTCGGCTGTGAAGTTCGTCCCGTTGTCGGTGATGATGCCGTGCGGCACACCGAACCTGAAGATGATCGACCTGATAAAGTGACCGCTGAGGTTCGGTTGAGCTTGTGATTGGGACCGCCTCGATCCACTTCGTGAACTTGTCGACTGCCACCAGGAGGTGAGTGTGCCCGCCTGGGGAGGATTTCTTGAAGGGACCTACCATGTCGAGCCCCCATTGCGCGAAGGGCCATGCGAGTGGTATTGTCTTCAGTGCCGACGCTGGTGCATGCGCTTGTTGGGCGAACTCCTGACAGCAACGCACTTTTTTACCAGTTCTTCTGCGTCTTGCATTGCGGTGGGCGTAGAACCCTGC
>QRDG01000191.1:1497087-1625226 GCA_012064385.1 Puccinellia tenuiflora
CACTGCTTCATGGTTTGCTGTACGACAAGGTAGGAGTCGCCATAGATCATGAGGCGAGTGGCGCCGCAGTTCTGGGCCATCCGCATGCCGTGGATCAGGGCTTCGTACTCTGCTTCGTTGTTGGAAGGTGTTGAGAATTTCATCTGTAGCACGTACTTCAGCTTGTCGCCTTTAGGTGAAATGAGCACGACTCCTGCTCCGGCTGAGTTGAATTTTTGGATCCATCGAAATACATTGTCCATGCATTGGACAGTCGGGCTCGTCAGGCAGTTGTGCTTCTATCCACTCTGTGGTAAACTCTGGGAGGACCTGGGCCTTGATTGCCTTCGGGTGTACATACTTCAATCCCCACGGCCCTAACTCGACAACCCACTTGGCGACTCTTCCTGTCGCGGCCGGGTTAGTGAGAATATCGGATAGGGCAGAGGAGCTTACCACCGTGATCGGGTGCTCAGAGAAATAGTGTACCACTTTCCTGGACGTCATGAAGACTCCGTATGCTAGCTTCTGATAATGCAGGTACCGTTGCTTGGAATCAGTTAGCACCTCACTGAGGTAGTACACAGGTCGCTGAACAGGGTGGTTCTTTCCTTCTTCCTCCCGCTCGACTACGAGTACGGTACTAACCACTCTGTTCGTGGCTGCCACATACAGGTACAGTGGCTCGTTCTCATGTGGTGCCACCAGCACTGGAGGGGTTGTGAGGGTCTGTTTCAGTTTGTCGAATGCATCTTGTGCCTCCTCTGTCCACTCGAACTTGTCTGCCTTTTTCATCAGTTGGTAGAAGGGCAGGGCCTTTTCTCCAACTTACTAATAAACCGACTGAGCGCTGCGACTCTGCCGGCTAGGCGTTGTACTTCATGAAGCTTGGTCGGTGCAGGCATGTCGAGTATGTTCTGCACCTTCTCAGGGTTGGCTTCGATTCCTCTCGCAGAAACAAGATACCCCAGTAATTCTCCGGCTGGGACGCCGAAGACGCACTTGTCTGGGTTTAACTTGATCTGGTACTTGTTGAGCGCATCGAAGACCTTGCGGAGGTCGTCGATGAGGCTGTCCTCTGTGCGGGTGGTGACGACTATGTCGTCGACGTAGACCTGGACGATCTGTCCTATGAGCTTCTTCAAGCAGGCCTGCATCGTGCGCTGGTATGTGGCTCCAGCGTTCTTCAACCCGAAGGGCATCATCTGGTAACAGAATACACCGTGTGGTGTGATGAACGCCGTCTTCTCTTGATCCTCGACTTTCATCCTGATCTGCTGGTACCCGGAGTAGGCGTCCAGGAAGGATAGGCGTGCGCAACCTGCAGTCGAATCGACGATCTGATCAATCCGCGGGAGCGGAAAGTGATCCTTGGGGCAGCATTTGTTGATGGCGGTGAAGTCGACGCACATGCGGAGTTTCTTCGTCTTCTTCTTTTCCACCAATACTGGGTTTGCTACCCACTCTGACTCCTTTATCTCTCGAATAAATCCGGCGTGAAGCAGCCGGTCAATCTCCTTGCTGATGGCATCTCTCTTGGGACCCGCGAAGCGCCTCATGGTCTGTTTGACTGGTCTGGCGTCTTTGCGGACGCGTAAGGAGTGCTCGGCGAGTTCCCTTGGTATACCTGGCATGTCAGAAGGTTGCCAGGCGAATATCTTCCAGTTCTCACGCAGGAACTCGATGAGCGCGCTTTCCTATGCGCTAGTCAGGCTTGATGACACCCTGACTGTCTTATCGGCGTCCGTCGGGTGTACCTGATGGGCCCTTGTGTCGTCGCTTGTGTTGAATGCCGAGTCCTTGGATGATTTCTTCCGTGGCGGAAACACAGTCTTGTCGTTGTCGACTGCCATCATCTCTAGGTGCTCGTCCATCCCGAAGAACTCAGAAATCCTGCTGAACTCGCGGTCGCAGCTATCAGACCGGTCGAAATCGCCTTTCACCGTGATAACACCCTTTGGTCCCGGCATCTTGAGCAGGAGGTAGGCGTAGTGGGGCACTGCCATGAACCTGGCAAAGGCCGGACGACCCAGTATGGCGTGATATTGCGACTTCCAGTCGACTACCTCGAAGTCGATCGCCTCTCGCTGGAAGTTTTCGGGTGTGCCGAATATAACCTCGAGTGTAATTGTTCCCATGGGGTGACTGCTTGCCCTGGTACTATACCGTGGAAGGTATTTGCTGATGGCGTCAGTTTGGATGTTGACTTGTTCATTCTTCTGAGAGTGTCGGCGAAGATGATATTGATACCGCTGCCTCCATCCATGAACACCTTCTTCAAGGTGTACTCCCCGATTTGAGCTTCGACTACCAGAGCAGCGTGCCCGGGTCGTGGATCGCCGGCGGGTGGTCCGCTCTGGAGAAAGTGATCGCTGTTTTTGAGCCTCTCAGGTAATCGGGTACTGCAGGTGGGTTGGTGAATGCTTGGTAGACCTGGCGGGTGATGATTTTCTGGGTCCTGTTGGAAGGACGTCCCTTCTGTATCATGTTAATCTGCCCACGTGCTGCCGGGAACACGTTAGCAGGATCCTGCGGCTGTGGTTGCTGTTGCTGCTGCGGGTAGAAGGCCAACGCTGCCTGCGCTGGGTTGGCGACTGCAGGAGCAGGCGGCGCCTGGAGAGCCAGCTGTGCGGCTGGCTGTGCCACGGGTGCCGCTTGGTTGTCATGCTGTCCATTCTGAGGGACTATTCGGGCAAACGCCCTGTATATCTTACGCGCCTTTCTGCAGTCCTTCAATAGGTGGCGAGATCCCCACTTGCCTGTTTCTGGGTCCCTAAACATATGATGCTTGCAGGGTTGCTCTAACTCTTCTTCTTCAGTCAGTGGGCGTCTCCGCCACTCGCGCTTGCGACTTCCATCTCCATGGTAGCCGCTGCCACCGCCCTGGTTGTACTGTCTTTCACTCTCACGGGGGGTTTTGAATCCCGCCGCTACTAACTCGATCGAGTCGTTGCCGACATAACGCGGCTTCTTCTTCAGGCGCCCTTCTCGCCAGTTGCTAGGTCCTGCTTCTTGCCTCGGAGATCGTGGTGCATCACGGACAGAGTCTTCTCCATCTGCCCACTGGTTGGCTATCTGCATGAGCTCGATCATGTTCCTCGGCCTAAGCCTACCAAACTCTTCACGGAGGTCACGGCGGTAAACGCCGTGCATGAATGCGTCCATTACCCTGTCTTCTGAGGTGGCTCCGTCCATGGTGTTGCGAAGCAAGGTCCACCGCTGGATGTACGAACGGAGTGGCTCGTCTCGACCTTGCTTGCACGCCTGGAGCTCAATGAGGGTTGTTGGCCTCGCGTATGTCCCCAGAAAGCTCTTCACGAAGGCGTTCCTGAACTCGTCCCAGGTGCTGAAAGCATCCCTGGGCTGAGTGTTGAGCCACCCGCGTGCAGATCCTGTGAGCATCAACTGGATGTACTGCATGGCAGTAGTCGAAGTACCACCCTGACAGCTGCACGCGATGAGGTAGTCTTCCAGCCAGTCCCTTGGGTCTTGCTTCCCGTCGTACTTAGGTGTCTCCGCTGTTAGCTTGAAGCCTTTGGGCATCTTCGTGTCACGGATGTTGAAGCTGAAACATGCGGCTCCGCGTGGCTCGAAGTTGTCGTCGTCGTAGTCGTCGGCTTGTGCACTCGCCGCTCGCATCCGTCGACTGCGGTCCACCCTTCTCTGTGCGACGACGTTACGGACATCTTCGCCTGGCTGCGGCTGTCGCAGTCGAATTGGGGCTGGGTCTGCAAGTGGTGCGGGTTCACGATCGCGGCGGCCTCGATTCTCGTGCACCCTTTCTGCTGGTGCTGACTTTGCCAGGACTTCCTCGACTTCCCTGAGGGATTGAATTTGTCGCCTATGAAGGCGGGCGTGGGCGTCACCCTCCGGCGGCTGTGTTAGTCGCAGGTAGGTTTCGACTGCCATGAGGGCCGAAGCGGGTGTCTTGGGGACGGGGATTCCGTCCGCATCCTCCGTCATGAATGACGACTCCAGATTGCGAGTGAGGTGGACGCGATCAGCCTCTGGCACCCGTGGCATGCGAGCCCTGTGACGTCCTCCTTGTGTGACTTCCTCCGATCCGGCCAAGAACGAGTGTGCTGCCCTCCTGGCACTCGACGCGTCGGCTAATTCTTTGCGCCGAATCAGATCGGCCTTCTCTTGGCGGACTCGCTCGGACTCCTTCCAAAGCAAGTACTGGACCGCCAGTTGGTCTTCTCGGGGTTCATCTGGTGAAGGGAACGTGCCTTCGTCCACGTGCTTCATGGCCTTGATCGCCATCTCCCGAGTGATGGTGAGTCTTGTCACCCTGTCCGGCATGGTCACCTCCAGCGGGTATACGGGTTCCCCACCGTTGGATCGTGCTGGGCTGGCCATATAAACTTGCGTGGGGTAAACCCGTCGAGTGGGGCTGATGCTCCCAGTCCTGCTTCCTTCGTCCGAGCTATGCTCAGAGTCGAAGATCACAGCAACATGGCGGGTGCAACGGTCACTGTTAATGGCGACTCCGCGATGCGAAGGCGCGGTTGGCGTGGTCGAAATTGGCGTAGATTTTGGCTTCATCCGGGGCGCGGACAAGAAGGTCGGAGTAGACTTGTTTCGTGCCCGGGTTGCAGTAGATGCGATTTTTCTGGTAACCGCGGGTATGGTCACCGCAGTCGCCGTTGACGTGGTCGTAGATGGTGCTGACGCAGTCGAAGTGGACGCGATCTTCACGGCAGTCGATGACGCGATCGCCGTGGCCGCAGTAGATGCGATCTTCGCGGAGGGTGGTGCCGCGGTCGGCGCAGTCGATGTAGATGCAGGCGCATCCGTCGCGCGCAACGTGGCCAGCGTGGGCCGAAGCGTTCCACGACTGTCCACCAGATAGCGCAGACTACCGAAGGTAATCCACGTGCTCTGCTGCAGCTCAACGTACGCCGGGAGATCCGTCGGCGAGTGCTGGACAAACTCGAGGAAGCCGGTGTAGATCGACTCTCTGGCGCTGATGCCGTTCTTCATTGCAGATGAGGCCGGCGCAACCATGACTCCAACGATCTGTTCTTCCCACAGACGGCGCCAATTGTCGAGGTGTGGACTCGACAAATCCCAAGGCTGTGTACCCCGGGTTGATTGAGGGGGAGAGAGTATGAACGTTGGTGATCACGACGGCTAACAGGGGGCGAGTTTACCCAGGTTCGGCCCCTCGAGATGAGGTAAAGACCTACTCCTGCTTGTCTGGTATTATTGAGGTGGCTACAATGGCGAGATGGCAATCTCGCTAGGGTTTGCCTGTGTGTTTTTTGACCTAGGTGACGCACCCTCCTGGCCTTTATATCACAGGCCAGGTCTCGGGTGGACGGTGCGGATTGCACATTACAGAATAAGGAAAATCATCACCGGCCTAACCAGCTACTTGGGCCACACGGTACACTTCATGGGCTTCTCTTGGCGTGACCCAGGTACCACCACCGTGGGGTACCCGAAAGGTAGCCCCACGACAAGTAGACTCCGATAGTCCAAAGGCCCGACAGTCATAGAGTTTCTTAAAAAAAACACAGCAGGGTCGGGTCCCACTTGTCATTTCGGCTGACTGGCTCCACAGGTCAGGTGCGGTTGACCCGCGTGTCAGGAATGGTGAGGTGGGTTCCACCTGTCAGATTGTCAACGGGTCAATATTAGAGGCCTCAGATCCCACCAGACAATGGGTCCCACCAGCTGAGGTGTATCGAGCCATCACAATTAACGACCTTATAATATAGTCATAGATTATATGACTGTCGTGGTGGTGCACGGCAGATGCCTAGGGGTAGGCTTAAGTTTGGGGCCGATTGGACGCTAGAGGATTCGGGGAGGGATTGTGTGAAGGAAAACACACGAACACACACGATTTACCCAGGTTCGGGGCCCTCGTGAGGAGGTAAAACCCCTACTCCTGCCTGTCTGATCTATATTTGCGTATCCATCAGTATTACAGAAGCGCTCCTTGAGCTGTGTTTCTAAACTACTAAGCTTCTCGGGAGAAGGGAGCTAGCAGAGCGTGCGGGGAAAAATGAGCTAAGGAGACTGCCCGCGTCCTGCCTCGTGCCTCCCGTCTCCTCCCCCTGGTGCTCTTTAAATAGAGAGAGTCCAGGGGACAAGCAGGAGACAAGGGGACAAGCAGACAAAGAGTACTATGCCCTATACACTGCTGATGAATTGACCACTGGGGTCTAATCGGCGTGCGCGACACACGCGCACTGCAGCCATGTTTGCATGCGTCCTTGATCTTCGTTAGCTTGTCCCTTGACCTTATCTTCTGGGATGCGGTAGCCGGTACTGGTACAAGCCAATGATGCTTGCTCGGGCTGTCACCGAGTAGAGGATCCGAGTGATCGTCGCAGTGGCCTGACGTGGGAAGAACCGGAGGCGTTCCTGCCTGCGTCCCGGGCGTGGTGATCCGGTTTGCCCTGACCTGGGCGTCTGGGGAACGGATCTCGGCAGGGGTGCTGCAGACTCGGCAGGGAAACAATGTATCGACGCCAGCTCGTAGATGATTCGGCAGGGTAGCGATCTGTGGCGGACTCGGAACGATCGATCGGCAGCGTTGGACACCAGCCTGGAAATTCGGCCCACCCGGATCTGTAATATGTCGGCCCATCCGGAAGCTGGAACTCGGGCCGACCGAGTCAGGGGTATCTCGGCCCACCCGGGTCGGAGGGACCTTGGCCCAGGCAAGAAGGGAACTCGGCCCAACCAGATCTGGGGAGACTCGGGACAGCCGGCCGCTGAAGTCCGGCCCAGCAGGGTGCTTGAGTCCGGCCCAGCCGAGTCTGGAGCTTGGGCCACCCGAGTCAAGAACTCGGGCCAGCTAGCTGCTGGAGTTCGGCCCAGGCTAGCTTCTTTCTCTCTTTTCATTTATTCCTTACCTATTTAACTTTTGTTTCTCTCTTTTAACACCGCAACCGACTCATGATTTTGGGGTACCGGGGATTACATCCCCGACACTAGTCCCCGAGGCTGCGGGGGACTCGTAGAGTCGCGCGCAGACTTACAAAAATAAATATCCAATGCCAAAATCTCCATGAAAGAATTATCTTGCCAGCATGGGCACCAGCATAAGTCCGCCGTCTAGCCATGCCTTCCAAACAAACGCGTCATCCGGTTGACCGAGCTCACCCGAATCAACAACGAGATGGACCGTTTGTACTGGAAATGAATCGCATGTATGGGCATATTTTTTATGTCGGGTGTCAACAGCCTCTCTGTGCATATCTCATATGCCGGTATCTCGGCCACTCTGGGCGTTTTCCGACATAAATGTCTCCAGCCTCTGCTGGTTTGATATGTTGGCCTCTTGGGCATATTTTTTATATGTCGGTTTACGGACATCCGATGTCTCCAGCATTAGCTGGTTCGGCATTTTGGCCTCTTGGGCATATTTTTTATATGTCGGTTTCTAGCCTTCCTGGGCATTACCGAAATTTGTATGCCGGCAGCATGAGCTGGACCGACATATAGCCGTCCTTGGCTGAATTTGTCATTCTGCCTTGATAGGCATTCGTCGGATGACGAGTTGAGATATTTCTCAACGCGCAATACTCAGTGAGATTTAGATATATTTTGACTCGATGCACCGAGATATTGATGCTGTGATATTCTGATAAACTTTGATAATTGAAGAATTATGATAGTCGGTAGAACCGATAAAGATTTGCGAGATGTCTGTCGATATGAGATAAATGCCGCGATGCTTTGGCGAACCGAAATAAACGGCGATTCGAGATATTGCAGGATGCCCTGATATTTTGGCGAACCGACATAAACGGCGATCTGGAGATATTGTGCGGTTGATACTCTGATTTGCCGACATAAGACAGGTCGGGTTGATATGCCACTCATGATTCGGCAGGCCGATATTAAAGATCATATATAATTTGCTTCTGACACCATAATGAATCCAAGATCAATCCGAGCTTACCATGTCTCAGCAATGGACATTCCATTGATAAAACCGATTCCACCTTTTAATGTTAGCTCAAGCATATATACATGTGAAGAATATTTGACAGAAACAGCAATTCCATTAACCGAAGTAAACTAGTTCTAGTATACGACGGAAATTAAGTCTAACAACAGATTCTATGCACCAAGAACTAGACTCGGTTTCTACCGAGTCCCCGAGTAACTTTTAACATTTTAAGGAAAAGACATGCTCCGGAGTGAACGGGGCAGTCCCCGGGTCGAAAAGCCTGATCCCGGGGAAAATAAAATAAGCACCGGGCAGCTGCCGAGTTACTTTCTATCATATTTTAGGGATACTACCAACCGACTAGACAGGCCAGTCCCCGAGTCGAAGTAACTCGGTCCCGGGGAAAACGGCTAAGCAAGATAGAAAAGGGGGCAGTCCCCGAGTAGCTTTCGGAATCAACTAACCGGGATTTGCTGATGATGCTTGCTGCTGTAGGCTGCGCCTGCCACTGCTTACAGCAGCAAGTTCAAGCTCGGGGAAGAATGGTGATGCCGAGTCCCCGAGTTGCTGAAGAGATCCCGTCCAAGTTGATGATGCCTGGGAGGCTTACGAGCGCAGCGGCGGTGTTGACGTAGAACCGCCGGGCAAGCCAGGAGCACGGCCAGCCGACCGTGTCACCCCTGAGATTTGTTGACGACGTTGGCGCCGGTGACGAAGAACTTGATGAAGCGGCCCGGCGAGCGGAAACCCCGCGACGCCACGCGAGGTGCTCGCCGGAGTCGATGAAGAAGGTCCCGTCCGAAATTTGCCCAGCTAGCGCCACTACCAGCCCCACGGTGGGCGCCAACTGTCGTGGTGGTGCACGGCAGATGCCTAGGGGTAGGCTTAAGTTTGGGGCCGATTGGACGCTAGAGGATTCGGGGAGGGATTGTGTGAAGGAAAACACACGAACACACACAATTTACCCAGGTTCGGGGCCCTCGTGAGGAGGTAAAACTCCTACTCCTGCCTGTCTGATCTATATTTGCGTATCCATCAGTATTACAGAAGCGCTCCTTGAGCTGTGTTTCTAAACTACTAAGCTTCTCGGGAGAAGGGAGCTAGCAGAGCGTGCGGGGAAAAATGAGCTAAGGAGGCTGCCCGCGTCCTGCCTCGTGCCTCCCGTCTCCTCCCCCTGGTGCTCTTTAAATAGAGAGAGTCCAGGGGACAAGCAGGAGACAAGGGGACAAGCAGACAAAGAGTACTATGCCCTGTACACTGCTGATGAATTGACCACTGGGGTCTAATCGGCGTGCGCGACACACGCGCACTGCAGCCATGTTTGCATGCGTCCTTGATCTTCGTTAGCTTGTCCCTTGACCTTATCTTCTGGGATGCGGTAGCCGGTTCTGGTACAAGCCAATGATGCTTGCTCGGGCTGTCACCGAGTAGAGGCTCCGAGTGATCGTCGCAGTGGCCTGACGTGGGAAGAACCGGAGGCGTTCCTGCCTGCGTCCCGGCGTGGTGATCCGGTTTGCCCTGACCTGGGCGTCTGGGGAACGGATCTCGGCAGGGGTGCTGCAGACTCGGCAGGGAAACAATGTATCGACGCCAGCTCGTAGATGATTCGGCAGGGGAGCCATCGGTACCGGCCTGGGAACGATTCGGCAGGGTAGCGATCTGTGGCGGACTCGGAACGATCGATCGGCAGCGTTGGACACCAGCCTGGAAATTCGGCCCACCCGGATCTGTAATATGTCGGCCCATCCGGAAGCTGGAACTCGGGCCGACCGAGTCAGGGGTATCTCGGCCCACCCGGGTCGGAGGGACCTTGGCCCAGGCAAGAAGGGAACTCGGCCCAACCGGATCTGGGGAGACTCGGGACAGCCGGCCGCTGAAGTCCGGCCCAGCAGGGTGCTTGAGTCCGGCCCAGCCGAGTCTGGAGCTTGGGCCACCCGAGTCAAGAACTCGGGCCAGCTAGCTGCTGGAGTTCGGCCCAGGCTAGCTTCTTTCTCTCTTTTCCTTTATTCCTTACCTATTTAACTTTTGTTTCTCTCTTTTAACACCGCAACCGACTCATGATTTTGGGGTACCGGGGATTACATCCCCGACAATGACTATTTCAATTAGTCGTAAGTGAACACCGGAAAGGTCGTAGACTTCTATGACCATCTCGTCTAATCAAGTTATGACCTTTTAGATTAGAAAGGTCGTAAATTTTCAGGACCTTTGCCCCTCCCAAACGCCTTATGACTAATTAATTCAAAATAGTCATAAACTCTATGACCAATTTTTCCATGGTCATTATCAGAAGGTCATAAGTCAACACATTTCTTGTAGTGGCACCACATCTATATATTCCTTGTAGCTACAATCCTTTTATGGATTAGCATCAGAAGGAGAAAAAAATGCTACAAAAAATCTAAAGATTTGCACCTCGAAAGTAAAATGCATCTTATGAATAAGAAATTTGCTACAATTGTTCGACGAATTTGCATTAGAAGGGGGAAAGAATTGCTACAAAAGTTCCAGAAAATTGCACAACATCAAGAAACATGTATCAAAGAAAAAATTTGCAACAATTGTTCTGTGGAGTTGCATCAAAAGGGGAAAATTATGCTACAAAATCTTTCAAAATTGCAGCACATAAAAAAGACAAAAAAATCATCAAACAAATTTGCTCTCACAGCCATGGTATCACCACCACCGACTTTCGGGAGCTCCGTTGCCCTCCCATGGCAGCACCGTCCTTGAGCGCAGGTCGCACCGCTGCCCACGGGTGGCAGCACCACGGCGAGCTGCTGGCAACGGCGCCGGCCACCGCGCATAGCATCGACACTTGCACTCCTCGCAGCAAAACTCTGGGTGGCCAGCGTCGGCCGTCCACCGTCGGCGGGCTCGCGGCTACTCGGGGCTGGCTGGGACGGGTCCAGCGACAGGCGCGGGAGGAGGCACAGACGGAGAGGGCGGCTGGCCGCGGCGGCCGGTCGAGGTGGAGGCGCGCGTGCGAGAGGCGACCGAGGTGAGGGCTTAAGGTGCACGGCTCGGGGGCGCGGCGGCACAGAGGAGGCAACGTCGCGGAGGAGAGAGGATGAGATGGTGGAGAGCGGGGAACTGCAGGAGGTCGAGCTCGGGGGCGGCAGGCCGGAGAGGAAGGAGAAGGGACCGGCCGGAGGGGTGGCACAGTCATGCGGTGGGCGGCGCAGAACGCCGTGGCAGAGTCGCGACGTGCGACGGTGGCGGTGTTGACCTTTCCATCTCCATGGCTACTAATGGGAAAAAAGGGACAGGAGGAGTGTGTGGTGTGTGGTTGCCTGGTTGGGAAGGGATAAGATGCGGTGGGAGTCATGTGGGTCCCGCAGTGGACGCGTGTCGTAAGGAGGAGGCGGAGGACGGGTTGTTGGCAATCCCCGGGATGATAACTAGCATTTTCCTTCTTTTTTCAACAACCTCTAGCCTATTTAAAATGTACTGTACTCCGTGTCGTGGGGCTACCTTCGGGTGCCCCACGGTGGTAATACCTGGGTCACGCCAAGAGAAGCCCATTGAAGCCCATGAAGTATACCGGGTGGCCCAAGTAGTCGGTTAGGCCGATGAGAGTTCTCCTTATCTTGTAACGTGCAATCTGCACCGTCCACCCGAGACCTGGCCTGTGATATAAAGGCCAGGAGGGTGCGTCGTCTAGGTCAAGCAACAAGCAAGCAAACCCTAGCGAGATTGCATCTCGCCATTGTAGCCACCTCAATAATTCCAGACAAGCAGGAGTAGGTCTTTACCTCACCTCGAGGGGCCGAACCTGGGTAAAACTCGCCCCCTGTTAGCCGTCACAGCCACCAACGTTCTCTCTCTCTCCCCCTCAATCAACCCGGGGTGTACAACCTTGGGATTTGCCGAGTCCACTCCTCGTCACTCCGTATTTTAAACGGATTGGCGGGGTTATCTCAATCTCGAAAAATCCCAATAGTTTGTTTAATAAACCATAATCCTAAGATCAAAACATAGGCAGACTTGTGAGAAGTGCAAGACAATCTTCATATGAGAGCATCTTACCGACTCCCTCTGTTCATTAATATAATATGTTTTTGACAAAGTGTCTAAGAACTAAGTTTCCGTTTATAGATCTCACTTTTTGACAGAGGTCGTCTAACTTGGTAATGGCGAGGGTATTAGATTTTAGGAAGATACTTGTTTAGAAGATAATCCACTATGGATACAATATCTTTCGCTTTATAATATTGTGATAAGACACAAAAGTGTGTTGGTTGCCCATGTGTTGGCTAATGGACAGCCTCGCCGATACTTAGTTGGGGATAAGTGAACTGCTTTTGGCTTCAATTTGATAGAAAGACTAATGTCTTTATCAATAGAACCGGATTCACATAATTGAAAATTAACTCCGTCGGGGGTGTTTTCGGTTAAACCTCTCTATTTGGAACATATGAATGGTACTACTAGATTTTATAAAAAAATAATATTTACGAAAGTTGAAAGTATCAGATTAAGATCTTTATGTGGTTCCTTCATAAGAAGGTACTTTAAACCATGTATAATCTCTTAAAACGTCATTGGACAGGGTGTAATAAATGTGTATTCTGTGATTCTGATGAGACTATTGAGCATCTCTTTCTCTCTTCTGAGCTTGTTGGTCGCCAATGGAGATTGATTCACTTCACGTTTAATATAACCCCACCAACTATTTTTATTAATATGTTTGGTAATTGGTTGTATGGGTAGACAAAGTTACTAAAGCGGGCATTTGTATAGGCGTTTGTGCTTTTCTATGGGCAATTTGAAATTGTCGAATAAATTATGTGGTATTTAACAAAGCTGGAACGGGACAATTTTTGCAAGTTATTCATCATGCTACACATTAGATCCACGCGTGGTCCTATCTTCTTCCAGCAAACCAGCGATGAAATTTGGCTTCCGCATGCACTCGGTTGATGGCGGTCGTTCAGACTATCTTCAATCAAGGTAGCTGGCGGCACACTAGTTGACTACAATATGTGTAGTTGTCTTTTATATTTAACTTTTCGGTGGCTCATTCATGTGGCCACCGTTCATGATCCTTGAGATGTAAATGTTTTGATTTTGGTCGGTCGCTTAACTTTGCAATAAAAGGATGTGTGCATCAATATGATGCAGAGGTCGGGGTACAACCCCATTTTGAAAAAAAAACAATATCAACAAATCGTGTTGCATTGAGATCCAACACATATGTACTTAGAGCATCTCCACTGGGGGCCTCTAAAGGAGCTCTAAAGGTCCATTGGGGTGCCGAACACAAATAACGGCCACACCGGCACCCCAAAGCTCTCGTCCGGCTCAAATCCAGTCTGCCACCATCGAGCGGGCCTCCAACTTTAGGGGTCCACCCTGAGTCCGACCTTTGGTGGTTGTGACTCGGAATGACGGCTTTCTAGTCGTTTCCTTGTTGAAGGCATTGTTTGGAGTTGGACCTTCGCCAGGTGAAAACCCAGAATCTAACCATGCTGGTTATTTGGATGACGACGGTGTTTGGGCATTGTTACCTTTCCGAAGGCGTCGTTTCGGAGAACATTTAGAGGCTTTGTGTCGCCATCACTGTTGGTTCTCTTGCTGATGCGAGTCTCTGACTGTTTTGACGCGGACTTTATTTTCTTCATTCTTCTTTTGTTTCTTTCGGTTGTGTGCATCCTTGATGTCAATATAGACATCATGTTGTTGCAGAGATTGGGTGTAATTCATATAATCTTGGTATTAATATATTCCTTTTATCGAAAAATATGAGCACTATTCAATCTTGAGGAAGCACCAACAACCTGAGAGTACAGACTTTCTTAAAAGACCCTAAACTTCTATGACCTCCATATTCATCTCTGTTGGAACGAGAGTCGGTGAAGGAGAACTACTCTGACAGCTCAACTGGACAGTGATAATGTAGGAGCTCATTGCCCGTGATGAGTACACACTTTTAAGAAATGAACTTATCACCGATTGTACATACTTTTAAGAAATGTCGGAGTCATTGCCCGTGATGATTGGATACATAAATTTAAGTCCACTGATCGAGGCACTGGAATTCTTTAGTCTGAAACACATGCGTTGAGAACTTATAATCTGTGCAAACAAACTACAATAACTACAATAGATATTAATAATATAATATTAAACCAGAAACAAATGAACTTAGAGATCACAAATGAGAGTTGCTTTTCTATTGTGTCGATGTTTGCGACTAAAGAAACGTGGCACGGATGAGACATGCGTGCACAAATATCTCAAGTTCTTCCACTAGCAACACCTAAAATTTCGTCTTCACACTGTAGCCATGTAGCGCCCCGACCCCAGAGATATACAGTGAAACGTTGTGTAACCGGTCATGCTACACAATCGAGGGTTACTGGGTTTACCAATCCCAGGCCAAAACACATTGGCAGGCGTGCTCGGAATACATCATCGGCACACAACACCTCGATCATGCCATAAGCTCCGACATCGCTTTCACGTATAGCTAAGAGACCAAGACTGCGGAACAACCGGCTCGTCACAGACTCTACGACACAAGAGATCATAGTTCAACTCATATATGAGAAAGATAGCAAATATCACAATCAGAGGTCGCAGACCCATCATTACATCAAGCGGAAAGCAATTATAGTTGTCTAACAACAAGATCCAAATTATGGCCTAAGAGGCTTACAATAACATATCCCAGCCAACCTGTTCCGATACGTCCCAAGCTGCCACCTGGGAACCCCAGACTACTCGTCGATGTCAATAAAGAACCCACCTTCCAGTTCGGTGACGTCCTCCTCTGAAACAAATAATAATCAACAAAGCAAGGCTGAGTACGACGTACTCGCAAGAATTAGTAGGGCGATATAGGCCCGATGCTGACGGAGGCTCTAATGCTGTATAAGGTGGTTGGTTTTACATAAAGCTAGTTTTCCATTTTAAAAGACATAAGGACCCATTGCATCGTCTACTCAGAATGTTTTCCAAAAAGGGATAAGAGAGTAAACTTTCATGTGTGGTTCTCAACGAACCCTTTTGTAACCAGAAGCAACTCATCTCCACCAAGGCACTCCCTCGAATCACCCTCGAGGAAATGAACCTTTTATCACACGTTGGATTGCAACCTCTAGCTGCCAATATATTAATTAGGTTCAGGTTCTCTATGAGCTAATCCGCCTTTCCCAAGAGTTCGTCCATAACCGTGGACACGGCTTTTCGAAAAGATTAAACCCTGCAGGGGTGTACTAATTTACCCATTGGTACCGTCCGGCTCACCTGATTGGCCCTCTTCCGGGGAAGGCCGGCGAGTGGGCGCGGTTAAACCTTTACCTCGCATGAGACTATCCAAGAGTCATCTGTGGCGACAGGACAAGTTTACCCAGCCTATTTCAGCCCCTGCCCCCATCGCCACGTCCTAAACACCACCATCCTCATCATTCCTTTTTCCGCTCACACACACGCGCAAATGGAAATAGCAAACTAGAGGACCCTTGGATACGCCCGCACAAGTTATTCAGTTAGTAAGGAGCCCATACCCCCACCAATGGCAGCACGCTCGGTTCTTGGTTCTAGCTAAAAGCACTCTCAGCCTAGGCGGCAGGAATGAGGCAAAACACCATCCCCGATGGCAACTCATCCAAGCCTTTTAGCAAATTAATTATCCACCACAAGTAACCATCATATCCGACCATTCCACCACCATTCATAATAATGGATTTAAATCACCGGACAACATATATCATTTGACTAAGCATGGCTAAGAATATATAATCAACAATTATATCTTTGTCTCCGGCCAACACATCAAACCTAGGGTTCATAGGAGGGGAGGCATGTGATGGTGAAAGGATCGATGAGGTTAACTAGAGGGGGGGTGAATAGGTTAACTACAAATTTTACTTCTTTTTCGTTTTTAAAAGAATATTGCTCAAATATAAGTTCTCTAGAATATGCAACTAGGTGAACAACCTTATATGATGAGCAAAGATCACTTAGCACAAGATATAGATATAGTAAGCTAGTGCTAACAAGTAAAGGTAAGTGCAAAGATAAGCAACAAGATGACACGGAGATTTATCCCGAAGTTCACTTCCCAATGGAAGCTAATCTCCGTTGGAGCGGCGCGGTGTTCACCAAAGTGAAACACCGTGTAGCCTTGATATGGCACACCGTATCTCCATTGTGACTTACCACCGATATGGCGAGGCACTTGTCACTATGTTGCCGTTGAGGTTGACAACTAGAACCTTTACAAGGATGAAGCACACTCCACAAGTTGGAGGGTCTTCACCAAATGCACCGAGCCGCCAAGACTCGATGCCCAAGACCGGGGCACACACCACAACTTAATTGGTGGCTCCCGGCGATGTCTCCTTAGCTCCCAAAGCTCCAAAGAACAACAAGCTCTTAGGGTTCCGATGAACACCAAGAGAAACAAGCCCCCTCTCACAAATAAAGGGGGAAAACGAATCGGTTTGGTGGAGATTGTAGATCAAGAGGTTCTCTCCCAACTCGCCAAATATCAACGAGATGTATTGGCTAGTGAGAGAGATCTATGTGGATTGAGGTGGTCTAAAATGGTGGAGCTTCAAGTTTCTTTCTTTTTGATAGACAAGTGACCAAGGTAGAAGAAGAAGCCCTTAAATAGGTGGTCTCGAAAATCCAGCCGTTGGAGAGAAGTGTGAGACCAGCCGTGGGGGCCGGCCAGGCCGGAGCAATGGCCGGGGAGAGGCCGGCCAACCCACGCGAGATCCTGACGCCAGCCCGGCCATGGACCGGCCACCATGGCCGGCCTGCCATGGGCCGGCCATGCCGGGGAGGTGGCCGGCCAGCGCGCAGATGAAATGGCCTAGCAGCCCGGCCATGGACCGGCCACCATGGCCGGCCTAGTAACCGAGACGGCCCGGCCATGGGCCGGCCATGCCGGGGATGTGGCCGGCCAAGCTTTCTTCTTCTCCCCTTCTACTCTTGCTCAAACCTCCTTTTGTCGATGTTTCATCGTTTTAACCTAACAACACATCTTGAACAAAGGGGTTAAATATTATCGTGTTGTCATCAAATATCAAAACATACTTAGGAGATGAGATGTCCTTTCAATCTCCCCCTTTTTGATGTTTGATGACAACACAAGAATTTGCATGACATATATATGTATGAGAGTGACCAATGAAGGTTAGTGAATTACAAGAATTAGAAGAGCTCCCCCTCAACGTGTGCACAACAACAAGAGACATGAGCTCCCCCTAACTTTTGCAATTCACACACCTTTTATACTAAGACAAATAGCTCTCAACATCATTGAATCCACATATAACTATAACATAATCATCATGCACTCAACTAACACATTCGTAGAGATAAGAATGGCTCACCAAAGTCTTGACGTAGAGATAATAAATGACATCAATTGACCACACAAATAACAAGGTCTTGACATAGAGATGATAGCCGAAGATAACATAGTCTTACACTTAGAGTAGATAGCCAAGTTCACAGGATGAAATCCAAGATAACATAGTCTTACACATATAGTAGATAGCCAAGTTCACATAATGAAATCCAAATTAAAGTTCACCTGAAACACACGAGAGAAGCAAATGGAAGAAGCAAATGATGATGCATGCAGAAACCCCCATATGCAAATTCCCGTTGACAACCTAATAATATTTCTCCCCCTTTGGCATCAAGACACCAAAAAGGAGAGAAAACTAATCTAAGCGTTACCCGAAGATGGCCACTCGTTGAACCAATCAACCATGATCTCATTCTCAAGATTAGGAAGCTCGACATCATCACCACCATAGAGATACTGAGTGTTGATCACGGGGGGCGCTGTGCTAGAACTGGGTCCATCTGACGGATTGACATTGGGGCCAACATTGGGATTAGCAGAAACAGGTGGCAGAAACTAGTTTGAGTGTGCAGAAACCCATGTCTCCTCAGGGGTGATCTCACCCTCAGATCCACTGGCAAACTCCATGTTCATGTGCCTTGCCATTAATTTCTGGTTATTACGAATGATCTTGTTGTTCTTATGAGCCTCATAAGTCCGTTTTTTTGCATATCAAGCCCAAAGCAATTCATATTTTTGAAGATAGATTTCCATGTTGTTTTGGGTGTACTGGAAGGGTGAGCTGAGCTTGTACCTTCATCATGGGGAGAGGGCTTAGAGCGCTTGGACGGAGGAGGATCATCATCACCATGAATATTCATATTGAGAGGCTTGTGATCAATCAAAGGATAAACCGAAGACCTAGTGGCGCCACACTTGTTCTCAATGAGAAGCTGAAGATAGGGAGCATAGATGGGAACCCTTCTTTTTAGAACACATAGACGCATCTCACTGAGCATGTAGTGCATCACGTCAAGTTTGACACCTTGTTCTTTCTTGCTTTCCAAGTGAAAGAGAAGATTGATCAGCTAGCCACGAACCAAATTCCGTTCTCCATACTTGACATGAATTGTATGGCGGAGAATTCTGTGGAGGACATAATACTTGGGTGACATGAAGGTGACATTGGGAGCATGACATATACCTTCGGCCTCCGTATCATAGCAGTGATAAAGATGAGGCTTGGCTGACAACTGACGTTGACCCGGTTCATGAATGCGGAAGTATCTAGAATCAGAGGGATCAATGACAGGTAATTCCAACAAGCGAGCGAAGTCAGCAAGTGTAGCCTGACACACAGCGGTGGCACTCATCCAGGTCATAGTATTGGCAGGATCGGAGTGAAAGTATACTGTGGCAAAGAACTCCTTGATGAGCTCGGGATTGTAGTCCTTCTTACGACCCATGAGCCTATGAAGATTGTGGAATTCCAGAATTTCCATTGTCTCCGGATAGTGTTGACGAACCCAATCCACATCAAGGAACTGTTGAGGCACATAGGTATTTTCCTTCCGGTTGATGACAAACTCATACATAACTTGATGCATCTTGCAATAAAACCGGGGATCCGAGGAGGTACGGTCATAAATATAGGGATTAAAACCTAGACGGTCCCGTTGGAAGTCCTTTTCCGGAAGAGTGTTCCAATCACTGTGCACAGGCTCAACCTTGTTGGTGACAGTGCGCTGAGACGGACCTGCAGTTTTGTTGCCACTGACTTTCTTAGGGCGACGAGCCCGCAGACGCTGATTGATAGGAACATTGTCGGAATCTGTGAAATTAGAGCATAGGGACGAGCATGATGGATAAGTGCACATAACCACATACAAGACTGGGCATAGAGATATATAATGAATACAAATTGGTGATAACAAGATTTCCTATGAGAGAGTTGACACCAAAGCATTTGTTCTAGAATCACTAAGCAATAGAATAAGCATTTTGGAATCGGTGATAACTACATTTCTTTAGGAGAGTGGACACCAAAATATTGAACACTAAGGTCACTTATGTGGAAAATGAAAATACCATTGCATAGGGATACAACATGAGCACAAATTGGTGATAACTAATTTTCCTATGAGGGAATCGACACCAAAGCATTCATATTAATATCTCTAAGTTAAGACAATGAATATTAGCCACGAAATTAGCATATGCACATAAGTATGTTTATGAGAAAACTTTAGACAACCAAACCCACAAAGCTAAGAGATATTGATCTACACAAGATGAGAGAGAGGACACAACTATACCCGAGTCGGAAGCCATTCTTGCCCAAGGTGATTCTTGGATGGAGGGGAGAGATAGAGGCCTCTCACCACCACCAAGAACTTGGGAGATCTCCAAATCCCCACACCAATAGAGGAAATCACTTGGATGGAGAGGAAGATCGGGCCGAGGGGGTTTGAGTTTGGCTAACGGATAGTGAAGGGAATGGCTAAACTTGAGTGGGATGGGTGGAGGTAGAGCTTGGGAGGCCTCTCATGGTGGTTGACATGAGATGGGGAGGAGGGGAGAAAGAAAAGAGAAGCCACTGGTATTGGAAGAAAAAAGGGGAGAGGGAGAAACGCGGACCAGCAGGCAGTGGCCGGGCAGGACGGCCACGATGGCCGGGACCCAACCGAGAGGGGCCGGCCACGGAGCCGGCCAGGCCGGGTCGAATGGCCGGGCAGGGCCAGCCATCACGCCTAGAGAGGCCGGCCATCGAGCCGGCCATGATGGCCGGGGCGCCACCCGAGAGGGGCCGGCCACGGAGCCGGCCAGACCGGGGGATGGCCGGGCAGCCAATCCCAGGCGCCCTGACCCCCTTTTTTTCTTCTTCTTCTTCTCCTTTTTTTCACAATTTGAATTCGAATTTTTTTTTTTGACTCAAATGTATCTTTTTCACTTTTGTCCGGAAAATCATGGTTATGTGCTTGAGATGAAATACGAGAGAGAGGTATAACGATGTATGATATGACAATGATTAGGATGATTTCGTCACACATCCAATGGGAAAATCGAAATCAACAAGTAGCAACATTGGATGTGATATGAAAGTGAAAAGTGCAATAAACCGAAGGCATCGATTATTTCGAAAAGATTTATGAAACCAACTCCTTATATAAGGAGGTCGGTGGCCGAAGCCACCATGTATGAGTATGCTTGACATGGCACCGCGAAGATATATCTTGGGTCCAACAATCAAAACTCATCTTTTAAGCATATTTTGTCACATGAGTAACTATATTGCAAGATTTGTCTATTTGCGCATAATAGGAGTAGTGTTGACACATGAATTGTGCTACACTCCCCCTATGTCCATGCCAACATCTAGAATCCAAATAAGAGTCTAGTAGAGGTGTGTAAGCAAGATTTCCAATCAAACAAAGTTGCTTGCACATACGACATTGATTTCTCCCCTCAATTCCTTGAATCTCTTCTCGTCAAGTGGTTTTGTGAATATATCGGTGAGTTGATCTTTGGTGTTGATATATGAAAGAGAGATATCTCCATTGGCCACATGATCACGGATAAAATGATACCGTATTTCAATATGCTTGGTCTTGCCATGGAGCACGGGATTATGAGCAATTCTTATAGCACTTTCATTATCACATAAAAGAGGCAATGTCTTTTTCTTAATTCCGAAATCCTCAAGACATTGTCTCATCCATAATAATTGTGAACAACAACTTGCGGCGGCAATATACTCGGCTTCCGTGGAGGAGGTGGATATGCAATTTTGTTTCTTCGAAGACCAACACACAAGTGACCTACCAAGAAATTGGCAAGCACCCGAGGTTGATTTCCTAGTAACTTTGTCACCGGCCCAATCCGCATCCGAATACCCCACAAGATCAAAGCTTGTATTTGAAGGATACCAAAGACCATGATTGGGGGTATCAACCAAGTACCTAAGAATTCTTTTAACAGCGGTCATATGGCTTTCTTTAGGGTTAGATTGAAATCTTGCACACAAACCCACACTAAACATGATATCCGGTCTAGATGCACAAAGATAAAGCAAAGAACCAATCATAGAACGATAAAGCTTTTGGTCAACCGGAATACCTTCGTGATCTAGTGTTAGATTCACGTTTGTTGCCATTGGAAACCTCACTGGGCTTGCATTTGTCATATCAAACTTCTTGAGCATGTCTTGAGTATATTTAGCTTGGCAAATAAAGGTTCCTTCGTCATATTGCTCAATTTCAAAACCAAGGAAGAACTTTAATTCACCCATCATAGACATCTCAAATTCACTTGTCATTAGCTTAGCAAATTGTTCTACAAAAGAGACATTAGTAGAACCAAATATAATATCATCAACATATACTTGGCATACAAAGAATTCTCCATTTACACTCTTGGTGAAGAGTGTGGGATCGATTACCCCAAGTGCAAAACCACGGTCTACTAGGAACTCCTTTAAGTGATCATACCAAGCACGTGGGGCTTGTTTGAGGCCATACAAAGCCTTATGGAGTAAGTAGACATGGTTAGGACACTTGGGATCTTCGAACCCCGGAGGTTGTTTAACATATACCATCTCATTAAGTGGACCATTTAGAAATGCACTTTTAACATCCATTTGATATAAAGTGAATTTATAGCTAGAAGCAAATGCAAGCAATATACGAATGGATTCAAGTCTAGCTACGGGAGCGAAAGTTTCACCGTAGTCAAGTCCTTCGACTTGAGAGTAGCCTTGAGCAACCAAACGAGCTTTGTTGCGAATCACTTGTCCATGATTATCTTGCTTGTTCTTGAACACCCATTTGGTTCCAATCACATTATGGTTCTTGGGTCTTTCCACTAGGGACCATACTTTGTTTCTCTCAAAGTTATGGAGCTCTTCGTACATAGCATGAACCCAATCTTCATCTTCAAGAGCTTCATACACCTTGGTAGGTTCAAAATGTGATATATGAGCATGGACACCACAAAAGAGTAATAGTTGCCTCCGAGTGGACACACTCCTACCAAGACCACCAATGATATTCTTTTGATAGAGAGATTTTTTATGTAATGCCACGGCCTTGCTAGCCACTCGACGAGCAAGGGCATCTGAGGGTCTCTCATTTGGAGGTGCATCTTCATCATCTCCTTCATCTAGATTTTGATTAATCCGAGAGTGGGTTGGAGTTCTTGGTGAGAGATCACCAAAATCTTGACCACCATTATCATTGGGTGGATCTTGATCATTATCATGATGGTTGGTATCATCTTGTAGATCTTGAGCTTGTTCTTGGTTTGCGGCTTGATCAATGGTTGATGTAGAAGGCTCCACTTGCGTCGAGCTTGAGTCCAACTCCGTTGCCACAAGGGGTTCCTCAATGGGTATAAGGGGACATATACCCATTCTTCCTATGGCGATGGAGGAGGGCTCATCACCTACATCATCAAGATCAACTTGCCCCACTTGGGAGCCATTATCCTCATGGAATACCACATTCATAGATTCTTCAACACATCCGGTGGATATGTTGAAGACCCTATAAGTGTGGGAATCCTTGGCGTAACCAACAAATATGCCTTCAAAAGTTCTAGGCCCAAACTTAGGTAATTTAGAACCTTTAATGTAAACTTGACATTTGCAACCAAAAACTTTAATGTAAGAGAGGTTTGGCTTTTTACCACCAAGAAGTTCATACGGAGTCTTTTTAGTGAATGGGCGGAGATAGAGCCGGTTGGTTAGATGACAAGCGGTGTTGATGGCTTCGGCCCAAAAGTTATATGGAGACTTGAATTCGGCCATCATTGTTCTTGCCATATCAATAAGTGTCTGGTTCTTCCTTTCCGCAACACCATTTTGTTGAGGGGTATACGCAGCGGAATATTGATGTTTAATACCCTCATCACTCAAGAATTCATCCATGGTGTAATTCTTGAACTCGGTTCCATTGTCACTTCTTATGGCCAAGATGGTTGTGTCATATTGGCGTTGTACTTGGGTAGCCCAATCAATGAATTCCCTTTGAGTTTCACTCTTCCTCTTGATATAGAAAGTCCAAGTGTATCTTGTATAATCATCAACAATTACTAAGCAATATTTCTGCCACCAAGGCTTTCATAAGTAGGAGGCCCAAACAAATCCATATGAATGAGTTGGAAGGGCCTCGTTGTATTGATTGTTGTTACTTTGGGATGGTTCTTCTCATGCATCTTTCCGGCAACACAGGAGCTGCAAGGACGGTCTTTGGAAAAATTCACTTTTGTTAGTCCTTCCACATGCTCACCCTTCACAAGTGTTTGCAAATTTCTCATACCGACGTGGCCCAACCGGCGATGCCAAAGCCAACCCACGTCGGATTTAGCCATTAGATTTGTGGCAATATGTGTAGTTTCTTTCGAGAAATCCACTACATACATACGGTTTTCCACAAATCCAACAAAGGCTACTTTAAGAGAAATTGTGTGAAGAATGAGCACATGATACCGTCCAAAGACAACAGTAAAGTTGCACTCGCAAAGTTGCAAAACGGAAAGTAAATTATAACCAAGGGACTCAACAAGGAGGACTTTCTCAATGGACGTGTCCGGAGAAATGACCACCTTGCCGTGCCCCAATACCTTGAGTTCCGAACCATCACCAATCGTGACATGAGATACCTTGAGAAGTTGATGCATTAGGTCACTTAACACTTCTTTGCTTCCGGTCATATGTGCGGAGCAACCGCTATCAATAAGCCACGATGATCCTCCGGAAGCACATACCTACAAAGAGTTAATTCCTCGATTTAGGTACCCATGTTTTGATGGGTCCTTTCTTGTTAGTCACAAAGGTCTTGGGAACCCAAATAGAAGCATGATAATCACTACCATATGAAGTTCCAACATATTTTGCATAAACATGTCCATCATTAGATTTCAAAAGAATATATGATGGGTTATACTTTCCCGCAAAATTGTTGTGAGAAGATGTGTTCTTAGGAGCAATGCTCTTAGCAAGGATATCAAATTCATCTTCATCATTAGCCAACTCCCCCTCCTTCACAAAAACAATAGCATTAGTGGAGGGAGTTGGTTTCTTCTTCTCATTGGTCCTTTTGGATGTGACTCCAAATCCAAGTACTTCCTTACCCACAACTCTCTTTTGATTTCTCAAAAGATTATTGAGGTTCTTTTCTCCTTGGATGCAAGACACTAGTCCGTTCTCAAGTTGATTCTTCAACCTATTGTTCTCTAGTATAAGAGATGCTTTGACACATAAAGGGTTAGTGGCACAAGCATTTTCATTCACATCCTTACTTTGAGAGTTGTCATGTGACTCCTTAAGAACCTTGAGCTCTCTTGAGAGTGCCATGTGAGCTTTCTCAAGATGCTCAAAATCCTTAAGTAGTTCATTATGACCATTCATAATGTTGTCATTTTCATCCATGAATTCCTTAAGCTTACATAGTGCATGATCACGGTCACCCATCATTTTAGATAGATCTAAAGTGGAGACTTCATCAATAGAATCTTTAAGACATAGTGCATTATCTAGGGCTTCCTCAAGCTCCGCTATCCTATTAGCATCATCACGAGCGAAACCCTCAAGTTCACATATTCTTTCTTCATGTTCTTCTATGAGACCATATGCATCACCAAGTTGAGTCATGAAGGCATCAAATGCAATTTTATTTTCACTTTCAAGTGATCTCATGACTTTTGAAAGATTATTAGCATTCTCATCATCAAGTTCCTCAACACAATTTAACAATGATGGAGTAGAGGAAATTGAGGGTTTTCGTGAGTGGGTTACCTTTGGAGATGTACCCTTGGCCATAAGGCACTTGTGTTTGGTAGGACCTTGCTTGTCATTCGGGGTTGAAAAGAGTGAATCCAAAGAAGAAGGAATAACCCCAATTGCTATTGCCGCCATGCCGACTTGTTCTTCTTCGTCTTCACTTTCTTCACCTCCGGATATATATTCTTGCTCATTTGTCACCATTGCCCTTTTAGATACCTTCTTCATGAAGTTCTTGTTTTTAGGAACAAAGTTGGTTTTCTTGACGAGCTTTCCTCCATTCTCAATTCTACTCTTGTAGGGACAATCCGCAACGAAGTGCTCACTATCTCCACAATTGAAACAAGTTCTTGCTTTCCTTGTACTTGAGCCTTCTCTTCCCTTGTTCTTCGTTGCATTTGATCTAAAATCCCCTTTCTTCCACCAATTGTGGTTGGCAAGCGCTAAGCACTCATTGTGTGACACCCTCTTTTCCTTCTCGGATGGCACATAGGTGGATCCACCTTCATCATTTGATTCTTCCTCATCATAGGATGCTGCCTTCAAGGCAAGAGATACTTTCTTCATTCCATTCACACGAGCTAGAACATCTTCCGAGGATTTCTTCATCATATTCATGGTGACAAAGGTGCCCAAAACATCATTGGGAGTTAGTTCCATGTAGTCCGCTCTTGCTTGAACATTCATTACCATGTTCTCATTGTATGGAATCAAGGTTTGAAGAAATTTTCCCTTGAACCAATCATCATCGCAATCCTTGAATCCAACATCCTTCATGTCCACAACAAGGGCCTTGAGTCTTCGATATACATCCTCCAGAACTTCTCCATCCTTCATGATGAAGTGATCCACTTGCCATTGAAGAAGTGTTTTCTTTGAGCGTTGCATGCTCACATTGCCATCATACATAGCAAGTAGATACTCCCAAGCTTCCTTGGCGTTTGGGAGAGACCGGATGTGCTCGACACCTTCATTGACCATTGCCTTCTCTAGCATGTGCATTGAGTTGTTCATCAATGATCTCACTTGAGGTCAAATTGTTGATATCCTTAGGATAGTATCCCCTCTCAATGATTCTCCATATTTGCATTGAAGAGCTACAGACATAAGATTTCATAGAAGCTTTCCAATTAGTAAACCGGGCCCTATCTACTAGAGGTGGATTACCAAGATTGTTCACATGCGGATGTTGAACATTAAGAGCATTGTTATAAATATGTCCAAATTGATTTGGGTTTTCATTTTTAGATGAGTGTTCGTCACTTTCTTTTAAATGAGATATGGGATTACCATGTTCATCTAGTGAGGGACTTTCATTTGCATTGCTAGATGTAGAGGCAAGTTTCATTATTAGTTCCTCTAACCTATCCAACCTCTTATCGGTTCTTTCCCCCACGGACTCGACTTGCTTTTGAAGCAATTCCATGGGAGTGGGGTCCCCCATCCTCCTCTTTAGGCGGTGAAGCCTTTAATAAAGAGACGAGGCTCTGATACCAATTGAAAGGATCGATGAGGTTAACTAGAGGGGGGGTGAATAGGTTAACTACAAATTTTACTTCTTTTTCGTTTTTAAAAGAATATTGCTCAAATATAAGTTCTCTAGAATATGCAACTAGGTGAACAACCTTACGGAAAAGACTTGCTA
The DNA here is from genome assembly GCA_012064385.1 of Puccinellia tenuiflora. Lineage (NCBI taxonomy): Eukaryota > Viridiplantae > Streptophyta > Magnoliopsida > Poales > Poaceae > Puccinellia > Puccinellia tenuiflora. The sequence continues at coordinate 1,523,708 of QRDG01000191.1, forward strand.
CCCCCATGGGTAGCTACACACCCTAAGTTTGACTGAAACGTATATGCAACGGTAAAATGAGATTACTCAAGTAGACAAGGGGGGTGTCACTAGTAGAGTTGATAGAATCATTAAAAAGTATTTTGAAATTTTTTCGAATTTTTTTCCATCCGCTGTGATTTTTTACTAAACTTTGACTCAAAAGTCAACAAAAAGTCAACTATGAAAAAAAGCTAAAAATGACGAACAAAAAATATTTTTTTGAAAATTCCGAAACCAGTTTTGTATACAAAATATCCGTGTTTTACTAGGAAAACAAGCTAAAACGGATATATACGGCTTGCATCTCCGTATAACGCATGGGTGTGTAGCTACCCATGCGGGTAGCAAATTGTCTCTCACAACCTTATATGATGAGCAAAGATCACTAGCACAAGATATAGATATAGTAAGCTAGTGCTAACAAGTAAAGGTAAGTGCAAAGATAAGAAACAAGATGACACGAAGATTTATCCCGAAGTTCACTTCCCAATGGAAGCTAATCTCCGTTGGAGCGGCGCGGTGTTCACCAAAGTGAAACACCGTGTAGCCTTGATATGGCACACCGTATCTCCGTTGTGACTTACCACCGATGTGGCGAGGCACTTGTCACTATGTTGCCGTTGAGGTTGACAACTAGAACCTTTACAAGGATGAAGCACACTCCACAAGTTGGAGGGTCTTCACCAAATGCACCGAGCCGCCAAGACTCGATGCCCAAGACCGGGGCACACACCACAACTTAATTGGTGGCTCCCGGCGATGTCTCCTTAGCTCCCAAAGCTCTGAAGAACAACAAGCTCTTAGGGTTCCGATGAACACCAAGAGAAACAAGCCCCCTCTCACAAATAAAGGGGGAAAACGAATCGGTTTGGTGGAGATTGTAGATCAAGAGGTTCTCTCCCAACTCGCCAAATATCAACGAGATGTATTGGCTAGTGAGAGAGATCTATGTGGATTGAGGTGGTCTAAAATGGTGGAGCTTCAAGTTTCTTTCTTTTTGATAGATAAGTGACCAAGGTAGAAGAAGAAGCCCTTAAATAGGTGGTCTCGAAAATCCAGCCATTGGAGAGAAGTGTGAGACCAGCCGTGGGGGCCGGCCAGGCCGGAGCAATGGCCGGGGAGAGGCTGACCAACCCACGCGAGACCCTGACGCAAGCCCGGCCATGGACCGGCCACCATGGCCGGCCTAGTAACCGAGACGGCCCGGCCATGGGCCGGCCATGCCGGGGAGGTGGCCGGCCAGTGCGCAGAGGAAATGCCCAAGCAGCCCGGCCATGGACCGGCCACCATGGCCGGCCTAGTAACCGAGACGGCCCGGCCATGGGCCGGCCATGCCGGGGAGGTGGCCGGCCAAGCTTTCTTCTTCTCCCCTTCTACTCTTGCTCAAACCTCCTTTTGTCGATGTTTCATCGTTTTAACCTAACAACACATCTTGAACAAAGGGGTTAAATATTATCGTGTTGTCATCAAATATCAAAACATACTTAGGAGATGAGATGTCCTTTCAGATGGTTCAGGGGATAAACATGCATTCATAGGATACTCTACATCTTGATCAAAAGAGACATTTGAATCGCATGCAATATTATGGTGGATAAAATAAGTTTGTAAAAACAATTGGATGCTAGATGCCAAGAAGGTTAGGTTAGTTCTTGCCTTGCTGATAGTACTGGGCGCATTGATCGTCGAGGTATTGTGGTGGAACCTCGACTCCTGAATCTAACGAAACACAACAATAACAGGAAACGAAATAAATAACACGAATACAAGGTGCAATGCACAATCATGATGAGATGGTCAATTTATGCACTGAAATCATATTGGGCATGTCCCACAAGTTAAATGGAACCCCTAAAATAAATATTGCAATTAACGGGTCAAAACTCCATATTTAACTTAGTGAACTTCGTTATTATCCAAAATGTCCAGTACTGAATTATGGATCCTAAATGCATGAAAATGACATTATTAGATAGGTATTGTTCCACTGATCATTTTGGTACTTCGTTCGCAATTTTCTGATTAACGATGAAGAAATGGTGATTTAAACGGTTATGCAATTTAGATCATTTTACACAATTCGAAATTAACATCAAAGCAAAAGTTATTTTCATACTGTGAAATTAACATGGCTAGATAGCATTTGTTTTGCTGGTCATTTTGGTATATCAATTGCAAATTTTGAATTAATATTCACCAAGTTACGATATTTTTAATAATTGAATTAATTCTGCCATTTTATTTATTTTTAATAAACAGCACCAAAACTAGATCTACAATTCTCTAAAATAACATAAACTTGTAGATCATTGTTCACTGAACATTTTGAGAGCTTATACTTAATTTTTGGATAATTAAAACTCAAGTTATGCAATTTTCAAATTCCACAAATAATCTGCCATTTTAGTGATTTTAAATAAAAAAAAATTAAATGGTTCATTTTAGCATTCAAAACTAACAGGTAGATATTAATTCTCTGAACAAAATGGTACCTTATTTGTAATTTTTGGAGCAATATTCAAATTGTTATGAATTTTCAAAGTTGGACTTTAAATCTGCCCTTTTTATATTTAACAATTAAAGGTAATTTAATTTAACCAAAAATTCAAATAAAGGCACTAACAAGTAGAGCTTATTTAGCTGAGCATCTTAACATATTATTTTCATTTTTATGAAGTATAAAACTCTAGATATGAATTTCCAAGAATTTTGAATAATTCACATATGTTTTGGATTTCACATTTAAATTCATGTTTTTAAATTTCATTAGCATCTGTGAGTGACATATTTGAATAGGTTGTGAAAATGTGAACAATCTGGTATGTCATTTGCATTTTTCTGATTTACCAATTATTAAATATTGCATTTACCAGTTTCTGTTAATTTTCTGGAAATTAAAAACAGATCGACAACGACGTCAGCATGATGTCAGCAGGGGGCAGCGGCTGTGTCGATCACAAATTCGACGCCTCCGGTTGGAATTGAACGAGGGCACTTGCTCTACTAACTAGAGGGGGTGGAGAGGAGCACAGGGAGCGGTGGCATTGGACCAATTGGTCACCGGAGACGCTCCGGCGAGCACATCCAGCGGCTCGGTTGACCACGGCGACGACCGAGCAGAGCGAGAGGGTGAAAGTGCATGCATGGTTTTGGTAATTAATGACAATCTCTATGGACTAATATTTGCATTGAGCTATATTTGTAGGTGTCCATTAGCTTGCTTGTCCCCATGTGTTGGAGTCAAGGTTTAGGGAAGAAGATCAAGGCCAAGGTGTTCGTCATCGAGAGAAAGGCCAAGTGAAGATATGCCGAAGGAGTGCTTTCCCCATCTTGGTGTATGGGGGAGCGTCATGTGAATCTTCACCAAGCAAGGCGCGATCAAGAAAGGTGGTTCGTCTTGAGGAGATGAAGATCTTCTTCTTCGACCTCAAGTGGATTTATGCGCAAGGCAAAGGTATGATCTTGATAGGGTGTCTATTTTACCGGTCTCATGTTGTTTAGTGAGAGACCGGGTTATAGGATAGATAGCCGTACTATCAAGAGGGGCTCTCGACCGAGTATCGTGATCGTATCGTTCGTGGAGAGCTCAAACCTTTGCATCCATGCAATCATCTTTATTGGTTCTTATGGCTTTTATCCATGTGAGAATTTAGAGCTTGTGTTCATCTCCATACCAAGCTCTAGTTCATCAAAAACGGATCTCATGTATATCTTCTTGCGTTTTTGATATCGGAGGTTTTACCGGTTTGTCTCTTCTACGAGAGGTCAAACTCTCTCCTTATACTCTCCTCCTCACATGATAGACTATGATGTGTATATGCATGATCTTGTAGGGCTTGTGATTATCTTCGAAACAAGACCAAGATCATAGAAAACGGAGTCTTGATGAAAAACTTGTGCATTTTCGGTTTTGGAGATTTTGCCGGTTCATCCGCTTGGAAAGGTCTCACCTTTCCAACCCTTTGCACAATCTCCCTTGCTTGTTTCAATATTTTGGAGCTTGTGTAAGCTCTTGTCGTCCTCTTTCCAACAAAATTGGATTCACTCGATTTGGAGCTTCCACGCAAAAGTTATTCAGTTTCAGGGTTCTGCTGTTTTTCAGGCACTGGAAGTACCGGCCACGCGGGCGGTACTACCGCTCGGAACTTCCGGAGGAACTTCCAGAGCCCAGTACCCTTACGAAAATTGGGTACTGGACTCCAAACGGAAGTACCACCGGAAGTAGTACCGGAACTTCCGCCAAACCGGAAGTACCGGTACTCCCAGCGGTACTACCGCCCGGAACTTCCGGAGTTACTTCCGGAGCCCAGTGCCGCTTGCGAAAGTTGGGTACTGGACTCTTAACGGAAGTAGCACCGGAAGTAGTACCGGTACTACCGCTAAACCGGAACTACCGGTCCGTTTTCCGGTACTTCCGCCCTTGCGGGTTTTCCCACTAGCCGTTGGTAGGTTTTTCTGGGTGGACCGGAAGTACCGCCCCTTGGGCCGGTACTTCCGCTCCTGCGGGAATCTGAGCCCAACGGCCAGATTTCCCAGGGCACCTATTTAAGTGCCCCTTCTTCCCCAACGGTTCTATGCTTCTTGGTGAACTTTTTGCTCTCTCTCTCCTCCATTGTTGCACATCTTTGAGAGCTTGATTCCTCCACTTCCCTCCAATGATTCTTGCCCATCTTTAGGGAAACAAGAGAGGAGATCTAGATCTACCATTCCACCAATCAAATCCTCCTCTAAGTGAGGGGAACCTAGTGGATCTAGATTTAGGGTTGCTTTGTGTTCTTCCCCTTGTTCTTCCTCTCAAATCCCTCCATAGCATTAGTTGCTTTGGTTGGATTTCGGAGTGAAGGACTTGACCACTTTGTGTGATCTTGCCTTTTGCATTTGTTGCATTGGGTTGCTCTCCCTACGGTGATACGTGAAGATCGACGTTGAGAAGCTTGTTACTCTTGGGTGCATTGTGTTCCCAAGAGCTTGTTGCCTCTTGGGTGCATTGTGTACCCTATACGGTTGGAGGTGCTGCGAAGTCTTCGCTTGTGGAGCTTCGGCACGAGTTTGGAGCCCCCAATTGAGTTGTGGGTGTGTGCCCCAAGAGAAGTTGTAAAGGGCTCCGGAATCCGCCCCGAAGGATTCCGATAGTGGAAGGTGAACCAATCCCTTGGGTGAGGTTCATCGGAGAATAGGGTGAGGCCTTTGTGGCATCTTGAGTAGGCCTCTTGTGGCGAGCTCACACCCCTCCAACGAGACGTACTCCCTTAACAAGGAGGAACTCGGGAATACATCCTCGTCTCCGCGTGCCTCGGTTATTTCTATACCCGAGCTTTACTTATGCAATTTACTTTGTGATAGCCTTCGTGCTTGAAGTTCATATCTTGATATCTTCTTGTTGCTTGAATTGCTTAGCATAAGTTGTTGGTGCACATAGGTGAACCTAGAATATTAGGTTGTTGGCTTGTTAATTTAAACACATAGTTTTATTCCGCATTTATCAAGCCCCTAATTAGAAAAAGTTTTAATCGCCTATTCACCCCCCCCCTCTAGGCGACATCCGGGCATTGTTTGTTCTTTCAGAGGGCCGAGGGCAGATGGGACTACGGATGGCAATGGATACCCGATACCCGTAAACCCGACGGGTACCCGCCTCAAACGGGGAGGGTTTGGGCTAGAAAAATACCCATGGGTATGCTTAGCAGGAAAATATCATACCCAACGGGTATGCGGGTGCGGGTAGGGGGGGCCAAACCCATCCCCTTTAACCCGCATACCCGGGACCCCACTTGTCAGTGATATTCATTAGTCCAGCAAGAGAGAAACCCTAACTCCCCCACTAGGCCACTAGCCCACTACGATGAGCGTATCCCCCCCCCCACTCGATTCTTTTCTCCTCTCTGCTCCCGACGCCGCCGCCACTCCTCTCTGCTCCCGACGCCGCCGCCTCTCCTCTCCGCCCCCGACGCCGCCGCATCTCCTCTCCGCCCCCGACGCCGCCGCATCTCCTCTCCGCCCCCGACGCCGCCGCCTCTCCTCTCCGCCCCCGACGCCGCCGCATCTCCTCTCCGCCCCTGACGCCGCCGCCTATCCTCTCTGCCGCCGCCGCAGCCTTCTGCGCCCTGCGCGGCTGCGCTACCGCTCCGGGCAGCTGGTCCACATGGACCCCGTCGATCTGGAGGGGAGCCAGGGCGACTCCGTCCATGGCCCGATCTGGAGGTATAAAAAATCTGTTATATGTTGCTGAAATTGTGCAAAACGTGTCATTTTGCTGCTGAAAATTTCTGTTAAACGTTGCTGAAAGTGTGAAAAACCTGCCATTTTGTTGGTCAGCACAAATTTGGCGGGTACCCGTCGGGTCGCGGGTACCCGGCGGGTGGCGGGTATGGGGAAATTCTGTACCCGCCGGCGGGTATGGGGCGGGTGGCGGGTGCGGGTGGGGGGGGGGGGGTCGGGTGCGGGTATGGGTATGCAAAACCCGGCCCCGAACCCGGCGGGTGCCATCCGTAGATGGGACGGGGCAATGCGCCTGCTCACCAGCAACGCTAAGACGCGCACGGCGAGGCCGGAGGAGGACCGACGGCGGCGCGGTGGTGCTTGGACGACGGCGGCAGAGGCGGAGAAGATTCGGTCGGCGACGGCGAACCCCGGCCTCCCGCCACGATTCCTTGGCCGGGGATGTAGTAGACGGCGAGGCGGAGCACTTGGTGGCTTCGGCTGGCTTCGGGGCGACCGGAGTTGACTGCACGGTGCGGCGGCCGGAGCTAGAAGAAACGGCGGTCGGCGGGTCTAGGGTTAGGGTTTGGGCGAGCCGAGAGCAGAGGAGGAGAGAGGGAAGCAGGGCGGCTCGGGGTGCTTCACTTATCCACGCAGGGGGGGCCGCAGCGAGGGAGCAGGGGGTCGACACGGAGGTAGCCGTGCCATGGCGCCAGTGAAGCTCCTGTGGCGACAGGAAAAATGGATTTTTGCGAAAACCCCCTTCTCTCTTTTCTTCTTTTCTGCTTTTCATTCAAATTTAAAAACAACACCCTTTTCCTATTTAATTGAGGCATTTAAACATTTTCAAAAATTAGGAAATTATTTAGGGAGGCTCCTGATAATATTTCCAAGCTCCACAAAAAATTGTGCTGCAAAATAAAAAGTTTTGCATAACATTTGTTCATAGTGTTTTAATTAAGGCAAAATTTAATAATTTCCAAAATCCATTTACTTTGGGTATTTAAACATCCTCAAAATAATTGAAATTATTCATGGAGACTCATAATAAGATAAGCAAGCTCCCCATAATTTTATTTTGAATTTTTGAAATGTTTAACTTGGTTTCAAATTAAGAATTGGTTTAACTCAATTTTGAAGTCCCAATTTATTTAATTGTTTGGCAAGAATTTAACTTTGCCAAATAATTATGAAATGCATTCTTGGAACTTCCTGGACAAATGTGGAAACTCAAGAATATTTGGTTTTGCCAATTTGAGCAATTGCACTTGGGTTGAAAAATTGAGGAGGGTTTTGCTTCCCTTTAAGTGTTTTTCAATTTGTTGCTTTGATTAAATTTAGCAATTTAATAATGTATGCCATGATGCAATGAAAAGAAAAAGTGAAAATTTGGCCCATATTTTAGGGTACCAAATCTGGGCTGTTACTAGCCAGGCAGTATATATATCAATATAGATATTAATCTGCCATCGCCTAAAGCAGGAAGGAGAGGCAACGTCAGTTAGTAATAATAAGATGACATCTTTACCTAATAATAAAGCCAATAAGACTTCTTTGGTTCGTCCGTCCTGTTTTTACCGTTTTATCCTCCCACCAAATCACATAATACATCCAAAATACCATATACCGATTCGTTTCTTTTTTTTTCTCCTCTCCCCAACCGAACGCGGAACTTCTCACCCTTCTGCCCGAGTCAGCGCCGGCTGAACACCGGGCGCCCCCGTTTTTCCCGTCACTGCCGGCGCACCCAACCAACCTTGCAAAACCAAAACCCAACAAACCCAACGCAGCAGAGCACAGACGAGCCCGGCCGCCGCTAGCGCCGTGCCGAGCCACGTCAGCATCGAGCATAGCTGCATGTACTGCAGCTTGGCCACTCCATCGGCCGTCGGCTGCCGGCCACCTTGCCAAACCATTGATGATGTGATGGAAAGAGTTGGGTGGTGCCCCAAGCGAAGGCGGAGTTGCAGATAGCAGCAGTTCTCCCTCGATAACGAACCGAGGTTTATCGAACCAGTAGGACCTTGAAATCAACAACAAAGTGAATGTTGAAAATATCTGGCGCTTAATCTTCAATAGACGTGGACTGCACACACTCAACCAAAGTACTTTGCCCCCAACGGTGGAAAGGTTGTCAATCTTTCCGGTCTCGCAGAAAACAAAGCGGTTAATTGTATAGTGAAATAGATGAATTATGAAAATGGACCAGTGGAGTAATGATGATGAAAAGTGATGAATAAAGGTTGCAATTAATGTAAAAAGATGGACCGGGGACCATGGGTTCACTAGTGGAGTCTCTCAAGTAAATAGAACGATCATATGATGGGTAAACAAATTACAGCTGGGCAATTGACAAGATTATAATACAAACTTAATTTAGCTATGACAAAGAGAACATGATAATATTTATGGAGGCATCACGACAAGGAACAAAGACCGTTGAGTCCAACTGCATCTTTGTCTAAAAAGTCCACCGTGGGATCGCTATCCAACCTGTCAGCCATCGGTATTAAGTTGCAAGCAACAGACATTTGCATTAAGTAAAGTGCATGAAGTAAGCAATATTAAATATCAAAAGAGACTTTAACACCGCTGTTTTACCCTTAGTAGCAACAGCACACCCTCGCCCTTAGACGTTTCTGTCACTCGTGCCCAGGAACAACAGGGGGCATGAACTCACTATCTAGCATAAATACTCTCTCTTGAAGATACACACAATCACTTGGCCAAAGTAACTACGCACATCGGAGAGCATGCAAGAACATAAATCAATCATATAAGAATCATGCACAATCTGATCATAACTTTATAATCCATCGGATCCCAGCAAACATATCACATAGTATTACAATAGTCGATCTTGATCATGTTAGGCAGCTCACAAGATCATAAACATGAAGCACAAGAGAGAGAGACTACCATCTAGCTACTACCATGGACCCAAGGTTCAAGGTGGGACTACTCACAAATCATCCCGGAGGAAGGCATGGCGATGAAGAGCCCTCTGGGATCGATCTCCCCTCCGGCAGAGTGCCGGGAACTGCTTCAGAATCACCCCCGAACTAGGGTTTGAGATGACGGCGCGTCGGGATGTCTTCTGTGGAAAATAATGGCCGCCCCGTTGTTTTTAGGTTAAAAGGGATTTTATAGGCGTCGGAGGGGGCCGAGGCGATGCCCAGGGGGCAGGGGCGGGCCCCACCCGCGGGTCCCAGGGGGCCGCGGCAGGCACCTGCCTGTGGCCTCTGGGTGGCCCCCCAGGTGCCCCTTCGGTCTTCTGGTGTCTTCCGTCGCATAAAAAATCTCTGTAAATTTTGAGCTCAATCCGACGATATTTCCTGTGGTGGATTTTCTGAAATACAAAACAGCAAAAACAGGAAACTGGCACTGGGCATCTTGTCAATAGGTTAATCCGACAAAATGCATAAAAATGATGTAATATGATAATAAAAACATGTGACAACATCACAAAATTAGAATGGATCACTCAAAAATTATAGATACGTTTAACACGTAACAACCATGCACATGCCTTCCCTAGGCAGCAGCGGCGTCTTCCCGACTCCTATTGTCCTTCAAGCATCTCCCACCCTAGTCGGCATCGCCACGACGCGTCTCCCCACCACCATCGGCGAGCTATATAGGTCCATAGTCCCTTGCCCTGGATATACTCCTCTCCAAGTCTTACCGCCCTAGGATCCGATCCAGTCGAGCCAAGCTTCTCCGAGACATACACCTTATCCACGTCCCGGCGGCCTGGATGTCGCTTAGATCGAGCGAGCATGAATTTGAGAAGGGGATAGCGACGTGCGGATCTGCCAGTTGGCCATGGTGCTTGCAATTATTTGGATCTGGATCTTATGCAAAAAAGATTGCCTTATTTTCTAGATCGGGTAACGCTGCAAAGACGAGGATCCTTTTATGTTGCTTCCTAATTTTTGTTAGCTCCCTCCTCGGCATACCCATTCCCCAACCAGATTTCAACCTTTTTCCCCTAAAATCGGATAAATATTCAAGTAGTATCCATGGCCATCACCATTTTTGTTTTAATCAACAGTTTATTTTCCCAAAAAGGTTGTAATTAACAGTTAAAAATATGCAACGGGTTTGCACTAGGGAATGAGAACTTAGGATTTTTTTTGGGGGTGCAAACTCAGATTCGTTCCGGAGATTTTTTGGTCGAGTTCATGAACTAGCTTGCATGGCTGATGCGTATTTTTCTCAATGTACTGAGATTCATGTTCAAGATGCTCACCCTGCTTCATTGGCCCTATTCAAGATTTTTTTGTCACTCTTCGTGTCACATTTTTGTTTCTAAAATGACCAACACCGTTTTTTTATGCTGAACAATACCATGTGTGAAGCTCAGACAATGATTCATATATATCTTCCTAACGTCATTAAATACGATCTAGAGGGTTTCCTAGATGATGAACAACACTGTTTTTGCACTTTGAAAATACTCTTTACATGGATGAGATGGTTTCCGAGATTGTATCAGTGCCCCATTCATTTGTGAAATGGCTGCTCTGAGTTTGAAGACTGGAGAATGATGTTCAAAAAGGTAGATGTTTTGATTTGTTCACATGTTTTGAAGACTAGAGAGTGATGTTCAACAAAGGTAGATGTTTTCATTTTTTCACACGTTTTAGTTCCCATTGGTTTACACGCACGAGCTTCATGAAATAGGCAGAAATCTGTTTGTAATCAACAAAGATATTTAAAATGTTTACTGAAATCTTTGTATGTTTGGATTCTATGAATTGATTTGGTTGAATCCAACAATTGATCTTATCTTATTAGTAACTCAATTTCTTCACCGAAAAAAAAAACTCAATTTCTAAACATATGTATTGGTAGCTTTTATCTCTATGCTTTTTGCCTTCTGTATGAATTGCAATGTTTAGGAGATGACACGGCGCTGCAAACAGTTCATCTTAGTATTAGTTAATCATTGTATATTGTCAGTATGCTTCTCTTCCTATATAATACAAATAATTTGCGGAAAGACATCTGGCAGATTTTTAAAAAAATCTCCAGGTTGCATGGTGAGAACGTCTTCAACAAAGAAGATTTGTATTGATGGTAGATCAAATGAAAACTGACAATGACTGCCATGATGCCCATGTTTCAGTATGCAGTTGTCTTTTCGGGTAATGCATGGTTATAGTTGATTACTAATTTATGTAGGCAACTAATTAATGTAATGAGACTGGCATCATGTCTCTCGGCTAATGCTTCTATTTAGTTAGCTTCTTCACACATTGCTCATGATGTTTGTTGATACATATGTGTATATTCATCCGTGCATGGAAGAACTGACTGGTCAGAACTAATGCACAAGGCACCGTAGATGGGCACTCCAAAACTTTGATGTTTCTTCAAATTAGCCCAAGAAACTGGTATTTGTTTTGTACCAATGCAATGCGGAGTATATATATTTTGTTAAATTTCAATTCACGTTAAATTGTTTCTCCCGTTGCAACGCACGGGCATATGTGCTAGTGGACTTAAAAGTGAATATGATCCATGAAAGCTTTGTATAAATGCCCTGTAAGCTAAACCGGACATATGTATGAAGTTATGGGAAGTAAAATTCAGAGCTTGCATTTCAAATTGTAACTGGTGGAAATAATTAGTGAATAACCACATCACCCAATCTGCATTTCAAACATCGACGAAATAGATGAATGCAAAAGGCATCAATTATTGCACAGTGGTATACAGCTTCAGAGTAGACAAATTAACTGAAAGACCTGAATTTCCTAATGTGTGCAGATATTCTTTATCATATGACGTGCCAATGTTAATTATTTTCTCTGTTTACATGGAATCAAGTTTGATTAAGATGGATCATTCAGCAACTTCACTACAAGATATGTCAAGAACTCAAATGATTGTTTCTTATTTGTGGAGTTGACATTTCAAGTGTCTACCCGTGGGACTATATATATGTCGACATGTTACCTAATACTCTTATATGTGTAGTGTTGACATTCTAGCACCAAAACCAAGACAATAGTTTATCAATACATACTTTCCCACGTAACCACTATTCTGAAAAATTCCAGATTGGGTGGAACATGTTTGGTCCATGAGGAGAAAAGCAGCTCAGTACAGATAAAAAAAACTCTAATGATGTGAGATAGAGATTAGCCAGACTAACAAGTATGTTAAGGTACCTTAGAGACTATCAAAAAAACTTAATTCTTCATCACAGGCACCGCCTTTAGGGAAGAAGTTATGCCTGACAAGGCTTTCCTTGAACCAATGTCCAGTGTTAATGTTCAAACCCCATGGATCACAACGAAATTCCTCTAGCAACTTGCCATTGCTATCACAGTGGAACATGTAATCTTTGAAGATACTATAGACCAACACATCTCCATTGTGGGACAAGACCAAATGTTGTGTATCTTCAATGTTACATAAGCTCTCCACTGGGAGTTTAACATGGTACTTGAATGACCATACCTCCCTCACGTAGTCCTCCAACACCCAGATTTTGACGATCGTCCTCCCATCGTCAAAGCAACTGAAACCCATTGAACCTTCCATGTCACACAAACGAGTGCAGAATTTTGTAGCACCGGCCGGACTACGCATGAACCTGAATGATTCAGCCACCATGTCGAAAACGACAATGCGGGCATTGTTGCGAAGGCAGCCAGGGTCCCAGTGAAGACAGTTGTGGAACACAATGGGTAGGGCTAAACTGGTAGCAGTGTGGAAGGTCAACATAAGTTTCTTGCTACCAGGAGAATCTAAAGGAACTCCAATGCACCTCGGCGAGAGCCCCGGCACCGTAAGGATGTAGTAGGCAGCTTCGAGGTTGTTCTTGTGTCTCCCCTTATTTCGGTATAGGACGCGGTACTCCCCAGACGGAGAATGCTGGTAGAACGCGGTAATGTTGATGTCGTGGGCGTGGAGGCATGGGATTGGAACGCACTGACGTGTGGCCGGGTTACAGATGCTGAAGCGGCGGTAAAAAAGGGAAAGGAGGAGGAGGCCGTCACAGGAGGCGTGGATCTCGAAGGCATCATACGCATCGAACCCGAGGACAGGACGACCGCGCTCGAAGATTGGCGAACCGCCCTCTCTACTGGTTCTGGTAGTGTCGTAGAGCGTGAGCAGAGGGAGCGACGGCTGGCGCCGGTGGTGAGCGAGGAGGAAATCGGCGGCGGAGGCGAGGTCGCGCCAGGCACGGCAGACGGCTCGGCAGAGGAGGACATCCTTGGCCGGAAGGCGGACAAATATCTCCCACAGGATCTCCTCCGGGAGGGCGAGAGCGAGGGCGGCGATGCGGCGGCCGCGCGACCGCGTCATTACTCCTGGTGCAGGTTCTGCAGTGGTCGCCTTTCGCTCCACCACAACGCCATCGCGGGTGACTTCCTCTTGCTCGCCGGCGGCGGATGTAGGGTTTCTGGTTACGAGAGGCACGACAAGGAACCTCCGCCACTTAAATGAACGCGGCGACGGCTTGCCGTTGCCCAACATCCGCATCTTCTTAGATGGTAATGCCTTGCCGACCACCAGGCACCAGCAACCAGCAACCGTAGCGCCCTAGATCACGCCTCGATTCGACGGATCGATCGTAGTTCCTGATCGGATATTCCAGCGCAAAGGATGCGCCGCTGCCCAAATTGTCAGATTGATGATTTGGTTAGGGTTTGTGCGATCCTAAGTTGAAGAGCAGCTGAAACGTGCATGGAGCGGATATATTGACCCGCCGTCCTGGCTTGTGGGCCGGCCACAAGGTGCCGAGATTTGGGTGTATGCTTTGGGAAACTCTTTTATCTAGCCTCCGGTTAACCTCAAAAAAAAAACCTCCGGTCGGTTAGTAACTGCATTGCTGCATCGCCACCCGATGAATCTTTGGTTTATCTACGAAGGTGGTGTTTGGTTCAAATACTGTAACACAAACGTAAACGTAATGAAATAACGCTGGGACTGTAAGCGGAATCGACAAAATCCGTAACTTGTATGGTTCAGCTGTATCGTTAATGGACACCATGGCTGCCAGCTCGCTGCTTCCCGTCTTAGTCAGTTCACGTACAAAGCTGAAAAGCTGTATCAAGCCTATCCGCCTGAGTGGGTGGAGCGACATTCAAGGCCGACGGCGATGGCGGCGTAGGCGCGCAGCAGAGGAGACTTGGAGCCTAGATCGTTTTCCGATTACACGAGGAGCGGCTTACGCGAGACGAGACTGGTCTGACTGGAGCCTGTTGTTGACCGGAATCAATTTTGTACTGGGCTGGGATCTGTTACAGTGTAATCGGATTACAGCCCGACCGAACCAAACACGATTTAACATCATTTGTTGACACTGTAATTGGATTACGTTACAAATGCGTGATCCAAACAGCTCCATGTCTCTCTCGTTTACACCTCTCGTGGAATCACGGCATGCCACATCATTTACTATTTAAACGATTCATTTATCTATGCCATCCCACATTTATTAATAAAAAACTATTCATACATGCAATCTATTCATATTACTCCCTCTTTATCAAAATGTAAGATGTTTTGTCATTTTTCTTTTCATCCGTATGTAGAACCTTGCACTAAAACATGTCTAGATACGGATGAAAAGCAAAATGCTAAAACATCTTACATTTTGATACGGAGAGAGTATTAATTATCTTAGCCATATAATTTCCACGTAATCAATTTTTATTGGTTAAATATATGAGCATATAGTGATTAAATTTAGATTCTCGACTATTGTGGCAAATCGAATCCTCTATACTCCCATTTCGTGCTTCATATATCCTTTCTCTAAAATACATTTTTCTTTACAAATCGCCCCGCAACACGCGTATATCTTTAAAATTAGGCATTCTAGTAGTAGTTATAAACAACTGAAAGTTTTAAAAGGGACACATACATCTTTTCTAGTGTGATTACTTGAAGAGTCGTCATATTGTTCAACCGAAGGAAATAAAACGACCCCCCCCCCCCCCACCATTCGCTTGATCAGCGATCGGTATGGTAATTCGAGGGGGGATGTAAGTCCGATCATTTTGGTAATCCAAATTATAACGTGTAGGGTAATAGGGTAATAGGCAGGCAGATGTGAAACTTTTCTCAAGTTCATCTAGATTTTTTTTTAAATATGAAAACAATGACTACCTCAGTACCTATCTTGTTAGACGTGTGCCTTCCTTCCTCCCCCCTTCCAAAAACCATAGCCACCACCGCAACGTTCTTACCTTCCCAAGGCGACACTGTCACTTCCCATCTGCCGCGTTGGCGGTAGTGTTCTTCGTATGTTCGCGGAGTCAGAAATAGAGTTAGCACTCGACGTGAAAGAACATGGGTAGCGTAGTAGTGGAAGGAACATGATTGACATAGGTGTATACCTAGATTCGGCCTCTCTGTGTAGAGGTAAAGAGCTACTCCTACTTATATGTATTGTGTCTTAAGAACTTTCTTGTAACCTTGCTTATCCGGGCCATGTCATATATAGGGACACGGCTGGGTTACAAATTAATGATGGTGAATTACTGCCCATTATCTCATCCATAATGAGAAATCAATTGCTACTGGCGCCAACCAGTAATGTTAATCTTGATTACCGGCAACGCTAGTCTTCAATGCGTTCGTCGGAATGAGTCATCTTCTATTCTTACGCTTGACGAGCCTGTCGTTTGACTCCTCAGCGGAGTCGACATCTCCTATACGGCCGAGGACTCCGGTAAGTTCAGGATGGCCTCCTTATGTCGTGGGCTTCTTGTGTTTCTTTAAGTGTCACCTTTGACTTGGTCCATATATTAGTCCGCTTGGCCTATCTGGTAATGATCCATGTTAGGAATGATGCCTAAAGGCGTCACTTTCCATGTTTATCCATATAAAGTAGTTCATGTTTGCCTATTATACTTGTCATCGAATATATGATTCGGTTGTGGAATCTTAGGCTTAATTTGTTTATACAGTTTCGTCCTTAGTTGTTTGAGGCTATGATTAGACACACACTACAAAGACTGCCCTGTTTTTTGGAAAATCTATTTTAAACGTGATTTAAAATGTCCAAAACTTCTAAAATATGTTTTTAAGTGTACATATCGCAAAATATGGGCACGACACAAAATTTTGGATAAAAAGACTTTTTTTTTCCTCCGAAAAAAAAGACAAATTTTGCTGCTAGAAAAAACATTTCACATACTTCCTTTTGTCTTTTTACACAAACCAAATAAAAAGTCATTTTTTCTCGAAACCATCCACGCGTACATAGAACATGATATGTATGCCCACAACTTGTATTAATTATCTATGACATTTAGAAGTATGCTTTTTGAAAACAGGGTAGATATGTATTTTCTGGCAGATGACTAGGTTTTACTTGTCATGAGGATTGAAATGCTAACTCAACTTACATTGACTCGGCTAAGATATTCTATTATCAATGATTGTTAGTGGAAATTACATCAACAATTACTTGACTAATGGGTGATGTGTTATAGGTTACATGAAATAGACTATTGTAAATAAATGTTAGTAGAGTTTTGCATTATTAAGATATACTGGTAAACCAAAATGGCGCACCTCTAATCATTGTAGTTTGGCATGTGGGCCATGGGGTGTTGGGCTGAGTCTTCGAGGGGTGTGGCGTGCGGGGCGAGCGAGAGCAGTCGTAGTGACCCGTGAGGGTTTGCGCTGTCGCATCCGCACGCGCGCGCTACCCTAAAAATATGGAGCCTCTATTCACCGCCTTTAGCGGTGCTAACGGGAGGTGCTGCACATCTCTCTTCCCTGGGCCGCACGCCCTGTCTAGTTTCTTTTTTTTTTTCTGCTTTATAAATCTAAACATTTTCAAAAAATAATATTTTAAATTTCGATAAAAAAATAAATCTGAATTTTTTTTAAATCTAAACATTTTGTTAAAATTGAACATGTTCAAAATCAGTACATTTATAAATCCGAGAACATTTTTCAAATCTGAATATTTTTCAAATTGAACATTTTAAAAAATTGTACATTTTGAAAATCTAAACATTTTTTAATTTTAAACAATTGTAAAATCTGAACTTTTTTATTTTAAACATTTTAGAATGAACCTTTTCAAAATTTATACATTTCAAAATCTAGAGCTTTTAAATTTAAGCAATTTTCAAATTTAAATATTTTTTAATCCAAACAACTTTCAAATTTGAACATTTATTAAAAATAAATATTTTAAAATCATATATAAGTGACATAAAGAAAATAAAAAAGAAAAATAAAAGAAACAAAAACAGACCCTAAAAGAAAAGAAAAAACACAAAGAAAAAATTGCAAATGGGTCGGCCCGTTGTGGCACATAATATGGGTACGGTGCGCGGGCCTCTCGCACCGCACCGCAACGGACCGTATATAGGATTTGGCTAAAAATAGGTGTGCCCAGGCCCATCGAAGGCGATGAAAGAGACAAGAGATGTCCAAACCTGGTTCACAAGTGAAATAAACAAGCTAAACCGATTCTTCCAACCATGTCTCCCAGTCAAATCTGCTTCATGTGAGAACGTACAGTACAGACGCAGCCAGTGGGCGCAGCAGCAGTGCTCGTGCGGCATCGAGAGAGTCAAAGGTGCGAGGGAGCACAGCCGAGCTTAGGCTCTGACTGACAGGAGCGCTGCAAAGGAAGAAGTTAACAACAACACCAGTACTCAACTAACAGTAACCCCATCGACAGCAGACGTCGTCTAGGGCACTTCCATGTAGGGACACGCGTGTAACAGGCCCAAATTCAGCGTGTCTCAGCATACAAACCCGGCCAACATGCGTTAACCCTCGCTTGATCCAACGCGCCTGTTGTTAATTCGGCCAGCACGATGCAGCAGCCGGTGCATGGACAGATGATCTTTGACCGGGGAGCTGAGAGAAAACAAAGAGATTAGGGTGTAGTATAATTTACTGCTTGCTAGTGCGGGCCGGGAATCTTGACTGTTACGTAACATGGCGCCCCTGCTTTGGTAATTGGAAAACTTTAGGTTAGTTTAGTTGATCATGCACGTACTCTAATCAGTCACCACTCTCGATCTTTGTCCATCAGATCATGCAGATGCAGACCACACTGCAGGAAATCTGTAATGGGAACACGAACGCGAGAAATTGCATCTTCTTGTCGAAACGTTAAGATTTTTGAAATAGAACAGGCCAATTAAGGGCCAAAGACCAAATTTTTTGCAATGCCCCGAAAATAGTACATTGTGGCGACTGGCGAGCTAAGGCTTGCCAGCGGGATGCACAGTACACCGGATAAAATCGAAATCCTTATGTATCGTGCACTCTCTATGCACCCTGGATATAAATGCTGTAACTCCGCGCCTGGTGGCCAGCAACGAATCGAGAAAATACTAGTAATTCATTTGTAACTCGTCATTTCCCCAACTGAGACGTGGTACTGTATTACTCGAGCAGAGCTGAAACTGCTGAATGCTAATGCATTTTCCCACGTTGATGCCCGCCAGATGCCTGATTCGAAGGGAATCGGAGACCCCCGCTAGCGATCTCCCTGCAAGCACCAAAACGACATCATCGGAAGCCGGATCTCGCACCGGATTGTTTTATCAGTCGTACCCCCCACGCACGCCCGCACGCACGCAAGGTCTCTTCGATCCGAGGAACAGCACTAAACTGTAGGAACACGCCTCACCGTGGTGTGCTGTGGCGCGCACGGCGGCGCATTCCCAGGGACGACGGACAAAACCAGCCACTCGCCTTCCAATTCCATGCGCTGTCTGCCTTCTTAGCCGGAGATCTGCATCCTCCGGCCGTGTCCCAAGCGACTGCCAATCTAATAAGCCAGGACCACGGCATCGATCGGTGCATCCGGGCGGATTAAGAAACGGGAAAGCACTGAGCTAATGGCAGTTTGATATTGGGCGTGTCAGACGGTGCTGGGTTTGAATATGCAA
This sequence comes from Puccinellia tenuiflora, assembly GCA_012064385.1. NCBI lineage: Eukaryota > Viridiplantae > Streptophyta > Magnoliopsida > Poales > Poaceae > Puccinellia > Puccinellia tenuiflora. The sequence goes on from QRDG01000191.1 coordinate 1,542,823, forward strand.
GCGGTGCCTAGGCTATCTTTGACTAGCATCGCTAGCCGCGCGGTTTCTGAACTGTCTCCTTGTTATAAAACCCTTCTTGCACTGTCACCTAAACCTCTCCTTTCTTCCCTTTTGTTCGATCCATCGTCCGGCTCAGAATCAACAGGAAGCTCAGAGACCATGAGGTGTGCAGGGAGTAATGTTCTTCTTCTGCTGCTGCTTCTGCTCTCCCTGTCTGCTCTGTCTACCGAAGCAAACAAGGTTAGTGCAGATTCTATTCATGCTCTACTAGTGTCTGTCTACTGTCTAGAACTAGCACAGTAACACGCCGCAAGAGGTGCTCCCAGCAGCGAAATAGTACTGATCTCTGCTTCTTATCAAAATGCAGGAGAGCTTGAGCGAGAATGCGGCGGGTCGGAAATGGTACGTGATGAGAGGACGGAAGGCAATGGCGGCGGCTGGAGGATTTGGAGATGCGAGGAAGGGAAAGGTGATGGGAGGCAAGGTGGCCAAGAGCACAGGTGCAAACCCTGCCCATGTCAATGAAGGAGTGAAAACCGTAGGGGTCGCCGTTGTCGGGTTGCGCGGCGGCCGAAGGAGCGGCGGCAGGCGCGAGTTTGCCGGCCAAGTGCCGTACCATTCCGATTATTACTCCGCCAGAACTCATCCATCCTATCATAACTGACAAAAACAAAAGGCAAAGGCTTCTTCTTGCTTCTTGCCACTGATTACTGCTAGAGTAGAAGTAGTTTCTTTCTCTGAAGTGAAAAGTACAGTACCAGTAGCGTGATGCCTTCCAATTAATCTTCCCAGGCTTGAACTTATAATTAGTAGGAGTAGTAGTACTAATTAGCGTAGTGAAAGGAAATTAGCTGTACTGTTTTTTGTTCTGACGGCAAGTCACTGAACCCTGAATGATGGACTGACGCGCACCATTTCTGTTGTTGCAGGAGCAAATCAGGGAGCAGATCATGCGTCCGCTGAAGTTGCACATGACGAGGCAAGTACATCTCACCATATTACTTCTTACACAGCTAGCATTACAGCCATATGTGCACAGCATCCCATTTGCTCACCACTTCAGTTCCTACTATGTACTGATGGCTGCAGTTTTATTTTCAGAGCGAGGGATCAGCAGCGCACTCCATGTTTCAGCTGGGAGCAAGCGACCGTCGTAGCCACGACGACGCGGGCACCGTGGCGGCCGACATGCTGAGGGTGGACTACTCCATCTACGCGGATGTCCACAGCCGGCGACCCATCAACAACGACGCCCCGTTGGATGATCTCGCGGAGAAGAAGCCCTAGCTAGCTGCTAGCTAGGCATTTTGAGTGATGCTGAATTGCTGGGTAGATCCTCTTGCTAGTATAATAGATACGTGTAGGCCTTTAGCCTTCGTAGCTAGCACACGGGACGTACTCGCTGAGCCGGATGTAGAAGCCCATTCGTGACCCTCGATGGAACAGATTGAGGTGGGTCGGACGGGCAATTTTGGTTGCACCGTGCTTGGATTGGAGAGGTAGCATCCGTAATCTGTCAGCAACTTTTCTGAAGTTGCAGAGAACAACAGGGAATGAATTTGCCTCACGGTACAGTACTTCAGGTTTTGAGCATGTGCGTGTGGCAGAGCAGAACTTGAGAGTTTGCAAACGCTCCGGGTCCCTGAAAGACTGGCAGACTGAGACAGCGTTTACCCGGTGCAGTCTCTTCGCCAATCATCACTAGCTCGTCTCGTTGCTTCCGATTTGGGGCTCTGGTTCTTCCAGCCCCAATCAAACAAAGAAGCTAGCCTTGCCTTGCCGTAGCAGCCAGCCTGCCTGCATCTGCGGGCGGCGCCAATGGCAGCCGTGGCGAACTGGAGGACCACGCGAAGTCGTCCGCACTTCCCCGCCCATGCCGCCGCGCCGTGATAGGGCTGCCTGACTCGGCCAATCATAGAGGGCTAGACTAGACGAGACGGTCCCGTCGCAGCAGGCATCCAGCAGCAGACACCTGTTGCTGTTAGATTGACTCTGTAGTCTGTTTGTACCTACCTGAAGCAAAGCGATGGACGTCGTCGTCCTCTTATTTTTTTGCGAGTCATGGACGTCGTCTTCTGCACGACTGCACACGTTTTTCTTAATCTTTCGAGGTTATCACGACCGCAGACATGACCATATTGGCTACTTAGAATTTTCCGGCCTATGTGCCTTCGGCGTAGTAGTTTTTATCTACTCCGTAGCATAATTCACGGTCCAGATGCTGGAAAGCAACGTCCACTGACGGTCTCTGGCGTGTGACACGGACCGGGCACCTAACCTAACCTGACGGAGAAAGAAGGGCTTGAAAATGTCACCTCAGGTGTAGCAGAAAACAACACAGGATGACGACACTACCGGAGTGTTGGGTCCAGTCCAGCTTCCCGAGTGCATACGTCGCCGGCAGATAACAACGGGTCAATAGATTGGCGCTTTCGTAACAATAGATAGATGTATGTATCGGCAAGTCGTGAGCCGGCAACGACGATGAAAAAATCAGCCAACCGTGCCAGTTTCTGCAGCACACGGGAGATCCTTTGGACGCTTCCCGAAACAAGTTCCAGATCAAGGAATCTCACAGTATTCATCAGCTTGAGCAACAAAAGCACCAAAATAGAGAAGCACACGGATGTAAAGCAGATGACATTTATGTGCATATACGCAGCAACACCAAAGTGCATATTATGGTAAGCGTCTCAGAATTCGGAAATGGTACAGTGGCAAGCGCCAGCAACACTCAGCCCCCACCGGAGGAAGCCCGGCGCTGGGCGAGGTGCTCGGTCGTATATATACAAACGAAAGAACAAACCGTCTGATATGTCAAAAACTATGCACAAACACAACACACACTCCTGCAACGACATATGTCAAAGGGACGGTCTTATTTTTCTCTATCTTCTCCGAAGTCCAAACACCTACCAGGCGCATACGGTAGAGCTGCGGCTGCCACGAAGAAAACAGCTGCTGCTGCACACCTCAGCTCGGTACCTTTTTTGGTATATAGCTTCTCTTCTACTACCTTTCAAAACTGGCAGGAAGTGCCAAGCCTCTGCATTGGACGCGGGCCGGCACCGGCCGCGTGCTTCCGTGCTCGGAAGGCGCCCGGGAGAAGCTCCTGGAACTTGTCGAGGAACGCATTCCACTCCTCAGAGCCCATGTCTGACAGCTTCACAAAACTGGCGCTGGGAGGGAGCATCTCATTCGCGCTCCTGCTACCACCAGACTGATGCAGCGTACTACCTTCTCCACTATAGTTAGTTTTAGCACCCAACTTGCTCTTCGGAACACCTCCATGGAAGCCATTAGCTTTTCCAAAGAAACCAGTCCCCTTCAGCGATGCCGACAACTTTGAGACAGAAGGAACCAGCTTAGAAAACATACCGTTGGAGGGGTCAGCATCATCCTTGATAACCTCCTTAGCATCGTCATCTTCCTCATCGCCCTCATCTAACTTGGACAGTGGATTCCTGTGACTTGCTTTCATGGGCCCAAACTTGCTGAATGGTAGTGATTCAAATGCATCTGAATCATCCTCACCGTCGAGAGAGAACTGGGTGAAGTCATCATCGTCATCTTCGACTCCGGCTTCTGGAAGAAAGAGATCTCTGTCATCGACCCACTTCCTTGCCTCCATGCAAAGAAGCTCAAGCTCACTTGGTTCTTCTTCTTTCCCAGTAAACTGCCTGCTCATCATCTCCCCTATCTCTGACAAACAGAGGCCAAATGCTGCACCTTCCTTGAGAAATATTGTTGATAGCACTAGCACCCTCAGACATGCCTTGCGGATCATAGGCAGCTCCATGCGAAGCATATCTGCATCTCTTGTAGGATCCAAATTTGCAATGTATTCAAGTTCCTCCTCGGAGAAAGGGATGGATGCTTGTGGCCAATGGATCCATTCAAAGTAAGGGTCTTCAAGACATTCCGGGAGACACAGACCATGGTCAATAGGAATGAGTTCAGTCAGCACTCCAAAATTGTCTGACCCAGGACCAAGTTTCCTGACCAGAAGATTCCCCGAATGCCTGTCTGTGTTGAAGATCCTGATGTCAAGTATGCCAATTCTGTGCACTGCAGATACAGGGAAGCTTGACGTTCCATGGTCACTGGCATCAAAATCATGAGGGATGAACTGCTGCAATGATGCAATCTTGCTCACAGCCTGTGATTTGTTGTGGAACACCTTATTATTGCAGCTAACTGTATCATTCACATTGAACACAGTGTGTGTGATCTTGACCAGCACAGTCGGAGGAACATTTGCAAAGTTGCCGTGGTCAAGGAGGTAAGCAGCAACCTCTCTGAACCCTGTCTCACCAACTCGTACAGATCTTTTGAGGCCTGGCTGTCCAAGAGCCCTCCCTACAAAGCCTTTAGGATTATTTGGAGCAAATGGCTCCTCATCAGTTGGCTTGACAATTGCAACATGTTCACCCTGCGTGTTCTTGAAGTAATAGGCACCACCCATCCCACTGTTAACAGCTACTGGGTCAACACCATTCCTTATTGCTTTCACAACATCTTTAGCAAGCTGCTTCATCTGAGAGGAAGGGCTTGAACATCCAAGAATAGCAATGGGTCCACTACGGTCTGGCTGTTGGACATCTTTTCCAGTAGGAGAGAGACAAGGTGTTGAGCTGCTTCGATGCATCTGATTCCTTGTGAGAAGCAATGGTGAGTCATTGCGGATACTGCTAAGATCATTGTTCAGAACAAGATCACCAAAGGTCAGTGAGCTCTCCTCTGTGGAAACATTCAGGGCTATCTGCAGCTTTTTTTTCACAGTGTGCGCATTTTCTCCCCTCTCCAGTTCAATGCCCAGGACAGAACCATTATCAGTTTGGACAAAAACTCTCTTCCAGCTCAATGGTCTTCCCTCAGTTCTGCTACTTGCAGGATATTCACTACTGAAGCTCCGATCCAGGACTGCAACAGCCATCTGTGTCTGAACAGGACAGATCAAGTCCCTGGACATAGAATGACTGAGCTGCCTGTCTGCCTTTATCTGCTTCCACCTATCCTGTAGTCCAACAGAAAAGCAAGGACATACGTAGCAAGAGGAAGAAACAAGACTCCAAACTGATTTCTGTCGACCAATCAACAGTAGGCCATAGATGATGTTTTCACACCCTCTGCATAAACAGGAAGCACCTTATCTCAGAATTCAGTGGTAGATACTCTGCAAAAGGAAACAGTGAACCATGAATACTAAAAGTATTGCACAAGATCAGCTTTCTCGACATAAATTTGAATATAAAAGCTTGATAAATTTAGGAACCATGACGTGCAAATATCCAGAAGAAAAAAACACATAAGCAAAAAACTTAGACAGTAATGGAATGACTACATGAATATTCTAGTTAAATGTCTAGCACATCACAAAGTAGAGCCTCAAGTTCTGCCACAAACAGTCTCTTTGGATCTTCTTGTTTGCTCATTTCAATATTACTATTGAGCAAGAGAAAACTGGTAGCATGGATTTGTAAAATTCGTAGCACAGATTTAATACAAAGGAAGCTGACAACCAAATTAAAGTTTAAATAGACTGGATAATTCTTCAAGCCTCAGGTCTAGATTTCACATCTTAACTAGAACAGAATAAATTGGCCAATTACTTGGTCAATACTAGAGTAACATAAACCCGAGATAGGTTCAAATAATTTCGTTCTAGCATGACAGTAGGCTTTAGATCTCAAACTCATTTGACAGTATCATCATTCGATACAAATATTGAGCATTTCAGACATAAGCATGCACAAATATCCCTGGCAGCAACAAATAGAAGGCTAGCTTCAACTCTTGGGCAGAATAGAGCAATCAAAACTGTAAACAGGTTCTCGTAACGAAAAATAACCCGTATTATCATGGTGCCTGATAAACTTTCTCTGTGCTCATAAGGGAAGAAGGTGTCGATTTTCCTGATCTAATAACAGTCTATCATAAGGACCACATAGAGGAAACAAACCAATTTCTATTCATAAATCTCTAGGCTGTGCTAGAGAGCAAAATAGTTCCTAAACTGATCTCTATCCGTGGTAGTTCACTAGAGCCATATCCAGATCTAAATTTTCAGTTCCATAACTGAACTCACAAATATCTCTCACCAGAACACATATAGCTCAACGATGGCCATACACAGATAAAAAATGGTCGGTCAACCGGAAACAAATTCCTCTTCGCTGCCTGTATCAAATTGTTCAAATCACCTAGATGGTTTGAACACTGTGAAAAACGACAAAGCAGGGGCTCAGACTAAAAACAAAACCTCGCGGTAGCGCATCCCACAAACTAGTATCAATTTGACACGATAAATTCGTGAGACAGCTAAGAAATACGAACAGCACATGGATCCTGCGTGTTCCCAATCAACTAAACGAGTCCCCAGTAATCCCAAGCATTTCGAGTGAACAAAACCAAAAAAAAAAGTAACAGAGAACACACCAACTCGCACGCATCACAAGCATTCTCAAATCCTGCATAGCCTCGGAGACTAAAATCCTCAGAACCGCGCGCTAAACCGAACGCGAGAACAAACCAAGGCGAAATCTCTCGCCGATGCGCATTTCCGTCGGACCAGCACACGAGAGTCCAGCTTCCCCCAGATATCTCGAGTCCACACTAGCCCCGTCGACTACAGCGTCACCATCCCACTATCCCAGCACGAGCCGAAGGGAGTAGGACTCACCGGTGGGACGGATCTGGGCGCTCGAGTGCGAGAAATGGACGGAACGAAACAACCACCTCCTCCTCCGGCGGCCGAATAAGTCGCCGGCGCAGATCCGATGGCGGGCGGGCGCGCCGTACGCCTCCCCGCGGTGGCGCGATTCGTTTGTCCTTTTCTGTGTTTTTTTTTCCTCCTCCTCTTGTTCACCGGGGCTTAACTCGATGCAGACCAGAGGGACGGGTTAATCTAATAAGCCGTGGTTAAGCTGGCCCTCTTCGGGGCATCTTATAGCCAACCGGTTTTGCGATATGGCCCCTCCGAAATGACGTTATTTCCTGGAACGGCGCATGTGAGGGTCTTGCCTCCTGGGGTCACGACAAAAAATTTGCCACTTGCACATTGGTGAACTACGTCTTGCTTTGGATCATTCAAAGGTGACATGGGACGTGTGATGCCTCATCTTTATGGGATTGTTGGGAGTATGCCTTGCTCGAGTGACCACTTCGGTTGCCATTTTATTTTGTGTATTGTATTATGTAATTTCTTCGTAATGTGTGATATATAACTCTAGGTTTTTTTACTGGGATGAAGGAACATCATGCACCAATTTGGTTCACATAGGATTGATTGAAGGCACTATGATAGTGTGCACCAGTCCTGGCTCACCCACATGTTCATGTTTTGTTTCTAGTTGGGTCTCTTTCAATTTTAGTATAGTTTTGTATCCCATTATTCAAAATAAATTTTGTTGGTCAGCAATTTCACGACGAGTTAAGCTTGTTGGCTCATGTGACTATCTGTGTTTCCATTCAACTTTGAGCATCACATCATGATAATTAGTAATATGATACAACCCATAGCTTTGTTAAGAGAATGGCAGCTTTGACAACAAGCACCAACTCATTTTATAGATCATTATTCTTTCAATTTCAAGGTGATATCAGGATATGTATTGTGCTTAACTCATCACCATGTTTATGTGTTGTTTCTAGCTCGATCTCTTAAATTTCTTTCAATTTGTTACTCACTAACGTGTTTATGTGTTGTTTCTAGCGTGATCTGTCTAATTTATTCTAATATGATTGTACTCATTCCCGACAACAAGTGAGTCGTCTAGCATTTTAAGGAAGAATTACTTGAGCTTGCCGGCTCTTACCAAAACCATTCGTTGGTATGTGTGTACCATTTATAAGTACCAGTAAGTTTACATTACTTGGAGTGAATTGGTTAGGTTGGTGTATTCAAGGAAGTTAATTAATCTTGTTGGTTCATGGATACAATCATTATGATTCAATTTTGAGTATTCCATCAGGAAAGTTTGTAATACTATATTCTACAACTCTAGGATTTCCGTGAATGTCAAATGAAACTTGAGCACCAAGTGGTTCTAAAGATTTTTTTCAAGAATGTCTCGAGATGTGTATATTCCTTAATTCATCAACATGCCCCACGTGTTGTTCAAGCCTAGTCTCTTTAAACCTTTCGAATTGTGAAATTCATATCTGGAAGTAAAGTGGGCATTCTAACTTTTTGAATTATACATGACTAGTCAAGGGCACGGAATCGTACCAAAATTATGTGTTTTCATTCATGCCCTCTACGAATTAGTTCTAGCATAATAAGGATTTCATAAACTGGTGAGAGATGGCTACTCGTGGTGTCATGGTGGCTCTTATTCGAAATTCTAAAGATTTCAAGCTAGAAGAGAGGGACAAGATTCAAGGCTATCCATTCCACACCGCTAGCAAATTTCACCATTTCTTTAGCTTGAATCTCGTTCAATCCATAAACACGCGCAATCCCTTCTCCAACCGAGACCACTCGACCGAAATCGTGTAAAAGTTGGGCATTCTACTTTCTAATGGCATTTTCTAGGGGGGTCCATTTTAAAGAAACTACCATGATCTTTGACGGATTAAACAGTTGATGAAATCCCGAACGACTTACTCAAGCACATTTCGGTGACATACATGTACGTTAATACCTTTGCCATTTGACACTCTCCAAATCAATGCTTATATTTTAAAAATTATTAATTGTGCTTCTCAGTTATAGGTATGAGTAGATCAAAATAAAACAGTTTTACCAAAAACAATCATATTACCCAAACCATGAGGATGGGCCACCAGCAAGCGCTTGTCCGCAAAAAGGTGGTCTGGTACGTCCTTGCATGCAAAAGAGCCCCCGATACTTTCCTGGTCCAGGCAAACCATATTTCGTTCAGGAAAAAAAATATAAGAAAGAGGGCAACGAAAGCGACGGGATTAATTAACGAGCCATCAATCACGTCGTCTGTGCACTGCTTCGGGATCGGAAGCCTCTAGAACGGCACTCCCCCACCCTCCGGTCCGCACGCACATGCACATGATGGCACCGCAGACCGGCCGGCCCGATGCGCGGGCACCACCTGGCGGAGGGCGAGTGGTGCGGTGAGCGCACCGCGTGGGGCCCCTCGTGGCAGCGGGCGCGGGCGGCGCCGGCCGCTCACCGGCGGTGCGCGGTAGCGACGGGGTAGAGCTGCGTGGTGCCTCGCCCGCGCGAGCCGCGACGCTGCCGGCGTGCGGGCGGCAGCGCGGCGGTGGCACGGGATCGTCGCCCGTAGGGGTGGAGGCAGGCGAATCTCTCTCAGCGACCCCTCCCGTACGTGGTGGATCTGCGCCGCCGCGACGGCAGCTTCCTCCGATCTCAAATTCTCAACTCATGGAGGCGCAACAGAGGATTCATTGCAATATCTCGATCTAGCGTTTCTTTGAGCATCTAATTGCAGTAATGGGCGATTTTTTTATGAGAAACCCCAGACGTAGACGTAAGCTAACCATTACGATCGAGACAACTGTATGTGCAACTATTAAATCGGCCTCATCAACCAATTACTCCGCTCTGAAGAACATGTCCGACCTTCTTAATTGGTCCGTTCGACGTCAAGGCAGATGTGAAACGACAGTGACGTCTATACTTGGTTATTGCTGTCCTGGTCGATCGGTTGATCTCATCGGCTGGCCAGTTCTATTTGGTTGTAAGTGTGCGTGCATGGAGATAGAGTCCATGGTATCTGTTCATCTGGTCGATCAGGGTCTATGCACGTAACACTTGCTTTTGCACAACTTAAAATAGTAACAATATTTTAACTTTTTTTTTATGAAAACACAGAAGGAAAGGTGCCATATACCGTGCCGTGTCACATAGATGCACATATGAAGCTAATTAATAGTCGTAGAGCAATGTACTCCTTCCATCCAGAAAAGGATGTTACAGATTTTTTTTATGCCATTCTTTTCTGAAGGGAGGGGATATTAAAAAAAAACTCATGTCATTGTTTCACCATGGTGGTCCGTCAAACGATGGCATGGAAGCAAGTGCGGTAGCCCTAGGAGGAGGCTGCGGCGTCCCCTGCCCTGTCGGTTTTCTTGGACAAGAGGGCGATGAGTTGATTGCAAGAGGCGGTTCAGTTATGAGATTTTGTGATTGAACGTGAATCATAGTTGTATTCAACTATGGACACGCAGCAAAAGCTTTAGAGGTCCGTCCAATGCCCTTTTTTGTTAATAACTCAGTCAATGGCTCGCTAATTATCCACAATTTTGCAAAAATTCCCTATAGTAACTTCTGAGCACTAAAGACCCTCTCAACTATGTCACATTTGTTGGTAAGGGCCTTTGTTCCATAACTAGAGTTTTTTCAGGATATGTAGCAGCGCCTTGGTCAGAAATGTTGTGCCCAAATACTAAATCTGAGATCGCGCAAAACTGCATTTTGACAAGTTGGCAAAGACTTGGGAAACCCGAAGTTGCTCCAAAACCACATGCGGATGTTGAAAATGGTCGTGCTAGATTGGACCGTAGAAAAGAAATGAAACACTATCACAAACTTACGTAGAAATGGCGCGAAGAGAGAATTCATTATGCATTGAGAAGTATCATGTGTGATGGTCGGACCGAATGGCATCACGCGGAACTAAAAGTGTATGTGGTGTGTCTTAAAGGCTGTTTTGAATTCATCGTCTCGGGTGCATGCAATTTGATGGTTACCCGCCCACATATCCACCTTAGAGAAGAATCGAATGCTCGCCAGTTCATCCAACAATTCGTCAACCACTAGCAAGAAAATTTTATTTTTGACAGTTAACTCGTCATGTCTTTGGTAATTGCTCTTGCAGAGGGAGGTGGTTCGCATCCGGAAGAGGTCTCTGACACACTTCTTTTACGCAGAAATCAACTGTTGTATGCTACTAATGATTATTATTTTTCCATACATATAGTAGCTTGTCACTTCTCTTAGAGCATTTTTATAAAGTTTTTCTTTGTAATTATTTGGTGGCATGTATTCTTGGTATTTCTCCAAGGGCCGGTAACAAAACACACACTATAGAATAGTTAAAGACCCCAAGATATTTGCATTCAATTATTTGGTGGTACGCGTTCTTAGTTTTTTATCCTGCAACTAGCAAGCGTGCCCATGCGTTGCAACGGGAAAAAAAATTTGTTTGGTGAAGTCACGCAAGGCTTACTAATTTTTTTTCTTACCACACATGTAAAACATAATTCAGGAGTATAGAAAAAAAATAGCCACATAATATCTCAATATTACTCTCCGGCTCATCGTAGGTTCTAGGATTCTTTTGCAAAGAAATATCTCTTCTAATATAATGAGCATTGCTATGTGTGGATCAAAGAAAATAAAAGTCAGACTTAACTATATTTGCAATATGGTGCAAACTGTAGCAATGGTCAACTTTTCTATTCTCCTATTGTATTTCTTCTCTCCTAATATAACTGGCTGTGCTAGTGCTCCTGCATTGCATGCGTTGAACAAAATAAAACATATCTAAACAACAACAGAAAAACTTAAGAAGACATGTACTATTATGCACATTGTAGAATGAATAAAATTTAGATTAGTCCGAGAGTATATATAATGAGTCAGACCTCTGACGCCGTTACAAAAAAGATAAATATCTCAACAAAAGAAAGAAACTTAAGCAGGCATGTAATATGGTGCAAACTGCTACATTATAATAGTCTACTTATAGTAATTGTCTAATTTTAGATGTCCAGGAGAGACTACAGAAGACCAATTTCACAATCAAGAACAGAAAAAGGTACCTCAAAAGCTTCAGATATCAGATATGTCGCTCGAAGTATCAGAGCAGGTTGTTTTGTCCGGATTCAGAGTTTCAGACCAATATGCGCAGGGGGCAAAGCAATCGGTATTCACATGTAACCTAAGCACCAGCAATTGCTCACTCAAGCAACCTGATACGACCAGTGACATGTGGACGATCGACGTTCAACTGCCATCAAACATTCAAACCTCCCAGGCATTAGAAGCGCCGAGTCTAGCATGTTTGTCCTTTTCGTCGCGGTGAGCACTATGATACAGTTGTTTCCGCTGGCTGATGGTCTGCTCCATCGAATGAACATCTTCTTCACCCTAGACGAGCCCACGCCGACGCGGCACCGGAGAAGAACGGCACCTCGGCCTCCCCGCAATGGTGTGGGCGAGCAACGTCTTCCTGGTCCCGGGCGGGCCGACGACCACTTGGGTTATTGAGGAAATCGGCGACCCCTTCCAGGTCGAGCTTGGCCTGGTCGGCGCCGACGAGTCCTAGAAGCAGGGCACCTCTCGGAACTTGTTCTTGAAGCGTCCGAAGTCAATGGGCCCGTCGAGCCGGCCGTACTTTGATAAGCGCACGAGCTCACCTTGCCTCACTTAACGGCGCTCGAAAACTCGTTGTAGCGCCACTGACCGCGTCAGGGATGTCGACGCACGCGGAGGAGGTATGGGGCTCGGAGAGCATGGTGTAAGCGAAGGGGTTCAGCGGCGCCTCGGCCTAGAGCTGCGGGGCCTCGCCGTTGATGACGTAGTACAGGAAGAACATCCTGCGATGACCCAGCACACCACTGCATGGTGTAGTGTGCAAGTCGTTGACATAATACTCACAGAAGGACCTATCCGTGAATATTACATCCATCGGAGTGGTACAACAGAAACATAGCAGGTCCAAGGTAACACTATAGGATTACAACAAAATTCAATACAAAATCTCGAGAACCTCCTCGATACATAGAGGATAGCCTCGTGCAAATGAAATCCAGAGAAGAGCCAATTCGTAGCACTAAGCTGGAGATCAACTCTAGCTCTAACTCCTTATCCACTACTGCTGTTGCCACCACCTTAATCTACTCTATCTGGAATAAGATTATCCGGACTTGTACTCGTTCCTCCAGTAAGTGTGGTCTCCTCCATTGGCAGTGTGATCTCATCGTTATCATTGCTCATGTGTTGTTATCATCGTTGTCATTGCTCCTGCGTTGCTATTGTTGTTGTTCTTCCGTTGATGAAGTAGCGGTTGACTCCTTGTTGAAGGTCTCAATATCGTGATGCACCACCATCAACTCCTTTGAGGGCTCCACAATTCTAAGCAGGGGTCAAAAGGGCAAGAGTGAGTAACCAGCGTTACCCAGCAAGTCCATTATGTACGGTGGGAAGTTTGATGCACTAGCTACAGCTTTAGACTCCAGGGAGCCTTAAGCTTAATGCAAGGTTTTTGTAAACATTTCTTCAAAAGGTAGCTTTTATTCTGAAAACTATGCCCGTCATCCTTCACAGGGCTAGAACTTTCATGGAGTTCCTTTCCTGCAGCGTTCGCAGCTCCTTCCCGGAACAGGGAGTAACATGTTACAATTTTTTACACTCTGCAGAGGTGCGTTACTTTACCCATAAGAGATCAAGACTTTGTTGCACAACCGGGCGATCTTTCCCGTCCACACTCTCTTTGGTGTGGGGCCCAGTTTTTGATCCAAGTCATTCACTGTGCTTCTCCGCACAACGCATGCCCACCCAATTCATGCATAGCGAGTTTACCCCTGATGCTCTACCCCTTCCGGTAGACACCTAGGCTCTCCTTGCAGACCATCCTAGACCCCAGTCGCCGTGGGAATTAAGGGATCCCACCCATATGCATGTAGTCCCGCAAGACCTACAGCCTACGGCACTGGCAGCCCGTTGACATGCATCCGGGAGAAGTACAGATGGCATTTCCCGTCCCATTCCAGGTCTTATGGTTAACGCGTCTTTACGGCGCAATCATTATGAAGGCATTTGTTGTTAAGTCCTAGGTAATACTTTCCTGTGCAAATGGAACCTCCGGTCCTATTCTTCTTACCATGGTCCCATTTGCCAACCATAATAGGTTACCACCAAGCAGGTAGATAGCCAAAAAGTCATATTATTAAAGAAATAGGTTTCATGCTTTCTTTTGTATAAAGGTGATAATATATTAAAGTTTTGCAAATAGTTTTCTAACAAATATTTCAAGAGGTATGAGCAAGTGATGAACTTGCCTGTGATAGAGGTGGCAGTTCATGCCCTTCGGGGTTCTAGGGTTGCGTCAGAACCCGGAGATCTGAAAACAGCAAAGTAGTCCGGGTAAGGACTACTGGAAACACTTGCAATATGCTATTATGCATAGATATGAGATGCGTCGTATATAACTCAAAATACCCAAACTCATAAGTAAGCGCTTCGCGTTATTGATTACTTTGTTAACGGTGAGATGCTTTAAGTTGTTATAACTTTTAGACTTAGGTGTTTGCTATGATTATCGAAGTAATGTTTTACATGAGTAATAAACAACTTACAGATGCTCAATTAAGAATTGCATTTATTTCATAATTTTATTTTATTTAGCTACTTTCAAATAGTAATAACACTAGAGTGATTGATTTTCAAATGAACTCCTTTTTGTGTGTTTTACCTAGGATGAGTAACGGAACAGTCATTTACATTATGGTATTTGAGTTCAAATTTTATGTGTTGAACCTTTATTTCAAATTTATTTTCTTTTTAGAAAACTAGTTGTTTTAGAAGCTAGTACAATTCAATTCCACTTACTACCTTTGAATTAATTACATAAGAAAATTCTTTTCCAATAATTTATTTTAAAATAATTAAAATCATATCCATTTATGGATCTTAGTATTTTTCATTCAATAAAACCTTTTCAATAAATTAAATAAAAATCATATTTTAAATCCTTATAAAATTTGGAGTTGAAAACATATTTTTATTTAATTTTAGGAATTTATTTGCATTTCAAAATTTTAGGTGATGTTTATGTGGCATTTTGGTAATTCTAAACAACTTTTATTTTTAGTTGCTAAATTATGAATGAATTAGCCATATTTAAATAGGTTTCCTTTTTCTAAGAATTTTGGTATATTATTTGTAATTTTCTGAATTACAGAACAAAAGTTATTGAATTTGCAATTTTTAAACATTTCTGGAATTATTTAAATAGCTGCCAGAGGGGTCCCACATGTCAGGGATTTAATCATTTCTGAAAGGATAAACATGGGATGACGTCAGCTGACGTCATCAACCATGGGCAGCGGCCACTCCGGCCCTGCTCCGGCCGACTCCGGCCATCCCCGACCACGCGCACGATCGAGGCGTACCCCGGGGTGGCGGCGCCGCCCCTAAATGGTCGCCGGAGCTACCACGGCGACGAAGCACCGCGGCGGCGCACGGCGGCCGAGCTCGATCTCGAGCTACGGGACGCAATCGAGAGGGCAAACGGAATCAATCGAAGCTTCAGCTCACCGCAGTTGTAGTGGACAAGGTTGTGGCGTTGATGGAGCAACGTCGGCGACGGAATCGAGCTCGACACCGGCGGCTGGCGTTCGGGACGCCGGACGCGTTCCACGGTCTCCGTCCCTCCCAGCACGCGCGCCAGGCACCACCGCGTAGAGGAGGACGAGGCGAACCTCCAGGACATCTCGGACGAGCTTGGAACGGCATGGTTCGTCGGCGATTTGAGGGTGAAGACGGCGGCCGTACGAACTAGGGTTAGGGTTTGCGAGCTCGCTGCTCAGAGAGAGAAAGAAAGAGAGAGAGCGACGCGGAGTGAGGAGAAAAGGGTGATGGGGACGGCTCTCGCTGTTCTTATCCCCTCGACGTTGAGCAGGCAAGCAGGAGGTGGCACGGCGGCAGTCGTTGTCGTCCTTCTGGCCGGAAGAGAAGAAGAAAGAAAAGAAAGAAAAGGCAAATTTATGAATAACCCCCTGGACTTTTCTGTAATTAATGAATCTTTTAAAACAGAAACTTCACATATTTATTTAGGGCTTTTAGATAAGTCCAAAAATCATAGAAAAAATTCATGGAGACTCCTAATATTATAGAGAAGCTCCACGTATTTTTATTTTGAATTTTTGAAACACCTTAGTCACATTTAAAAATAGAGAGATGTTTTGGTCATTTAGATGTGTTCACATTAATCTTAGATACAACCAAGTTCTTATGTTCAAAAGCAATACATGCCATGAACTTGATAAATTACTTATAAATTTATTACAGAGTTGGGATTTATTTATGAGTTACTTGCTTATTTGTATAAGCATGTATAACTTTATTATTCAATATTAATGAGTTTACCAATTTAATATCATTTGTATTTTCCAACTTGGATCTGATTTCCCGCAACCGTTAAAAATGCCTGGAGGTCATGTCAAAATTTATCACATTCACTCTATTCATGAAGTTGAATGATCTCCAATCCCTCCAGGGTTTTATTTTGCGAAAAATTTATTCGAATTTTTAGATGCATGCATACAGATGCACAAAATCATACTTCTACCTTTCATTGGTTGTTAAATGCTGGGGTATTACACATCCGATTTGTTTTGGCCACTCCGCCTGTTTTTTACGTACAAAGGCTCTGCTCCGATCCAAGGACCACCCGCTATTGTCGCTTCTACGGTGCTGCATGTTTCTCCGCTTTGTCGCTGCAGTCTCGGGGATTGCCGGCGCGAGCCAGCCATCACTGCCTGTACCGTCGCCGCCTATTTCTCCGCTTCTTGCCGCGGTCCGGTGGTAGCCAGTCATCATCGCCTCTACCGCCGCATGTTTCTCCGCTTGTTGTCGCGCCGATGAGCTGTACATAGAAACATAACGTACGGCCCGGCTGTTTTGGTTCGGATCAGACTCCGCTCCAAAAACGTACCCAGCACACGGCACCCGTTTTGTGAGAGAAGGAAACCGATATTCTTAGCGATTGACGGAAGGACGGAAACGGGTTTTTGGCGATTGAACGTGTACGAAACCAAACGAGTTATTATAGGTTTGGCTCGAACCGTATTTTCTGACTTACGGGTGGCATAGGTGGGTAATTATATACAGCATGAGTGGTATTTCGGATGACGTACCAAATCAAACCGCGGAAGTCTTATTGCTTTTAATTATTATTAGGTATAGGTAGAAGAACGTAAAAGACGCACATTTTACAAGAGCAGTTAAAAACATCAAGATATTTTCCATTTATTAGTAGTAGTGCCCTGGGCCTGTCGTTTGTGCCAGCGTTGATGATGAGACCAAGAACGTGCAGACCTGTCCGTGAAAGATGAGACAGATCGACCTGCCCGATCCATCATTTTCTATCGCGAATCACTTGGTAGTAAAGGAAACACCGCTGGCCTCTGAGCATTAGGAAATGCACGTTACTAAGCGGCAAGGAGTACGTACGTCCCACTCCGTGACCCACTCGGTTTATATATATATAATTAACGACGTGCTAACTTGGACCGGCCGGAACACCTGATATAAGTAGGAGGGAGGCAGTAGTCCTTTGTGAGACACGAAGCACTGCCGGCCCCTACGTGTACGTGCATGGAAGAGCGAGGCGGTACGTGCTACTGATATATCCAGCTTTAGGCCCGCCCGCCCGCCCAGTACTCGCGTGGGAGCACGTCTGCAGGCAGGTAGCGTGAAGCCTCTCGCTCGCTCGCAGGAGGCAACGGCGGGATCCTGACGGGCCCAATAAAAGGAGGCAAAGAACCAATGCGGCTGCCTGCCTGCCGTGCATGGTACGTGACCAGCTGATGAAACCCAGGCGAGCATCCACCAGCAGCACGTGATCTGGACATCTCACGTGCACCGCCACCACCCAAATCGCCGGAGGAACGAACTAATTAACCCCAAAGGCGAGGCACAGTACGTAGCATCTTTGACCGGAAACAGTGCACGCATGGCCGCATCCTCCTCTCATCTTCTGCCTGGCCGGCCGGCCTTAATTAGTTAGTTTAGCTAAGTAGGCTGGCGTGGATGGATTAGGCTGGCTGACCCCATGCGGATGGCAGTAAACAAATGCATGGTACCACCAGGCGGGCGGCCACCCGGGACCTAGCCTAGCGTAGCGTCGTCTCTGCTGCGGTTCGTTATCCCTTCTGATGGACTGCATTACCTATGTGCAAGTGCTGCAGGCTATGCTTTGCTCCGAGACCACGGAAAGTGGCCGAGCGTGGCTGTGCCGCCGCATGTGCCGGAGAGCGACGCCACGTACGGAGGGGGACGTGCGTGCGACCTCGGCCGAGGCATGCGCAAGGGCCACGTACGCGACCGATCTTAGGATTAGCTAGCGCTTGGTGTTCTTTTTTTCTTGATATATATACTGTATATCTGAGCGGAAGCTGGTGCATCCATGGACAGATGGTAATGAAGATCCGTAGAACAAATTATAGACGAAGGAATCAAATATACAGTGAGTCCCCGCCCCGTGAGATTTTTCGGTGTAACTAAACCACCGATCTGAATTAGTACGATGTGCCGTGGAAACAAGTGTCCGTTCCTGGTGCGGCTGATCATATTCTGATGCTAGCCGATACATGCATTGCGTTGGTCGGTCCTTCTCCGACAGCTCAAACTTTAACTTCGATAGAGATACTTATGCTCCTATATATGACATAACACAAATTAAAGTGGAGTTGAGCTATAGCTACATAGTGTTTATTGCTTTGGTTCCAATGAAAAGGCCGAGAAATCGATCGATCGAGTGCACGTAAATAAGGCTCTCGCAACGATCACATGCACATGGTCCATACCCGAACCTCGGTGGGTGGTGGTCGAGGAGGATAAGAGGTAGGAGTAGTAGCTAGTCGGGCTCGTACGTGGACACGGGCGTTAGGTGCGCCGTTACGAGAGGGCCGGAACACGTACGCACCAGAGTAAACATGCTCACATGGGAAGCCGTACACGAACACCGGCCGGCAGTTGCAAACCATGATACTATAATTAAGCAAGCCATTAAAAGTGGTCGTTTAGGAATTATTAGGACCGGCTGAATTCTGGATCACACCTACTGCATGCATATCGCTCGCGACCCGGCGACCGTGACCTCTAGGGTTCCGCCTCCTCCGTGTCGCCGCCACCGCCACTGCACTCCTCGTCCGACACCGCCCTCCGCCTCCGCTCCTCCGCGCCTTCGCCTCTGCTCCCGGTCGAAGACGCCTCGGCCTCCGCCCTCCGCCTCCGCTCCTCCGCGCCTTCGCCTCTGCTCCCGGTCGAAGACGCCTCGGCCTCCGCCCTCCGCTCCCGGCCGACGAGGCCCGCCGCCCATGACGCCCTCCTCCCTCTGCCGGCCGGCGTCCTCCTCCCTCCGCCGACCGCCGCCGTCCTCCATTGCAAGGTCGACCGGATGTCTACCTCGCAAGCACCGGTAACCGCTCGATTTTCTTCTCATTTATGTACTAATTTTTGTACTAAATCCTTCTAAATTCGAGTGTGTTGATGTTCTAGATAGTGGCAAATTTCTCGAATTTTGTACTAACTGTGTTGGTGCTATTCTGGTTGACAAGTTTAATTTTGGTCACATGTATTTACAATAGAATGTCATCCGGGACCGAAACGTTTTTGTTTTACCCTCCGGTACTTCTACTGGGAACGACAGAAAAAAAAAGAAAGTATCTCGCTCGCGACCCAGCGACCGTGACCTCTAGGGTTCTGCCTCCTCCGCGTCGCCGCCACCGACCGCCGCCGCACTCCTCGTCCGACGCCGCCCTCAGTCCTCCGCCCTCCGCCCTTCGCTCCTCCGCGCCTTAGCCTCCGCTCCCGGTCGAAGACGCCCTGGCCTCCGCCCTCCGCTCCCGGCCGACGAGGCCCGCCGCCGACAACACCCTCTGCCCTCTGCCGGCCGGCGTCCTCCTCCCTCCGCCGACCGCTGCCGTCTTCCGTTGCAAGGTCGACCGGATGTCTACCTCGCAGGCACCGGTAACCGCTCGATTTCCTTCTCATTTATGTACTAATTCCTTCTAAATTCGAGTGTGTTGATGTTCTAGATAGTGGAAAATTTCTAGAATTTTATACTAAATGTGTTGGTGCTATTCTGGTTGACAAGTTTAATTTTTGTCACATGTATCTATCTATCTATCTATCTATCTATCTATCTATCTATCTATCTATCTATCTATCTATCTATCTATCTATCTATCTATCTATACTATTAAATTGAAACCTGCGGTTGTGATGGTACGCCATGGTACGTCGTACGCTCGCTAGCGCTAGGCCACGAAGTGATTTTTTCCGCATCTAATGTTTTCCTTTTCTCGTACGTTTCAACCTAGGGGTATGAAGGAAACAAGTCGGTTACGTTTTTTGTTTTCCTTTTATCCTCCTCCGTTTCAACCTAGGTGTACGATCACGCGCCGCCCCACCCTTGCTATCAATCCACAGTCGCCTCGATTTCCCTGTCCCCTACATATATCTGACGTTGCCGGCAACACGCTGGAAATTGAACACCATCAGCGCTAGCTGCCGCCACGCTTGTGCTTCTGCAACTCATCTCCGATGGATAGGACGCTGCATGATCCAGGTTGGTGCTTTTTTATCTAGGCTAATTAATGTTAATCTCGTGCAGTTATATATGCATGTCTTTTGTGTTTCTACCAATAATCAAGATTAGGACTGACCATGCTATTGTGGAAATTGCAAATTTCTACCTCGGCTACAATCCTACAATCACCTAAGATGCACAATTGAATCATATCTAAGCGAGACCTGGTTTTGCCGTTCCAGTTTTTGCCCAAGCCTACAATCCCCTCTTGATTTAATCCTTTCTTAAGAAGCATAACTGAATCAGCTTTAAGTGAGCCATGGCCATGATGGATGCTTACCATGCGTGTCCTCCCAGTCACAGTCTCATTTTCATCACCTGGACGTCACAGGAGTTGAAGAGAGGCTGTAATTACACAAAGAATAATGTGCCTTTTCTTAATTTGAACCAAATGCGAGAATCAAACACTCGAAAAAGCCACATCTGAATTGAGAGTCACCTGCTCATTAACAACTTAAAGATTAACCACAGTGCGGAAGGTTTTTGCTACTAATGTTATACTACCTCCTATCCAATTTAAGTGGCGTGGAAAAAAAACACTACGCACGTACAAAATTCTACAGAACTGGCAACAGTAATTACGGATCGGAGGGAGAATTTCTTTTTATTTGACTTCTCATGTGAATTCTTTATTGTTTGAAATGGTAGCACTAATATTTTTTCTTTGTTTATGAACCTTGGTGTTGAAGAGTGTTAATCATTTTCCATGCAAAACATGCTTATAAGATGTCACATTAATTATATAAATTATTTGTATATACGATAAGGGGAACATAAGTTGTGTATTTTATAGAAAAATAAATTTGTAGACATGTGGTATTAATTGATATTTGGTAGCTGAGCTTGCAAAATTTTAACAGTTGTGGTGGAACAGTCTTCTAGTTTATTCATATGTGAACCATCTAACCAATTAGTTACAGTGCTTCCCATTGTTAGTACCCTCAAATCGTTGGAGTCAGGAGAGCATGTAGAAACATCAGATGGTAAGTATTCACACGAGAGAACCTGCCTGTGGTAGGATGGTTAGGAGGGTGGTTGTACCCCCAGCCCACAAGAGTTCAAACCCCAGGTTTGACACTGGTGTTTCTCATTTAGGCGGAATATTCTTCAGTGGGAGGCGACGTTCCCGTCGACAGCGAGGCGCCCGTGGTGACTTCGTCAATCCCAAGACTCGACCCGCCGGCTCAGTCTTTCGGAGGTGCTCATAGGGGTAGGGTGTGCGTGCGTGCGTTCATAGGGGTGAGTGTGTGCACGTGTATGTGAGCGTCTGCGTTGTACTGTGTTTCGCAAAAAAAAGTATTCACACGACATTTTTCCATTTGAGTATGGTTATATCTATAGATTTACATTTGTAAATCTAGCCATGCATTGGGTATAATTGCTTCGGAGATTTGGTGGTTCAATTTAACACAGTACACATTGACCTTGCAGAAAGTCCTAGAACACTTCAAGGACTAACGAGTTTTTCAAGTGCTACACTAGATAAAAATCAACAAAGGCGGGACCGTGATAAAGCACGACGAGATAGGCTAACACTCAAGCAGAGAGAGGAATTGAATACACATCGAAGAGCAGCTAGGCAAAATAAAACTATTGAAGAGAGAAATGCTAGCCAGAGGGCAGCTAGGAAAAAACTGACACCCGAGGAGCGTCAAGAGATGAACGCGCGCAGAAGGGCAGCCAGTAACAAGAAGCGAGCAGAGGAGAGGCAAGAAATGAATGCCTGCCGAAGAGCACGTAGGCAGAGCATGCCACCCGAGGAGAGGCAGGCGATGTGAGCTCAACGCAACTGAAAGAGCATGGTTGCCCCAATGTGTGGTTCTGGTAATTAATGACAATCCTTAATGACTAATGTGTGCTTTGGGCTATACTTGTAGGTTTGGTCCATAGCAATGCTTGAACTCCATATGTTGGAGCCAAGGCTAAAAGAAGAAGAGTTTATGTTGATCAAGGCTAAGTGCAAGTTGATCAACACACAAGGCTAGGGATGTACCATGAGGGATCGTATGATCCCATGGTATGGTAAGCAATTGTCAATATAGCCTTGTGAACTAACACATGATCTATGTGCTTGTATCTCTATGTGTGGTTAGGCATTTCTCCATGAGCATGCAACGAAAGGGATATCCTATGTGGCCCATGGAGGATGGCATCACGTGGTGATCGTCATCAAGATAAAGGCCAAGTGAAGATTTGTCGAAGAGTGCCTCTCCCATCTTGGTGTATGGGGGAGCACATTGCGAGTCTTCACCGAGCGGAGCGCAATCAAGAAAGGTGGTCCATCTCGAGAAGACGAAGATCGTCATCATCTAGCTCAAGTGGATTATGCGCAAGGCAAAGGTATGATCTTGATAGGGTTTCTATTTTACCGGTCTCATGATGTTAGTTGAGAGACCGGGTTATAGGATAGATAGCCGTACTATCAAGAGGGGCTCTCGAACGAATATCTTGATCGTATCGTCGTAGAGAGCTCAAACCTTTGCATCCTTGGCATCATCCTTATTGGTTCTTATTTGGCTCTTATCGTGGTGTGGTCTTGGTGCTTGTCGTGCTTGTCATGACAAGGCCAAGTTCACCGAAAACAGATTTCGTATGCATCTTCTCTTGCGTTTTCGTTTTTTGGAGATTTTGCCGGTCCATCCGTGCGGAAGGTTTCACTCTTCCATTTATTAGCAAAATCTCCCTTGCTTGGTTTCAATATTTCTTCTTTTTATTGGGTAGCTCTTGTCGTCCTCTTTCCAACAAAATTGGATTCACCTCGATCGGAGTTTCCTAGCAAAAGTTATTCAGTTTCAGGGTTTTGCTGTTTTTCTCTGTGCAGCGGTAGTACCGCCGGCAGTACCGCCGGTGGTACCGCCAGCAGTGCCGCCAGCACTACCGCCAGGGAGGTGCTCTGTTAGCCCTCAGCGGCAGTACCGCCGCCTCTGGCGGTAGTACCGCTCCTGAGGAATTTGAGCCCTCTCCTGGGCTGTGCAGCACCGCCAGCACTACCGCCAGGGAGGTGCTCTGTTAGCCCTCAGCGGCAGTACCGCCGCCTCTGGCGGTAGTACCGCTACTGGGGACTTTGAACCCTCTCCTGGGCTGTGCAGCACTGCCAGCAGTGCCGCCAGCACTGCCGCCGTTTAGCCCCTCTGTTGCGCGCCAGCGGCAGTACCGCCAGTGCGGGCTTGTTTTGCTAGCCGTTGGGCGGCTGAAACGCATGGGGCGGCAGTACCGCCAACACTGGCGGTAGTACCGCCCCTGCGCGATTCTGCCCTCCCAACGGCTAGATTTTTCAGGGCACCTATTTAAGGGCCCTTCTTCCCCAATAGGTACCTAACTCTTTGCACTCTCTCTCTCCTCCATTGTTGCACATCTTGAGAGCTTGATTCCTCCACTTCCCTCCAATGATTCTTGCCCATCTTTAGGGAAACAAGAGAGGAGATCTAGATCTACCATTTCACCAATCAATTCCTCCTCTAACTGAGGGGAACCTAGTAGATCTAGATTTTGGAGTTCTTAGTGTTTCTTCTTTGTTCTTCCTCTCAAATCCCTCCCTAGCATTAGTTGCTTTGTTTGGATTTCGGAGAGAAGGACTTGACCACTTAGTGTGTTCTTTCCATTACATTTGGTGCATCGGTTTGAGTTCCCCACGGTGATACGTGAGATTGAAGTTCGAGAAGCTTGTTACTCTTGGGTGCATAGGGCTCCCAAGAGCTTGTGCCTCTTGGGTGCATTGTGCACCCTAGACGGTTGTGTGTGCTACGGGAGCCTCCTATTGTGTGGAGGTAGGCTCGGGCAAATTGTACGGGTTTGGTCAACACCCCAAGAAGACCTCATTGTACGGGTTTGGTCAACGCCCTCAAGACGACCTCATAGTGGATGAGCAAATCCCCCATCGGGTATTCCCCACGGGAGGAGCTCACGGAGAATAGGGTGAGCACGAACGTGCTTGTAGGAGGGCCAAGGAGCCTCCACACCTCTCCAACGTAGACGTACTTCCATTGGGAAGGAACTACGGGAAACAAACCTCCGTCTCCACTTGTGTCGGTTATCTCTATAACCAACCCCCTTTACTTATGCATTTACTTTGTGATAGCCATCGAGCTTGAAGTTATATATCTTGCTATCCTTGTTGTTAACTTGCCTAGCATAAGTTGTTGGTGCACATAGGTGAACCTAGTATATTAGGTTTTGTGCTTGATAAAGTAAACGTTAGTTTTATTCCGCATTTATTCAAGCCCTAAGCGTAAAAGTTTTAAAGCGCCTATTCACCCCCCCTCTAGGCGACATCTCGTTCTTTCAATTGGTATCAGAGCAAGGTCTCTCCTTGTTAGGCTTCACCGCCTAGAGAGCAAAGATGTCGTTTAGGGAATTAGTGCACGATCCCACTTTTATATTCGATGGCACAAATTATGTTACTTGGAAAATTCGCATGCTTAATCTTTTTAGGGACATAAGTCCAAATATAGAGAGAATCTTAGATATGGGATTTCCTCCTCCAAAGGACTCCCAAAAGTTGTCTTTAGAGGATGAGGAAATCTCTTATCTTGATTGTCTAGTATCTAATGCAATTGTCCATGTTTTGAGTGACATAGTTCTCGGGTCAATCATGCCTTATGGAAATGCTCATGAGCTATGGACGAAGCTTCAAGATAAATATGGAAAGTCCAAGATTGATGAGGATGATTGTTCTCCTTCCACCTCCGGACGTGATGAGTTCTCAACTTCTTCTACTTCACCTACATGTGGTAAGCCACAATCAAATGGTATGGTGAGTAGTGCTAGGTATTGCAATGTTGATAGTGATTTTACTATTGATAATTCTTTGTCTCTATCCCATTGCAATGCTTCATCTATGGACTCTAACACATATGGCTCGATAAATGTTTCACATGCTTGTGTTAATAGTCCATGCATATCATGTAGAAATTGCATGAATAAATCTCATGATGATATGCTAGCTATATCTTGTTTCCATGATCAAAATGCTTGTGTTTCCTCTAGTTCTTGTGTTCCTAACAATGTAGAGGAAATCCAACTCTCTATAAAACAAGATATTAATTTAAGTGATGCATCGACCAATGGTTCATCTTCATCAACTATCTTTTGCCTTATGGCTAAATCTACAAGTAATGATGATGATGATAATAATGATAATGATGCTCTCTTAGATAAGATGAAAAATGTTGTCCTTCATGCTCTTTGTAAAAATGATAATGCTTCCTCTACTTTCTTAAACATCATGGCTATTTTTTATGAGAGTAAGAATGTTATTGACGAGTATGAAGACACCATTGAGAAAATGGAAGCTCGTGAGCGTGATTATGCCAATGAGATTGCGGACTTCTCTATTGCTCTTGAAGAAGAGCAAGGTCGTAGGTTGACCCTTGAGGAAACTCTTGTGAATCTTAAGGAGTCTAGTAATCTAGATATGTCTAAATTAAGAAAAGAACATGATCATTCTCAAGCTCTTGCTAAAATATTAAAAACTAAAAATGGTGAGCTTGTTGTTGAAAATGTTAGACTTCTTGAGGCTAATGAGAAGCTTGAAAAGGAATTCAAGTCCTTGGAAGGTTCTCTCGCTAATCTCACTAAGTCTCATGATCAACTCCAAGCTCAAATGCTAAAAGAGCTTCCTACTTGTTCTCCTATTGCTATTAATGATGATGCTTGTGCTAGTAACTCTACTTCTTGTGAAGCATCCATTTTAAAGGAGAATGTTGAGCTAAGGGCTCAACTTGATTTGCTAACTAGCAATTATGGGAAATTGGAAGAAAGTCACAAGGAGCTATCTAGCTCTCATGATGATCTTCTAGTATCCCATGATTGGCTAAAGTTAGCTCATGAGGCTATCACTACCAAGGTAACATCTAGTGAGCCTCATGTGGACAATGGCACATCCTCTACTAATAATGCTATATTGCCATGTGCTATTCCTCGTAGTTCATCCACTCACAATGTTGGCACATCATGTGATGAATTACTTTTCTTGCCTTGTTGCTCTAACAATGATGCATCTACCTCCTCTAGTTCTTGTGTTATCACTAACCATGTAGAGGAAAGGAATGAGATCAAGGCCCAAGCCACTTCTTTGAAGAAAGGCTTGGAAAAGCGTCATGAAGGGAAGACCACACTTGACAACTTGTTGAGTGTGCAACAATCCCCCAATGACAAGAGTGGACTTGGATTCAACTCCAACAACAAGAACAAGTCCAAGATCAACAAGAAGAATGGCCAAGAACAAGTCAAGAATTCGGCCAAGATCACTTGCTTGAAGTGCAAGATCGAATGGCATCACGTTAGAGATTGCCCTATGAAGAAGAAGCCTCTCAATGAGAAGCAACTAGGGAAGCGACCTCCTGTTCAATCTCATGCTCAACCACGAGTTGAACAAAGGCCACCTCCTAAGAAGACTCATGCTATTGCTTCTCGAGTTGAGGAGCCTATCAAGAAGAAAGGGAAGAGTCGGTGTTGCTACCTATGCCGTGATAAGGGTCACGTGGCTTCTTCATGCACAAACGGTACCCTATCCAACCCAATTATCATTGAGGATGTTTACTCTATTAGGAAGGATAGGGTTGCAATGTGTTTGCCAAATATTTGGGTGCTCAAAGTGGTGTCAAGAAAAGAACCATTTGGGTACCCAAACCTATTGTGACTAACATCTTAGGACCGAACTTTATTGGGGACCAACAAGCTCAAACTTGATCAATAGGTTGTGTTGGAGGACATTGGAGACTTGGCTATCTTATGAAGAACTAAGGGATCTTCATGGTTATATTTCCTCAAGCCAAGTCATTTGGATTATCACATATCTATCTTATACCCAATGTTCCTCCTTGCGGTAACTTGTACTTAACTCATTTACATTGAAAGTTACTTGCCCCCTTGCATGTGTTAGTTATGTTCCTAGCATATGTTTGTATATGATGTGCTTCTTTCCTACTTATCTTGAGAAATCAAGTATGTGTATGTTAGTTGTGTATCATGTATGTGTAAACTTTGTGTTGATCCGTTTATTGGATCTTGTGTGGATTTTATTTGGCTCTTTTGGGAGATTAATGGACTATACCAATTTTGGGTGAGTGACTTGCTTTGTGCACTTCACAACCCCAAAAATGTGCATTCATGATGTACAACACATAGTATTGATATAGCAAGATTATCTAGTATCTATGTGGTATGTATCATTCATGAGAAATTCAAATTCTATAATGTCCATTAATTTCTCTAGTTGGTTTTTTAGTTGCCTCTTGTTAGAAAGAAATGGATCATCACGTTATGGGGGAGTAATAAGCTATGTGCCTATTACAATCCTAGAAAATGTGAACATTTGAGGTTTTGCCACTTGGATTTGATATTGTATATTATCCTATTCCTATGTGGCATGCTTGCTCGAACAAGTTCCAATTTTACTGAGTGCTCCTATTTGGTTTTCTTTGAATCTTGTTCATTTGAGTTTTGCTTGGTGTGGTTTTCCTCAAATATGTATTTCCAGATGCTATTTGAGAAATCATTCGCTACATATTATTTTAACCATGGCTTTGCCGGTTGGTTCGAATAGTTGGAGCTACCAACAAACTCTATCAAATATGGCATTGCTTTAATTCTTATCTTTTGCCATATGATTTATCTTGCAAGGATATTCTTAGATATCTCTATCACCGGGAAATATTTCCTTTTACTCATTGTCCTTGGACAATTGATATTCATATTCGTGGTAGAATATTTGTGATTATCCTTCATTGGCCTTTGCTCTTATTTGCCTTATCTCTTGCCAAGTTATTATTTTGCGTTGACTCCCTTTGTTTTCCTTGCCCCTTGAGGATCTTTATGTCTTATTGATCTTGTTAGTGCTTTAAATGGCATATGAGGAGTAATGAACCCTTGTGTGTGCGTTTTGTCATGACAAGGCCAAGTTCACCGAAAACAGATTTCGTATGCATCTTCTCTTGCGTTTTCGTTTTTTGGAGATTTTGCCGGTCCATCCGTGCGGAAGGTTTCACTCTTCCATTTATTAGCAAAATCTCCCTTGCTTGGTTTCAATATTTCTGCTTTTTATTGGGTAGCTCTTGTCGTCCTCTTTCCAACAAAATTGGATTCACCTCGATCGGAGTTTCCTAGCAAAAGTTATTCAGTTTCAGGGTTTTGTTGTTTTTCTCTGTGCAGCTGTAGTACCGCCGGCAGTACCGCCGGTGGTACCGCCAGCAGTGCCGCCAGCACTACCGCCAGGGAGGTGCTCTGTTAGCCCTCAGCGGCAGTACCGCCGCCTCTGGCGGTAGTACCGCTCCTGAGGAATTTGAGCCCTCTCCTGGGCTGTGCAGCACCGCCAGCACTACCGCCAGGGAGGTGCTCTGTTAGCCCTCAGCGGCAGTACCGCCGCCTCTGGCGGTAGTACCGCTACTGGGGACTTTGAACCCTCTCCTGGGCTGTGCAGCACTGCCAGCAGTGCCGCCAGCACTGCCGCCGTTTAGCCCCTCTGTTGCGCGCCAGCGGCAGTACCGCCAGTGCGGGCTTGTTTTGCTAGCCGTTGGGCGGCTGAAACGCATGGGGCGGCAGTACCCGCCAACACTGGCGGTAGTGCCGCCCCTGCGCGATTCTGCCCTCCCAACGGCTAGATTTTTCAGGGCACCTATTTAAGGGCCCTTCTTCCCCAATAGGTACCTAACTCTTTGCACTCTCTCTCTCTCCTCCATTGTTGCACATCTTGAGAGCTTGATTCCTCCACTTCCCTCCAATGATTCTTGCCCATCTTTAGGGAAACAAGAGAGGAGATCTAGATCTACCATTTCACCAATCAATTCCTCCTCTAACTGAGGGGAACCTAGTAGATCTAGATTTTGGAGTTTTTAGTGTTTCTTCTTTGTTCTTCCTCTCAAATCCCTCCCTAGCATTAGTTGCTTTGGTTGGATTTCAGAGAGAAGGACTTGACCACTTAGTGTGTTCTTTCCATTACATTTGGTGCATCGGTTTGAGTTCCCCACAGTGATACGTGAGATTGAAGTTCGAGAAGCTTGTTACTCTTAGGTGCATAGGGCTCCCAAGAGCTTGTGCCTCTTGAGTGCATTGTGCACCCTAGACGGTTGTGTGTGCTATGGGAGCCTCCTATTGTGTGGAGGTAGGCTCGGGCAAATTGTACGGGTTTGGTCAACACCCCAAGAAGACCTCATTGTACGGGTTTGGTCAATGCCCTCAAGACGACCTCATAGTGGATGAGCAAATCCCCCATCGGGTATTCCCCACGGGAGGAGCTCACGGAGAATAGGGTGAGCACGTACGTGCTTGTAGGAGGGCCAAGGAGCCTCCACACCTCTCCAACGTAGACGTACTTCCATTGGGAAGGAACTACGGGAAACAAACCTCCGTCTCCACTTGTGTCGGTTATCTCTATAACCAACCCCCTTTACTTATGCATTTACTTTGTGATAGCCATCGAGCTTGAAGTTATATATCTTGCTATCCTTGTTGTTAACTTGCCTAGCATAAGTTGTTGGTGCACATAGGTGAACCTAGTATATTAGGTTTTGTGCTTGATAAAGTAAACGTTAGTTTTATTCCGCATTTATTCAAGCCCTAAGCATAAAGTTTTAAAGCGCCTATTCACCCCCCCTCTAGGCGACATCTCGTTCTTTCAATTGGTATCAGAGCAAGGTCTCTCCTTGTTAGGCTTCACCGCCTAGAGAGCAAAGATGTCGTTTAGGGAATTAGTGCACGATCCCACTTTTATATTCGATGGCACAAATTATGTTACTTGGAAAATTCGCATGCTTAATCTTTTTAGGGACATAAGTCCAAATATAGAGAGAATCTTAGATATGGGATTTCCTCCTCCAAAGGACTCCCAAAAGTTGTCTTTAGAGGATGAGGAAATCTCTTATCTTGATTGTCTAGTATCTAATGCAATTGTCCATGTTTTGAGTGACATAGTTCTCGGGTCAATCATGCCTTATGGAAATGCTCATGAGCTATGGACGAAGCTTCAAGATAAATATGGAAAGTCCAAGATTGATGAGGATGATTGTTCTCCTTCCACCTCCGGACGTGATGAGTTCTCAACTTCTTCTACTTCACCTACATGTGGTAAGCCACAATCAAATGGTATGGTGAGTAGTGCTAGGTATTGCAATGTTGATAGTGATTTTACTATTGATAATTCTTTGTCTCTATCCCATTGCAATGCTTCATCTATGGACTCTAACACATATGGCTCGATAAATGTTTCACATGCTTGTGTTAATAGTCCATGCATATCATGTAGAAATTGCATGAATAAATCTCATGATGATATGCTAGCTATATCTTGTTGCCATGATCAAAATGCTTGTGTTTCCTCTAGTTCTTGTGTTCCTAACAATGTAGAGGAAATCCAACTCTCTATAAAACAAGATATTAATTTAAGTGATGCATCAACCAATGGTTCATCTTCATCAACTATCTTTTGCCTTATGGCTAAATCTACAAGTAATGATGATGATGATAATAATGATGATGTTGATAATGATGCTCTCTTAGATAAGATGAAAAATGTTGTCCTTCATGCTCTTCGTAAAAATGATAATGCTTCCTCTACTTTCTTAAACATCATGGCTATTTTTGATGAGAGTAAGAATGTTATTGATGAGTATGAAGACACCATTGAGAAAATGGAAGCTCGTGAGCGTGATTATGCCAATGAGATTGCGGACTTCTCTATTGCTCTTGAAGAAGAGCAAGGTCGTAGGTTGACCCTTGAGGAAACTCTTGTGAATCTTAAGGAGTCTAGTAATCTAGATATGTCTAAATTAAGAAAAGAACATGATCATTCTCAAGCTCTTGCTAAAATATTAAAAACTAAAAATGGTGAGCTTGTTGTTGAAAATGTTAGACTTCTTGAGGCTAATGAGAAGCTTGAAAAGGAATTCAAGTCCTTGGAAGGTTCTCTCGCTAATCTCACTAAGTCTCATGATCAACTCCAAGCTCAAATGCTAAAAGAGCTTCCTACTTGTTCTCCTATTGCTATTAATGATGATGCTTGTGCTAGTAACTCTACTTCTTGTGAAGCATCCATTTTAAAGGAGAATGTTGAGCTAAGGGCTCAACTTGATTTGCTAACTAGCAATTATGGGAAATTGGAAGAAAGTCATAAGGAGCTATCTAGCTCTCATGATGATCTTCTAGTATCCCATGATTGGCTAAAGTTAGCTCATGAGGCTATCACTACCAAGGTAACATCTAGTGAGCCTCATGTGGACAATGGCACATCCTCTACTAATAATGCTATATTGCCATGTGCTATTCCTCGTAGTTCATCCACTCACAATGTTGGCACATCATGTGATGAATTACTTTTCTTGCCTTGTTGCTCTAACAATGATGCATCTACCTCCTCTAGTTCTTGTGTTATCACTAACCATGTAGAGGAAAGGAATGAGATCAAGGCCCAAGCCACTTCTTTGAAGAAAGGCTTGGAAAAGCGTCATGAAGGGAAGACCACACTTGACAACTTGTTGAGTGTGCAACAATCCCCCAATGACAAGAGTGGACTTGGATTCAACTCCAACAACAAGAACAAGTCCAAGATCAACAAGAAGAATGGCCAAGAACAAGTCAAGAATTCGGCCAAGATCACTTGCTTGAAGTGCAAGATCGAATGGCATCACGTTAGAGATTGCCCTATGAAGAAGAAGCCTCTCAATGAGAAGCAACTAGGGAAGCGACCTCCTGTTCAATCTCATGCTCAACCACGAGTTGAACAAAGGCCACCTCCTAAGAAGACTCATGCTATTGCTTCTCGAGTTGAGGAGCCTATCAAGAAGAAAGGGAAGAGTCGGTGTTGCTACCTATGCCGTGAGAAGGGTCACGTGGCTTCTTCATGCACAAACGGTACCCTATCCAACCCAATTATCATTGAGGATGTTTACTCTATTAGGAAGGATAGGGTTGGCAATGTGTTTGCCAAATATTTGGGTGCTCAAAGTGGTGTCAAGAAAAGAACCATTTGGGTACCCAAACCTATTGTGACTAACATCTTAGGACCGAACTTTATTGGGGACCAACAAGCTCAAACTTGATCAATAGGTTGTGTTGGAGGACATTGGAGACTTGGCTATCTTATGAAGAACTAAGGGATCTTCATGGTTATATTTCCTCAAGCCAAGTCATTTGGATTATCACATATCTATCTTATACCCAATGTTCCTCCTTGCGGTAACTTGTACTTAACTCATTTACATTGAAAGTTACTTGCCCCCTTGCATGTGTTAGTTATGTTCCTAGCATATGTTTGTATATGATGTGCTTCTTTCCTACTTATCTTGAGAAATCAAGTATGTGTATGTTAGTTGTGTATCATGTATGTGTAAACTTTGTGTTGATCCGTTTATTGGATCTTGTGTGGATTTTATTTGGCTCTTTTGGGAGATTAATGGACTATACCAATTTTGGGTGAGTGACTTGCTTTGTGCACTTCACAACCCAAAAATGTGCATTCATGATGTACAACACATAGTATTGATATAGCAAGATTATCTAGTATCTATGTGGTATGTATCATTCATGAGAAATTCAAATTCTATAATGTCCATTAATTTCTCTAGTTGGTTTTTAGTTGCCTCTTGTTAGAAAGAAATGGATCATCACGTTATGGGGGAGTAATAAGCTATGTGCCTATTACAATCCTAGAAAATGTGAACATTTGAGGTTTTGCCACTTGGATTTGATATTGTATATTATCCTATTCCTATGTGGCATGTTTGCTCGAACAAGTTCCAATTTTACTGAGTGCTCCTATTTGGTTTTCTTTTGAATCTTGTTCACTTGAGTTTTGCTTGGTGTGGTTTTCCTCAAATATGTATTTCCATATGCTATTTGAGAAATCATTCGCTACATATTATTTTAACCATGGCTTTGCCGGTTGGTTCGAATAGTTGGAGCTACCAACAAACTCTATCAAATATGGCATTGCTTTAATTCTTATCTTTTGCCATATGATTTATCTTGCAAGGATATTCTTGGATATCTCTATCACCGGGAAATATTTCCTTTTACTCATTGTCCTTGGACAATTGATATTCATATTCGTGGTAGAATATTTGTGATTATCCTTCGTTGGCCTTTGCTCTTATTTGCCTTATCTCTTGCCAAGTTCTTATTTTGCGTTGACTCCCTTTGTTTTCCTTGCCCCTTGAGGATCTTTATGTCTTATTGATCTTGTTAGTGCTTTAAATGGCATATGAGGAGTAATGAACCCTTGTGTGTGCGTTTTGTATTCAAATGCAAATCCTAAAGATAATGCACGAATCTTGGGGGAGCTTTTCTTTATTATTTAGAACACTATCTTATCAATTGACATTTGATCATTTCAATTGGCAGTTAATTTCTTTCCTTGGTGTTTATGGAAGACAAACCTTTTCTTTTAGGCTTTGTGCCATCTTGAAAAATATAAAGAGTGCTTGGTTTATTTATTGTAACCTTGCTCTCTTTTGGGAGTTTGCTTTCTCATTTCTTGTTTTGTGTCTTATCTTCTTAAATGAGAAAACCCAATGAGCATTTATCTTTTCATCTTATCTTCTATGCTCATTGATCTTGCTTAGGTACCTTCAATTGTATCTATTGAAATTTATATCTCATCCATAGATATTTGTTTCAATTGGTATCTCTTATGGGAGCTTTGATACCTTGTTTCTTGATTTTATTTTACTTGATGCCTTTCAAGTAATACTCTTCTCTTGGTATCTTTGCCTCTTGCGGGTATCCTATTTTCAATTGGCGTCTTACCTTGCATGTGTTGTTTGATTTGATTCCTATTGATACCTCACTTCATGTGTTGATGTGTTGGAATCAATCATTGGTTGTTTTGATTTTTCCTTGATCATGTGTTGATTTGGATTTTGATATAATTTGGGCAACCTTTTCGTATCACACCTTGGTGTGCCTACTTTTGGTTTACTTGGTGTTTCTGTCCAAATTGTATCTTTTTGGTTCTAGAAAGTCTTTGCATGAATTTTTATTAATATATATATCTTATGGCATGCTTGTCTTTTTGTTCCAATATATAGGGTATACTCCACCAAATCCTATTCGGCTAAGATGTGCATGAAATTCAATTTCATATCTATATGCACATATTTATGTGGAGCGTGTCCTATATATTGTAGTGTATCTAACTACTATGGGACCCAATGAGTTTGGGAACCATTTTGTACTTGAATTGTGTTTTAGGTACCATGGAGATGCATTGGATGCTTCCCTCATTCATAAGGAAGGTGTTCTCACCATGTGATTATAGGAGTCAAGCTACGATGATTAACGAACTCTCATCTTCTTCTTCACCAATGACATTTCGGTAATAAGTATCTACCTCATGCATACTTTTCTAGTTTCAACCTTGTGTAGGTTGCTTCTTGGCATGAAATGCTTTTATATGCAATTGTTGTGGTTTTGGCCTATTTCCTTCACTTGGTATATCTTTGTGATATTTGTGTTGAAATTGCAAAATCTTTCCTTCAATTGATATCCTCTTTGTGATACTTGTTGCCATATCTCAAAGCGTCTCCACTATCTTTTGTTCCCTTAGTGATATGTGTGATGTCTTTGATGTGTTTGAAGTTCATCTATATACAATAAGATAAATTTAAGCTATGTGCTATGCTTTTAAGCAATAATCTTATTTGTGTATTTATGACTTCCCTTTGGATACCTTGTTCTCTTCTTCTCTAACCATTTCGTATGTACATATTTCTTTGTGAGTGTATATCATCAATGATTTATCTACTTAGAAACCTATACATATGAGAGAGGCAACTTTTTCAATTGGTATCCTTTTCTTTTCGAGTCACCTTGATTATTATCTTTGATTCTTTGGTGGCTTCAAAAAGAAATTCGCTCATGAGTGCTTGTCTTACCTTTATTTGCATTTTTACGCACTCATGTTTTATTGAAGATCTTTGACTTCATGCTTATCATGGTGAGCATGTTGATTTGTATTTCCTAAATGTTCTCACTAGCTTTTGGCTTTTTTCAATTGGTTTTAGTTTCCAATTGGTATCCTTGACCTTGTGAACATTTTTTTTAAAAGATCTTCTTTGTATCTTGGTTGGGCCTCTCTTATGTTGAATCTTTTCAATTGGTATCTTCTCATGGCACAACCATATCTTTGGTGCAAGTGCTATGTTTCGCTTTAGTTTTATGCATTCGTGCACTTGTTGTGTGTTCTAGATGATTTTGGTGGAGTGAGGATTCCATTTTTGTGCACTCTTCTATAGTGCATGACCATTGGGGAGCCTCTCCATTTTCATTTAGAACACTCTTTTCGGATCTTTTCGATTGCTTTTCTCCCTTTGTGGAGATGTTTAAAAAGGGATGTCATCTTATTTGCAATCTTTAGATCCTTCAATATAGTTTGATTTCCTCTACCTATTCGTCATTGAATATGTGCATTTGATTTCACTCATATCTTGAGAAATGCACAGCTCATGGAGGAACTCATATTATATTGGCCTTCTAAATTTTTCCTCCCATTTCGGCAATAGATGCCAATGGGGGAGAAGTTTAGAGGGTTTAAGGGGATTTGGTTTTATGCTTTTGTTTGGTTCTTAAGCATTTGCCTTTATGATCTTGCGTGCTTGCTTGTTTGTCTTGCAAGTACGCTTAATTCATTATATAAACCCTCTTAAAAGGGATTGTCATCAATTAACAAAATGGGGGGAGATTGAAAGAGCATGGTTGCCCATGTGTGGTTTTGGTAATTAATGACAATCCTTAAGGACTAATGTGTGCTTTGAGCTATACTTGTAGGTTTGGTCCATAGCAATGCTTGAACTCCATATGTTGGAGTCAAGGCTAAAAGAAGAAGAGTTTATGTTGATCAAGGCTAAGTGCAAGTTGATCAACACACAAGGCTAGGGATGTACCATGAGGGATCGTATGATCCCATGGTATGGTAAGCAACTGTAAATATAGCCTTGTGAACTAACCCGTGATCTATGTGCTTGTATCTCTATGTGTGGTTAGGCATTTCTCCATGAGCATGCAACGAAAGGGATATCCTATGTGGCCCATGGAGGATGGCGTCACATGATGATCGTCATCAAGATAAAGGCCAAGTGAAGATTTGTCGAAGAGTGCCTCTCCCATCTTGGTGTATGGGGGAGCACATTGAGAGTCTTCACCGAGCGGAGCGCAATCAAGAAAGGTGGTCCATCATGCGCAAGGCAAAGGTATGATCTTGATAGGGTTTCTATTTTACCGGTCTCATGATGTTAGTTGAGAGACCGGGTTATAGGATAGATAGCCGTACTATCAAGAGGGGCTCTCGAACGAATATCTTGATCATATCGTCATAGAGAGCTCAAACCTTTGCATCCTTGGCATCATCCTTATTGGTTCTTATTTGGCTCTTATCGTCGTGTGGTCTTGGTGCTTGTCGTGCTTGTCATGAGAAGGCCAAGTTCACCGAAAACAGATTTCGTATGCATCTTCTCTTGCGTTTTCGTTTTTTTTGGAGATTTTGCCGGTCCATCCGTGCGGAAGGTTTCACTATTCCATTTATTAGCAAAATCTCCCTTGCTTGGTTTCAATATTTCTTCTTTTTGTTGGGTAGCTCTTGTCGTCCTCTTTACAACAAAATTGGATTCACCTCGATCGGAGTTTCCTAGCAAAAGTTATTCAGTTTCAGGGTTTTGCTGTTTTTCTCTATGCAGCGGTAGTACCGCCGGTGGTACCGCCAGTAGTGCCGCCAGCACCACCTAGCATTAGTTGCTTTGGTTGGATTTCGGAGAGAAGGACTTGACCACTTAGTGTGTTCTTGTCATTGCATTTGGTGCATCGGTTTGAGTTCCCACGGTGATACGTGGGATTGAAGTTCGAGAAGCTTGTTACTCTTGGGTGCATAGGGCTACCAAGAGCTTGTGCCTCTTGGGTGCATTGTGCACCCTAGACGGTTGTGTGTGCTACGGGAACCTCCTATTGTGTGGAGGTAGGCTCGGGCAAATTGTACGGGTTTGGTCAACGCCCCAAGAAGACCTCATTGTACGTGTTTGGTCAACGCCCTCAAGACGACCTCATAGTGGATGAGCAAATCCCCCATCGGGTATTCCCCACGGGAGGAGCTCACGGAGAATAGGGTGAGCACGGACGTGCTTGTAGGAGGGCCAAGGAGCCTCCACACCTCTCCAACGTAGACGTACTTCCATTAGAAAGGAACTACGGGAAACAAACCTCCGTCTCCACTTGTGTCGGTTATCTCTATAACCAACCCCCTTTACTTATGCATTTACTTTGTGATAGCCATCGAGCTTGAAGGTATATATCCTGCTATCCTTGTTGTTAACTTGCCTAGCATAAGTTGTTGGTACCATAGGTGAACCTAGTATATTAGGTTTTGTGCTTGATAAATTAAACGTTAGTTTTATTCCGCATTTATTTAAGCCCTAAGCGTAAAAGTTTTAAAGCGCCTATTCACCCCCCCTCTAGGCGACATCTCGTTCTTTCAGCAACGCATACCTCGAGGCAAAGCGGAACACCCCTTGCACTGAATCCATCGCAATGCGTCGCCCTGGTGCACATCTCTTTTGAATCACTATGTATGTTTTGAGGTCTTTGTATGCCCAGTCTATATTTGTCAGTAACAAGCAATCATTGTAGGATTATAAATTGTAGCTTGTAGTTTTTCTTTTTTACTTTCCTCGTCAACTATAGATAACTTATATTGGTGATTAATTTTTATTATTTCCTATATAGCTTTTGAGTTATGACCATTAGGACCTCTGGCACATGAATTAGAACAATCAATTTTACTGCTGTTATTTTCTGTTAACTACTCATCATTTTCAATATTTCCTGTGACATAGCTACAGCTATATCTTGTGTCAATTGCGCAATCTGCCAAAGAAGCAAGAAAAATCATTATGTATTTTACATTTTGTAATTGAGAGGAGAGAGCGAGAGTTGTGGTATAAAAATATTGATTAAAAATTATATTTCTTTGCCTACCATCCACATTATGGGGAATATTAATGTGCATTATGTTTACGTGTGTGCGTCGATAGAGCAAACTTTGGAGCCCGTGGCAACGCACGGGCATTTTGCTAGTTTACAATAGAATGCCATCAGGGACCGAAACATTTGGTTTTACCCTCCGGTACTTCTACTGGGAACGACAGAAAAAAAGGAAAATGTATCTCGCTTGCGACCCAGCAACTGTGACCTCTAGGGTTCCGCCTCCTCCATGTCGCCGCCGCACTCCTCGTCCGACGCCGCCCTCCGTCCTCCGCCCTCCACCTCCGCGCCTTCGCCTCCGCTCCCGGTCGAAGACGCCCCGGCCTGTGCCCGCCGCAGACGACGCTCCTCCCTCTGCCGACCGCCGCCGTCCTCCGTTGAAATGTCGACCGGATGTCTACCTCGCAGGCACCGGTAACCGCTCGATTTCCTTCTCATTCATGTACTAATTTATGTACTAATTCCTTCTAAATTCGAGTGCGTTGATGTTCTAGATAGTGGCAAATTTCTAGAATTTTTAATTTTTGTGCTTATGTGTACGTGCTGGTAAGGATTACGAGTCGATGAGTCGAGCCGATTCGTTGGGGGTACCGACTCATGGACTAATTGTGACTAGTCTAGACTACTGCTCGACTAGTCGACATGTACTTCGGCAGTCAGATATGTGGCTGAGACCTCATGTTTGATACTTCTCCAACACAGATTAGATACGGCCCAGCTAGAACTAGGCCCAGCCCATACAAGGAGGTATAATTAACCCTAGGTGACCAGCCTGATTCGATCCCCCTTCCTCTCACTGCCGTACTCCCGTCCCGAGTCAGTACCCTAGGCGGCGGCGCGGCGCCACCAGATCCAGCGTCGGCCTCATCCCGCAAATCCTATATATCGCCCGCTGGCGATGGATCTGCGACCCGTCGCCTGAAGGGGGAGGCGCGCGTCGGTTAGATGGGCAGCCCATCAGGTGATTTTTTTTCCTTCTTTCGTTTTTTTCATGTTTTCGTTTCTCTTTTTCCTGTTTTTGTTTTTCTTTTTATTTTCTTTTTTACGTTTTCTTTTTTCCGTGTTTCTTTTTTCTGTTTCATTTTTCTATTCTTTTTTCCTTTTTTCGTTTCTTTTCTGTTCTGTTTTCGTTTTCATAGTTCTTTTTTCTATTTTCGTTTTTATTTTTTATTTTATTGTTTTTATTTTCCATTTTTTATTTTCTCATATTTTTTCACTTTTTTATTTTTTTGGAAAATGTTTCAAAAAAAATTCAAATTTAAAATTTGTTCATATTCAAAAATCATTTATTTTTCAAATTTAAAAAGTTTATTCATTTTGAAATAGTTTCTGTTCACCAATATTTTTTTGTTCACTTTTTAAAATCGTTCAAAAATAGTTTCTGTTCACCGATATTTTTTTCGCTTTTAAAATCTTTCAAAAATAGTTTCTGTTCACCGACATTTTCTGTTCACTTAAAAAATCGTTCGAAAATAGAGTCCATTCACCGACATTTTTCTCTTCACTTTAAAAATCGTTAAAAAATAGTTTTTATTCACCGACATTTTTCTGTTCACTTTAAAAATCGTTCAAAAATAGTTTTTATAATTTACCGATATTTTCTGTTCACTTTTAAAATCATTCAAAAATAGTTTCTGTTCACCGACATTTTCTGTTCATTTTTAAAATCGTTCCAAAATAGTTTCTGTTCACCGACATTTTATGTTCAAATTTAGAAAATTGTTTACGCTAAAAATGTTCAAAATAAAAAAATCATTTTAAAGAAATGTTTAAAATTTGAAATTTGTGCACTTGAAAGTTGTTTTTTAGTTTTGAAAAATGTTCAAATTTATTTTTGTTCAATTTTTAAAAATGTTCAAATTTGAAAATTGTTCACATTTTAAGAACGTTTAGATTTTAAAATATTTCCAATTTAAAAAATATTCAGATTTATATTCTATTTAAAACTAAAAATAAAAACACAAACAAAAAATAAGAAAAACTGGACCTTTTCTATTGGGCCGCTCAAAAGCGGCCCATTTCGGAACGCTAGCAGGCGACGCACGCAAAATCCGTCGCTTCAAAGCGATATATAGGAGCTCCCGCCTCATCCGATGCATGAGCCTGGAATAGCTAGGGTTTCAATTTGTCTTCGCGAGCGCACCACTTTTTTTTTTTTTTTGCAGTGGAACAAGAAGCAGGACTAGTCTGGGCGGCGCCAGGGGTGTGCACAGTGCACCTGTATTCAGGTGAATACCCAAGATTTGGCCCACAAATTTTATTATGTATATTGGCCCATAAACTACACATCCCAGCCCAGGAACGCATGCACATGCTCTGGTCATTTGCTCGCTCGCACAGCCTGCCAGACTCCCTCTTTCGTCTCTCTGTGTCCCCCTCAAAAAACCAAACGCACTCACGCGCACAGAAGCCAGCCCTAGTGATTGCGGCGCCGGCGTCGGCGCCGGTGACGGGCGACCCCAGACCCAGGGAGCAGCTCCAGGCGACCGCGACGGCGCGACGGCCCCGCCCTCCTTCTTCACCGCCGCAGCCCCGTCCCCTCTCTTCACCCCTACACAGACTCCCCCTGCTAGGTACGGCACCGCCCCCTCTAATCCTGTATTCTTTTTTCAAATTTATGTTTAGACGATTTGGTTGGATTTATTGACTTGCTCCACCTAGATTTTCTAGTAGTAGTATATCTAATTTTCTTCACAGATCATATTGTTTTCTTCATATACTACTTTGAGAGCAAACCTTTTTTTTACAATGAATATCCAGCCTCTAGAACCTGGCGCCGCCAAGTCTAGACTAGTCCACGACTCGTAATCCTTGCGTGCTGGTAGTTTAGATTACACTGTACGTGCTCTGTATGTTCATAGATGTTAATACGTGCAGCCTCGCAGCTAGCCAGGCTTCAAGCATAGAGTAATTCGCCGTTTCGCACCACTCCGCTGCCACTGCCGCTGCCGCCCCCGCCTCGCTCTTCTACTCTAACCGCCGCCGCCGACGAGCCACCGACGAGGAAGAGATGCCGCCACTCGCATCCAAGCGCCGCAAGGCATCACTTTCCCCGCTTCCCTCAGAGGCTTCTTCCGACTCGGGCAGCGACTCCGACCTCCACCTCCACGACCACTCGGACCCCGAGGACGACGGTTTCTTCTCGGCAAGGAGCGCTGCCGTTGACGACGAAGACAAACAGGATTCCGACGAGGAGGAGGAAGAGAGGATGATGGTGAGATGGGGGAGCTCGAGCAGGAGTATCGTACCCTCCAGGCCAATCAACAGTACGTGTTCTCCCCCTTCCACCTGCCCTCTACATGCCGCACCTTCACACAGTTAATTCATCTCAGAATCTTTCTTCCACCCGCAGAACCATTCTTGAGACATTGAAGCAGCACCGAGACGACGACGTAGCGAGAGGCCAGGCGGTCAAGAGCCAAAAGGTGAAATCCTTGACCAACATACCACGTACTTACTATGATTGTGTGCAATTGAAATCCTTCAGACCGACTGTGTTTAAGCTTTCAAACTGTTAACCCCAATTTGCGTCCAATTTCTGTTCAACTGAAGGTTCTATGGGACAAGACCCTGGAGATGAGATTCTTGCTGCAGAAGGCGTTTTCCACTTCGAACAAGCTTCCCAAGGTCTGTCTTTCTTGGTCGATCCTCGTTTGTTCGTCTTAATTGTTGTTACTGCCGAGGAACTCAGGTATCGTAGGCTGCATTCAGATGTATGTATTCGTTATTGTGTTCTTGCAGGATCCCATCAAGTCAAGATTCTGCAGTCATGATAAGGAGATAGAGCAAGCATATGTTGAGCTGTTGGATTCATCGAAACAGACTCTGGGTTGTATGCTGGAGCTGCAGGAGGTTTGGTTACCTTTTTTTTTTTGCTTCAATGCTACATACTATGCTTTTCCAGGTTTCTTACTTTATGCAATATGTACGTTTTCCAAAACTTCCTGTAGGCTTTGCTGGAGAGGAACCAGGCTGCAAAGGGTTTGAATGGTACTAGTACTGTCCAGTCTTTCTCATTCCTAAAGATGCCTTTAAAACGTCTGTTAATTCCGACTTAATGACAGATAAGGTACCCGACTCCAATGGAGAAAATGACGAGTGGCTGGAAGTACAGAAAGTGCAGACAAGGTAACCTTTTGCAATAATCAAAACTGTGATGAAGTTCTGCGGGATATATTCTTCAATATGTTGCAGCGTCTTGCATAGCAGCAGACTTTATGTTAATCAGCACTATGCAGTTACACACTTGTATGCTTACCACATCATGTCTGTTGAATTTGTCGTGCTTTAATACCGATAATCTAAACTCTTCCCTAGTCTTTTAATATAGTTTCTTAAATGTTTGGAGCTAGTGAATTGTTTGCTTGGCTCTGTCAGTAAGATTTTTTGGTTTCATCTTAACAAGACCGCTGATTTCTGGATTGCTAATTTGGTAGTTATTATACCTTTGTTGAATTTGGTAACCTGAACTGGGGCAAACATCCTCCAAGAAATTAAACTAGTTCCACCATATTGGCAAATCCTTATTAGCACACACAAAATAAAGGATTATTATAAGGATACACAAAATAACATAAATGCGACGAACGGGTATTTTCTGTTTTAAAAAACGTAAATTGGAAATGAAACTTGTTATGTCAGTTCTAGAACTTGTGAGATTCCATTTTATGCATTTTGTCTGGGCGCTATTTTTTACTTGACTTTCTACACAGATACAAAATAACTAGGGTTTAATATCATGATTTTTGTACAGGATAATCCCGTTCAGAAATACTGAGATTGATAAATGGCAGAGGAAAACACAGGTCACAACTGGTGCTGCCGCACTGAAAGGAAAGTTGCACGCATTTAATCAGGTTGGCTGAATGCCTATTTAACTACTACTAGTAATTTCTAATTGTGGAACAGGCTTAGTTGATCTAAAAGGCTGAAACATTTGTTTCCTCCCTGT
Organism: Puccinellia tenuiflora; assembly: GCA_012064385.1. Lineage (NCBI taxonomy): Eukaryota > Viridiplantae > Streptophyta > Magnoliopsida > Poales > Poaceae > Puccinellia > Puccinellia tenuiflora. The sequence continues at coordinate 1,586,053 of QRDG01000191.1, forward strand.
TGTATGAGAACAGAACATAAGTGACCAAGTGGCTGGCTATATGAGAGACCCAAGCAGGATGATTAACAGGATGTACTTGCGGAAATATGATGTTGGTGTATTTGGAGAGGTATTTTAGATGCATCTATTATAAAGAGCCACAGGTCCTGTTCTACTTCTAATTATAATGATTAATTTGTGGGCCGTTTCATTCATTTTGCAGCGTTCATCAGAGCCTGCTGTCACCGTGGAGGTTTGAGAAATTCCTCATTCTTTTCTTGGAATTATTTCAAGCTTGCCTGTCTCTCATCTATTCTATTCAAATTTTGTGTTATGTAGTCTAGTATATAGTTCATTTCTTTTATTGAGGCAAAAATTCATGTAACTTCGACTGTCTGTTTCCACTAATTAAATTAGACTAGTTTCGGTGATATTTCCACTGATATTATTAGACACGATGTGTAGTGCACTTTTTGGTCTCATATGTTCTCACCCCTTGTTGCAACTCAGGGTACGACTGTGGAAGGTGATCCTGAACTTGTTGATGACTCTGAATTCTACCATCAACTTCTCAAGGAGTTTCTCGAGTCATGTGATGGAGCATCTGGTTAGTTATATCAACTATCGTGCATCTGCACCTGTTGTTGTTGTTTCCCTAAATGTAGTACTGATGAACCATGCTGCTGCTGCTGCATGCAAACAATGTGTTGCAGAGTCTGCATTTTACGCTCTAAGAAAGAAGCAGCAGAAGAAGAGGAAACTCGTCGACCGCCGTGCTTCGAAGAGCAGAAAGATAAGGTACTCCCGAAAAAACGCAATGGCACCCGAGCTCCATGTAGTTCGGGATTTAAAAAAATTTGAAATCTGCATTTTTATGTATCAAAAAATTCGACAAAAAATTCCAGGTGTACATAATATTGAGATCTACAAGTGTGCAAATTTTCAACTCAAACGTCGAATTATTTCGGGCTCTACAAAAATAACAAATCTGGCAAATTTCAAATGTTTGACTTTGTACACTATTCACAGATCCAGATCTGGAGATTTGTCATTTTTGTCCAGACTAAACTATAATGAATTTTTCATTGATATTTTGCACAGTGGTAGATGTCTATATTATCTAGGAAAATTTTCAGATTTTTTTGAAAGTTTTAAATCTCGATTTTGAATTTTTCAAAAACCGAGCTCCATGGAGCTCGGGTTCCAAAACGCTGCACTCAAGGTACTCCAGACTACTTTACTTTTGATGTAGCAGCCCGGCACTGGTATCGACTTCTATTTCCGTGGCTCTCTTTCAGGTATAACGTCCACGAGAAGCTCGCTAATTTCATGGCTCCGGTGCCCATGATGGTTCCTCCGATGGCTTCGAAACTGTTTGAGAACTTGTTTGGAGTGGGCAACCAGAAGCCAACCACGGCCTGATTCGAGGGAGAGTTCAAAAGTTTCGACATGCTTTTCTCTGTAGTTTTAAATTTTGATATGTAATGATGTGACGATACTCACAGAAATAATGAAGCATGATCGTCGCATCGCTGGGCCCTGGAAAGTTGTAAGCTAGTTTTCGTCTGATGGTATTATGTAAAACTGAAAGTAATACTGTACAAAAATAGAAACGGCAGAACCACACTAAAAAAAATGCCCGTTGGGATAGGAGGCTCTCGCGACCCTGCGGACGACCGCGCTCGCGCGTCGCCGCCGGCCGCCCCCGCGCCACCCCTGCTGGTCCAGCCCCCCACGAAGCTCCCTCCGCCGCCACAGCACCTCCTGCATGGCTTCGTGCCCGTGGCCCTCGGTTCAGGGACGCTGGCAAGCTCCCCGTCCTCACCCGATCTGGCCGCCTCAGATCGGATCGCGCCGCCGCCGCCGTCCTCTTCGTCCCCTCGTCGGCCGTCGCCCCTGCGACGCCCGCGGCGTGTGCCCTGTCGGCCCCCCGTCTTCGACGTCGCCGGTACCCCGCTCGGGTCGGCCGACTCTCCGCTCCATCGTCGTTGTGCCGCCCGCCCTCCAGGGTGCGGGGCGCCCCCACGATGAGGAGGGTTGGCTCACCGTTCCTCCGCGGCGCCGCCCGGCTGGCCGCAGCGATGGCGGTGGTGTCAAGCCCAAGCACAGCGCGGCCGCCATTCGTTTCATGCGGCGCACGGAGGGGCTGTGTGCTCGCTGCCTCGCCCCCATTCACCACCACCGCTCTTCCGCTTGCCGCGCTCAGATACGGTGCCTCTCTTGCAATCTCTCCGGCCACAAGGAGAGAGATTGCCCGCTCTGACGCGCCACCAGGTCGGCTCATCCCGGGCCTACTTGTCAGCCTCCTCGTGGGCCTACCTCCTCTCCCCTCTCGCCGGGAGCCCTTTCGTGGGCTGCTGTCACCGCCGGACCGCGCGTCGCCCTCAAGCCTGCTCGGTCAAGGACCGCCATCCCTCCCTCCCCGCCGCCGCCCTTGGAGCATGCCTGCTGCTCGACGCTTCTTCACCCACCGCTCGTTCGTCCGTGTGCTTGCGTCCACGTCGACGAGATGCGCTCCTTCATCTCCGACCTTGCGACTTCACTTCGGGCCGACCTCAAGGAGCTCGTGACCGACGCCATCGCGCCCATCCTCGCCGCGTCGGCGGCTGTGCAGGATTGGATCGAGCGTGCGCGTGACATCACCTCCCGGGCTGAGGCGCTCGGTGATGTCCTGCTGCCTGGCTGCGGGGCGAGGCTCCCGCACCTACACAGCGATGACATGGTGCCGGTTGTTGGTGTGGCGCACCCGATGGTGGAGATGAAGCCCCCTTCTCGGCTCGGGGACGAGGCTGCCCCGGTTGATGGAGAGGCGCACCTTTCGGCGGAGACGAAGCTGGACGGCGGGGTTGAGCACTGCCACGAGATCACGACGCCTAGTGATTCACCATCGAGGAGCTCCGAGCTGGAAGATATTGTCGCTGCCCCTGGTCTGGTTGGGGAGCTGCAACAATCCATCAACTCCGGCATGGCGCCGGTGCAGCCTTTCGCTAGGGACGTCATCGCCGTCGCTGTTGATATCGCCATGGATGGTCTGGAGCCGTCGCGAGATGCTGACCCCGACGAAGACGCTGAAGCCAACCAGTTGGGTGATCTCCTCGCCTCCTCGCCGGGCAATGGCAGGGATGGAGGGTGCTCCATCGTTGATTCCTGCGAGAAGGGGGTGAGCACGGACGGTGATATCGTGGTCCCATTGCTAGGCTCGGTCCATGACCTCTTCGTCAGGCCGGCTGCGCCCCTGCTCCCTTGCCCTGCTCCTCGGACTCCAGCTTCAGCCCGTGTTGAGAAGTCGACGCCTGAAACCCGCTGCAGTGCGCGGCTGGGAGCCAAACCGAAGATGCCGATGATGGATAGAGCTATCCGCGTGCTGCACAAAAAGATGGGACTCCAAATTGCTGAGGATATCCCTCTGGTGCAGGCTCGTAAGGAATTTGCGAGCAGTCTCAAGACGCCGATGTCTGACTCGTCTCTAGCGGCGCTCAACCTCCTATTCAAGCTCAACATGCCGGGCCTTGCCGCCGTGGATGACGCCCTTCTTGGCCTGGCTGGACCAGGGGGTGTGGAGATCACGCCTTCAGGAGAGTAGAGGCTTGCGCCTTGATCTTTTGCCCTGTCCACCGTGTTTCTGGACCATTGCGAGGGTCGAGTTTAGAAGTGTTGACCGGTTGAGCTTTGCTCCGACCGGTTTTGTATCTTCTTTTTTATTTTTGGCCTAGGCCTCCGATGTTTGCTCCTTCTATATCAATATATATGGCAAAGCTTTTGCCTTTGTTTCAAAAAAAAATACTGTACAAAATTTGTACATCTGATGGGCGTGTTTTTTTTTTCTCTCGAGACGGTGAGACACTTAAATACTACATCTGTCCCACAATATACAAGACAGAGGGAGTAGTCAGGAACTATTAGTAAGGAAGGAGGGAAGAAGCGTTTGAAATTCAACTATTTTATCTTGCATTTCGTAGTGCGATTGTCTGTGATCATGTATATGCTTGTTTTCAATATCAGATTCAGCTACCATATTGTTGCCGACAACTGATTGAGACTAGCTGTGTTAGCACCTGTTTTTTGCTGGTACCGGGTTCAACAGCACTCAGGAGGGAATGGCGACTCGTTGATGACCCGGCAAGAAGCCAACCCGATATATCCAGGAGTCGGTTTAGTGACAACCCGGACCACAGGTTCAAGCTCATTCAGGAGTAAATGGCGACTCGGTGGCGACCCGGCAGGAGCCAACCCGGCTTAGCCTGAACTCGGCTTAGCCACAGCCCGGGTTCAAATTCATTCAAGAAAATGAAGACCCGGAAGAAGTCAACTTGGCGGAAATCAACCCGATTTGGTCAGAAATCGGGTCACCAGTTCAAGCTCACTCGAAAGGAAATAGATGACTCGGAGAGGACCTGGGATGACGACCCGGCAGAAGTTGACTCGGTTGCAGGCAGAACCTGGGACCCGGTGTAGGTTAGACTCGAAGATTCCTGAAGATTCCAGAAGCCGCATCGAAGGAGCCGAATGTGAGAAAGTTTAGTACTTGCCAAAGCCCAAAACAGAAGTCGGTGGCGCCAGAAGGAGTTCGGGTTCAACCCGGAGGACAAAAGGGTGACTTTCCAAGGATCGGAGGTGTCCAGCACGAACCCGACCAGGAGTCTTACCAAGCTTAGAAGTAGAAACCGACCTATTTCATGAGTTGTAATTCGTGTAGAAGTACAATTGCTTGTACGGAAGTCCAACCGCCTCACTATATATATGTAGGAGGTGACGGACGATTGAATTAAGCAAACAATCGACAATCAATACAAACCCTACTTCTTACCCTCAAAAACCCTTGTTCCTGCTTCCGTTATTCGGCGACTTCTTGCGAGTTCATCGAATATCGACAACCGAGTTGAGAGTGGTCAAATCCGGCTTAACTCAGCCAATCGTCGCCGGCTTCCTCCGACGGGGTCCTTCCCGAGGGGCTGGGGCGTCTGGTTCTAAAAGCGCCGGCTTGTTGTCTTGCGTATCGCGCTACAAGTCGGCCTCCCGCAGGGCGAGTTGCGGAGTATCTCCCCCGGCGCCGCGGGTACACGAGGACGTGTTCGTGTGACGCGTTTTAATCGCAACACACTTTTTGGCGACTCCGCTGGGGACATTTCTAACCTAAATCGGGCAACAATGACCTGTTCTAAGGCTACAGATCTGTCCGGCATTACCACCGACAACATCATCAAGCCTACTCTCAAGGACTTGTCGGAGGCACAACGCCAAGGCCTGGATGAGTGGAAGAAGAGGAGAAGCGAGGAGTTCGAGGCACTGCGACTCAAGCGGGAGCAGGAAGACGAGGAATTGTACTTGGCCAGCTTCAAGTTAGATCATCAAGGTGTAACCGCGCCAATCAAGGAGCCGGAATATATACCTCTGAACGTTGGCACCGACACACCCGCTATAAGTAATAGTGTCTTTTCTTCTGAGCAATTAGCCGAGATTCAGTATCATGTTTCACAGGGTACGAACACTGTTTATAATGCTATGTTGGAACATGAGGGGGCTAAGAAAAACACCATCCAAGGCCAAACATCGAACACACAACCGATGAACTCGAACAGGGAAAACCGGGTTGTTAGCGCATTACCTTGTCCGACTCCGATCCGAAGTTCACCCTACCTGGTAGGTCAAACGGGACCAGCGGTGCAATTTCCGGGTCGCGAGTCAATGCCGAATCCAAATTCGGCTCCTTGGATGCAACCCGGCCATACAGCCAATTCTGTTCCTAGTCCGAGTCAATCGGCTAATATGGATGATTTAGTAGTATGACAAGCTCGGGGTTAGGCTGAGACCTAGAACCTACACTAAACCCTATCCCGAGTATTTTGATTTGCAACCTTACCCACCTGGCTATAGAGTTCTTGAGTTTTCTAAGTTTAATGGGGTGGATAACAAATCGACATGGGAGCATATTAGTCAATATTTGGCTCAATTAGGCGAGGCTAATCATGATCATATCAAAGTACGCCTGTTCTCTTTGTGGCTAACCGGAGTTGCGTTTTCTTGGTTTTTGGCTTTAGCTCCTAATTCCATACACACTTGGTTTCACCTAGAGAAAAAGTTTCATGAGCACTTCTATGCTAGAGAAATCGAGTTAAAGTTGTCCCATCTTACATCGGTTAGGCAGAAGCATGATGAATCGGTATCCGATTATATCAAGAGATTTAGAAACACTAGAAATCGATGTTATAGCTTGGTGATAACTGAGAGGGATATGGCCGGCTTAGTTTTTAACGAGTTAAGGACGTATCTCAAAGAAAAGCAAGAAGGACACGAGTTCTCCTCTGTCGGGCAGGTGCAGTAGAGAGCTCTGGCTCATGAAAGCCGAGTTAACGAGTCCAAAGACTCGCATCGGATGAGCAGGAGTCGGCTTAACACTATCGAATATGATGCTGACTCTGGTGATGAAACTGATGTCTATGTAGCCGAGTTTGTTTGGCCGAGTAAGGCCAAACCCTTTGTTTGTGATGACTTAAAACCGGTTCGTAAAAACCGGGATGATGAGGTAAAGTGCACTTTTGACGTAGGCAAATGTGATAGAATATTTGACGCCTTGTTAAAAGATAAAGTGATCCGAGTTAACCATGTTATTCCAACTCCCGATGAGTTAAGGAGACGTGCTTATTGCAAGTATCACAACTCTTTCTCTCATGCTACTATTGATTGCAATGTCTTTCGTCCACAGATTCAATCGGCCCTCAACGATGGACGATTAAGCTTTGCCGGCATGGCCATTGACACACAGCCGTTCCCAATGAACGTGCTAGATCTCGAGGGAAAGAAAGTTCTTCTTCGGCCAGAAGCGTACAAAGGAGCTAACAAATCTAACGTGGTTATTGGTGAGCCCAGGAAAGAAGCCGGTGTCAAGGAAGCGAGGGGAGAGATCACGTTGACCCGGCAACCCGATGGAAAGGAGGTTATCAAGATCACCATCAAGAACTCCACACTCGGGGAGCAGCAACCACAAGCAAGAGAATCCGGAAACCGGAATCCAGAACTCGAGGGGCAACCTCGGTTCATGAAGCCCAAGAACCCGGAAGTCGGCAAGTGGAAAATGAATCAAGTTGAATACAAGCCAAAGAAGATCAAGCCGACCTTCGATATGTTGCTAAACAAGTATGTGCGCCATGTCGGGTCTAAGGTAACCCGGCAATATGGGAAGCGACCAAGGTCACCATCTACCGAGAGAAGCTACCGGCATCAAGAGTCGGCTGAGGCGTCCAAGCGTCAAGTAACCCGGCAAACTATGCAAAGCCGACTCGTCTATCCTGGTGATTCCTCATATTGGCGAGTCAAGGAGCAGGGAGCCAAGGCAGCTGACATAGAGCGGAGGATTAACCCGGACAAATCGTTGGTCATTGGGACGCATATGTTGAAAATAAAGGAGCCGGTTGCAGAGCCAACAACTGACAAGCCGATACTGGCTATCGTGCCCAAAGAAACATCCAGTGACCATGAAGCCGGATCCAGCAAAATCGAGGTAGCCAACCCCGGGATCCAAAATATACTCAGCCAAAGTGGTGTCCGCCGGGTATAACGAAGACACAGAAGCGGAAATTGCAAAGGGCAAGGAACCGGGAGATGGCAGAAAAGGAGGCCGAGCAAGCCAGAGATGCCAAGTTCAACGCCGAAAGACCGATAGTGTCGGCTCAAGTATGGGTACCAAAGCCGACTCCTGTAGCGACTCCTCTGATGATTGCACCGAGTCCTGCTGAGAACAATGAAACGGAGCAGGTTTCTGTACTGACCGTTACTTATTCGTCATGGGCAGATGAAGTGGAAGCGGCGGACTTGGAAGCAGGGGAGGAGCCGGCAAAAGGTGAGTCAGATAACGAGTCGGCAAATGAGGAGTCCGCAGAGAATTTGATGAGTGAGGAGCCGGCAGAGGATGAATCCGAAACACTGGAGTCGGCAAGAAACGAGTCGGCAGATGGGAACTCGTCAGAGAACTTGCCCATCAAGGAGCCATCAGAAAGTGAGATAGAGTTGCTGGAATCCATGACGGACGAGTCGGAAAATTTGTTAGAGGAAGATTTGCTGGATTATAAAGGAACACCAACTCGGATAGGTATGGATATTAACATGGTATATTATTTGCCTGCTGAATTCCGTGCTCTAGAAGAAGAAGAAGAAGGTGAAGTAGCACACCTCAACTTTGGACCCAAGAATGCCGTCTTCGAAAAACCCGAGGGACCGGTTAAACACCTAAAACCTTTGTACGTCAAAGGACATATCAATGGGAAGCCGGTTACCAGGATGATGGTTGATGGAGGTGCTGTGGTCAACCTGATGCCGTATTCTATCTTCAAGAAGTTACAGCTAGAGGACGATGATCTGATGAAGACGAACATGGTACTGAACGGGTTCAAAGGAGGAGAAGGAGTGGAAGCCAAAGGAGTCATCAGCTTGAAACTCACAGTAGGAAGCAAAACCTTGGCTACTGCATTCTTTGTTGCTGAGGTGCAAGGGAATTACAATGTGCTACTCGGACGAGATTGGCTCCATGCAAATCAGTGTGTGCCATCCACAATGCACCAGCAACTCGTACAATGGATCGATGATGAGATTGAGGTCGTTCATGCCGACAACTCGGCATGTATTGCTTTAGCCGAGTCCATTGTTGATTGGCAACACTCAAATGCTAGATGTCTTTCGGGGTGTGATTTATCCGGGTTCGATTTCCTGAGTGCTACCAGAGATGGATTCATGCCAGTATCGTTAAAGCCGGTTGAAAGCAATCGGCTGCGGCTCAAATAAATGGATTCCAACAACAATGAGTGGCTGCAGAAGCGTCTGGACAAGTATCGGGCAGAGAGGAACGATATGTATGAAGCAATTGAAGAACCAGACGACATGGACTAGTTGGGGCAAGGTTTTACGTCGGCTAACCCGCTCGAAGAGGTGGATATCGGGGATGGCACTGTTCCCAGGCCGACATTCATAAGCCGGAATCTAGAGGCCGATTATAAATCTGAGTTAATCGCGCTAGTAAGGGAATACGTGGTCTGCTTCGCTTGGGAGTACCATGAGATGTCTGGGTTAAGCCGAGAGCTCGTTGAGTATCGGTTACCGATAAAAGCCGGCTTCAGACCACATAAACAGCCGGCTCGCAAATTCAACCCGGCAATATATGATCGGATCAAGGAAGAGATTGGCCGGCTCCTGAAAGCTAACTTCATCCGGCTTTGCAAGTATGCCGAATGGATTTCCAACATTGTGCCGGTCGAGAAGAAAGGATCCGGTAAGATCAGGGCATGCATAGACTTTAGAGATCTAAATCGAGCTACGACCAAGGACGAATATCCTATGCCAATAGACGATATGCTTATCAATGATGCCTCAGGACACAAAGTCATCAGCTTTCTAGATGGAAACACGGGGTATAATCAAATATTCATGGCCGAAGATGACTCGGCTAAAACAGCGTTTCGCTGCCCCGTGTTCGTTGGTTTATTCGAGTGGACAGTAATGACCTTTGGGTTAAAGAATGCTGGTGCCACATATCAAAGAACGATGAACTTAATATTCCATGATGTTCTTGGAGTAGTACTGGAGGTGTACATTGATGACGTAGTTGTCAAGTCGGACGGCGAGTTAAATCATTTGGCCGACTTACGACTCGCGTTTGAGACAATGAGGAAGTACGGGCTCAAGATGAATCCTTTGAAGTGTGCCTTTGGCGTGTCGGCTGGAAAGTTCCTTGGTTTCATCATACATGAAGCCGGCATAGAGATCGACCCGGCAAAAATTGAAGCTATTCAGAAAGTGCAGGCGCCGACTTGTAAAAAGGACATGCAGAAATTCCTAGGCAAGGTAAATTATTTGAGGAGATTTATTACTAACTTGTCTTGGAAGGTTGATGCATTCACACAGATCCTTCGGCTCAAGAATGATGACGAGTTCACCTGGGGGGCAAGACAGCAAGAGGCATTCGATAGAATAAAAGTCTGTTTGTCTAAACCTCCAGTTCTAAGGAAGCCGGCTCGTGGTCTACCATTTCGGCTTTACATTGCCGCCGAGGAAAAGGTGATTGGAGCAGCTTTAACTCAAGAAGCCGAAGGACAGGAGTACGTCATTACATACCTGAGTCGGCGACTGCTAGATGCCGAGTCCAGGTACAGCTTTGTAGAAAGGTTGTGCCTATCTCTTTATTTTGCTTGCACCAAATTGTGCCATTATATTTTATCTGGCAAGTGCAAAGTTTTTAGTCAAACCGATGTCATTAAGCACATGATACATAGGCCGATTCTCAGTGGACGAATCGGCAAATGGGCGTACGGGTTGATCGAATATGACTTGGCCTATGAACCTCTCAAATCGGTAAAAGACCAGGTTGTAGCCGACTTCGTCGTTGAACATCGGATTGACCTAGAGCAAGAAGCCGACTTAAATGTTGTGTCGGCTGTACCGTGGAAACTTTATTTTGACGGTTCAGTTTGCAGTAGTGGACAAGAAGTCGGCATTGTGTATATTTCACCCCACGGTACTATCTTTGAAGCCTCTTGTCGTCTCAATTACTTATGCACTAACAATGAAGCCGAATACGAAGCTCTTTTATTCAGCTTAGAGATCTTGAGGGATGCAGGGGTAACCCATGTTAAGGCATATGGCGATTCACTGCTTATCATCCATCAAGTGACCAGGATCTTCCAATGCAATAGTGGATCACTCAACACATATCTCGACAGGTGCCTGGATATCATATCAATTTTGGATTATTTTTCTATATCTCATGTTTCCAGGCAGGACAACTGGCTCGCCAACGAGTTGGCACAGGAGACATCGGGTTATCATGTCAGTAGAGGAGTATTTTTCACAGCAGAAAAGCCGATGCTAGCTGTCGTCAATGACTCAGAAGCTGGAGAAGAAACCGAGTCATCTAACTCGGAGGATGGAGGGAAAGCCGGGTTATCTAATTCGGCTCTGGAGGGATCTCGTGGAACCCGGTTGACTGATTGGAGGACACCTATTGTTGATTATCTGAAGAAACCAAGTCAGAAAACAGATAGGGCTATTCGGCGGCTTGCTTTTAAGTATATCTTGGTAGATGACGAGGCTGGTGCCAACGCGGGCTAGAGGCGGGGCGGTACCGCCCAGACGCGGGCGGGAGCGAGGCGAGACGAGAGCGGAGGGCGGTGGATCCATCGCCGGGCGGGAGCGGGCGCGACCGCCCTGCTCTCGCCCACGTTGGCGGCGGTAGGGGGGTGATAGGGAGGCGGGAGCGGGGCGATAGCGGGGCGACGCGCTGGCGGGGCGGGGCGAGAGCGCGGCGTGGCAACGGCTAGCTGACGTGGCGAGCTCTGATTCGTCCAAAAGCGTAAGGTGAAATAACTAAATGTGAAAAAGAAATGCTGACGTGGAGGAGAGAGAAGTTGACGCTGCTACAGCCTGCCACTACAGCCCATGCACTGGCACCGTAAGGTGAGAGTGGGGTGAGAGTGGGGGTAAAAGTTGACGTGGCAGGACGATAGTGGGGTGGTGCACTGGCACCAGCCTTATATCGCCGAACAGCCGATGGTCTTCTTCTTAAGTGCTTGGATGAAGATCAATCCCGGGTTGCCATGGGAGAAGTTCATGATGGGTTATGCGGGACACATCAGTCGGCTCACAAGATGAAGTGGATGCTCAGACGAGCCGAGTTCTATTGGCCGACGATTATTAATGACTGCTTTCGATACTACAAAGGGTGCGAAGTATGCCAGAAATTCGGAGATATTCAGTTAGTACCGGCTTCATTTCTTAATCATATAATAAAGCCGTGGCCTTTTCGAGGATGGGCGCTAGATTTCATTGGTATGATAAACCCGGCTTCATCCAAAGGGCATCGGTTTGTGCTAGTTGCTACTGATTATTTCACCAAGTGGTTCGAAGCAGTACCCCTCCGAAATATGACCCACAAAGAGGTAATTCAGTTTATTACAGAGCATATTGTTCACAGATTCGGTATTCCGCAGACTCTTACTACAGATCAAGGAACCTCCTTCATGGCCAAAGAGGTGAAACAGTTTGCCTAATCACTCGGGATCAAGATGCTCAGTTCATCTCCATATTACACTCAAGCCAATGGACAAGCCGAGTCAAGCAATAAAATTCTGATCAAGTTGATTAAGAAGAAAGTACAGGACTACCCGAGGAGGTGGCATGAGGTACTTGTCGGGGATATAATCCCCGGTACCCCAAAGCTACTAGTTTTACGGAGTTAATAAATAAAGGGAAACAGGAATTAAGGGGGTAAAAGATAAAGAAGAGGGAGGAAAAACCGAGCTGGGCCGAGTCTGGCAGTGCCAGGCCGGCATTCACAGACTCGGACGGGCCAAAATCAACTTCTATGCCGGTTGGACCGAGATTGGGCCGGCGTGCCACGCATTGGGCCGACATATGACCATTTCGGTCTCCTCTAACCCGGATGGGCCAGTCCCTCTCCCAATTCCGGTTGGCCCGACTTCCCTCCATCTCGGGTGGGCCGAGATGTCACCGACCCGGACGGCCCGGCATCTTCAGACCTCGGAACGGGCCGAGGCAGCTTCATCTCGGAGCAGGCCATCGCCCCCTGCACCTCGGATTCACCGAGATTCGCCAGCAGGCCGGCTGCTCATCCGCACCTCAGGCCTTCGATCGCTACGCCGGCATCATAGGCCAGGACGTCAGCGAGGACCATCGACCAGTATCTTCTAGCAATCGTGATCGACACTAGGTACCAGAATCATTTCCTACCGATGTACCCTGCGACCAAGACCAGGACCTAGCGCCTGGATTGCTACCGAGCGAGTCCGGGGTCGTCCGGTTGCCATCCGACGCACACAGGCCGCGGCCAGATCACTCCATCAACCGGGACATATTCTCCAGCGCTGCCCCGGCATCTACCACCTCGACGAGTACAAGATACCCCTGCCACACAGGAGAAGATCCAGGAGACAAGTGCTAGAAGACAAAGCGAAGGACAGACAGGACACGCCAAGCCCATCCCCATGACACATGCACAGTGTGGACAAGACCCCAGTAGGCAAATCAGCTACAGCGCAACACCCATACCATGCATAGTGTTCTGTGGGCCACCTCTTGTCCCCTGGGCTCCCCTTTATAAGGAGCACCAGGGGGAACGCTCCGGGCAGCGCCCAGGGGCTCACTTTCCCCTCAGCCCCCTGCGAGCTCTTCTTCTTCCTCTGGATAAACAGCTCTAGGAGCAACCTTGTAGCTCTGATATACTCCATCGTTATACAGATCAGACAAGCAGGAGTAGGGGTTTTACCTCCTCACGAGGGCCCCGAACCTGGGTAAATCGCGTGTGTGCTTCACCTTGTGTGCGTATTCCTACGCATAATCCCTCCCTGAATCATCTAGCATCCATCAGCCCCAAACTCAAGCCTACCCCTAGGCATCTGTTGTTCACCACCACTACAGTTGGCGCCCACCGTGGGGCTAGTAGTGGCGCTTGCTGGATCAAATTCGGACGGGACCTTCTTCATCAACGTGGGGACTCGACATCGCCATCGTCCCCCGCGCTCGAGCTTGCCGCTGTGAGCAGAGGCTAGCGCTGCCTCCAACAGCGACATCATCGGCAGATCCCGGATGAGAAAATTGACTCGGGGACTCAACTTCGGCATCGTCCCCGGGCGTTAACTCCTTTTCGAGTTGACTACAGTTCGAATCCGAGGTCCGGGCCGAGATGTTGGTGGCCCAGGCCGGCATATTGATCTCCATGCCGGCATCAGCGCCTTCCTCGGCTTCTCCAAACGACATTGCCTCGTAAGTATCATTTATATGTCTGCATCGCGCTCTTGGTTAGCGTCGAACAGTGCTCGGGGACTGCCCCCTCTTTTCCGTCTTGCTTAGCTGCTTTCCCCGGGGGCAAGATGTCTTGACCCGGGGACTGGACTGCCAGTCCAGTTTGTTTTATCTCCTAGATAAGAAAAGTGACTCGGGGACTCGATGGAGTTCGAGTTTGCATCCTCGTGCTTAGTGTTGCTACTAGATTTAACTTCCGTCATATGCTAGACTTAATTTGGTCTGTTAAAATAGAGTTGTTGCTCTCGTTAAAATATTCGTTATATATATATATGCTTGAGCTAATCTTGAAAGGTGGTATCGGTTTTACCGAGAAAATATCCATCACCAAGGTCTTGGTATTTCGGTCATCTCGGATTCATTTTATATTCATTGTGGCTTCAGAGCATATCCCGGATAATCGTTGACATTGGCTTGCCGAATCATAAATGACATATCATCCCGACATATCCTATGTCGGCAAATCAGAGTATCACAACACAATATCTCCAAATCGGCATTTATGTCGGTTCGCCAAAATATCAGGGCATCCTGCAATATCTCGAATCGCCGTTTATCTCGGTTTGCCAAAATATCACGGCATTTATATCGTATCATCAAGCATCTCACAATTGTTATCTTTATCGGCTTTACCGACTATAATAATTCTTCAATTACCCGAGCTTATCAAAATATCATAGCATCAGTATCTCGGGGGCTTGAGTCGAAAGATATCTAATCTCCCTGAGTGTTACGCGTTGAGAAGTATCTCAACTCATCATTTAACAAGTGCCCATGAAGGCAAAATGTCAAATTTAGCCATTGACGGCTATATGTTGGTGCAGCTAGCGCTGCCGACATATCTATGCGGTAAAAGCCCAAGGTGGCAGAAACCGACATATGAGAAATGCCCATGCAGGCTTTATGTCAAACCAGCTCATGCTGGAGACATCTGATGTCGGTAAACGCCCAGAGTGGTTAGAAACCGACATATCTGTGCGGTAAAAGTCCAAGGTGGCAGAAACCGACATATGAGAAATGCCCATGCAGGCTTTATGTCAAACCAGCTCATGCTGGAGACATCTGATGTCGGTAAACACCCAGAGTAGCTAAAAACCGACATATGACATTTAGCTCAAGCAGGCTATATGTCGGTTCAGCTCATGCTGTTGACATACGCTTTCGGTAACGCCAGCAGTGCCCATGCGGGCAATATGTCAAACTTGCCAATGACGGCAAGGACATCAGTATATGACAAATGCCCATGCATGCTATATGCCGGATGTGCTCGTATGAGCAAGAGGAAAAATGATGGTGCCCCGGGAGGCAAAATATGGCTTACATGGAGACTTTAATACTGCTATTTGATTTGGTAAGACTGCGCGCGACTCTGCGAGTCCCCCGCAGCCTCGGGGACTAATGTCGGGGATATAATCCCTGGTACCCCAAAGCTACTAGTTTTACGGAGTTAATAAATAAAGGGAAACAGGAATTAAGGGGGTAAAAGATAAAGAAGATGAAAGTGCATGGTTGCCCCCATGTGTGGTTTTGGTAATTAATGACAATCTCTATGGACTAATGTTTGTATTAAGCTACTTGTAGGTGTGTCCATTTGCAGTGCTTGATCTCCATTTGTTGGAATCAAGGCTAAGGAAAGAAGAGTATTTGTTGATCAAGGCTAAGTGCGAGTTGATCAACACTCAAGTCCAAGTGAAGATATGCGAATGAGCGTGTCTCCCATATTGGTGTATGGGGGAGCAATATGCGAGGCCTCACCGAGCGGAGCGTAATAAAGAAAGGTGATCCACTTGTGAGGAGATCAAGATCGTCATCATCTAGCTCAAGTGGAATGCGCAAGGCAAAGGTATGATCTTGATAGGGTTTCTATTTTACCGGTCTCGCGGTGTAGTTGGGAGACCGGGTTTTAGGATAGGTAACCGTACTATCAAGAGGGGCTCTCAAGTGAGCTTTAGCGTATCGGTCGTAGAGAGATCAAACCTTTGCATCATTGGCATCATCTTTATTGGTTCTTATTTGTTTCTTATCGTGGTGTGGTCTTGGTCCTTGTCGTGCTTGTCATGACAAGGCCAAGCTTATCGAAAACGGTTTTCATATGCGTCTTCCATTGCGTTTTCGATATTAGAAATATTGTCGGTTTGTCCTTGAGAAATTATCCACACATACATGTGTTGAGAATTTATCTCTTAGTTGTTTTCAAATATTTCCAAGGATATCTACTATCATCCTCTTTCCAACAAAATTGGTTTCACCTCTTTCGGACTTTATTTGCAAAAGATATGATGGTTCCGGTTTGCAAGAGAGAGGTTTAACCTTTCCTCATTTGTTATTATAATATTTTTTGGACTATGATGTTTCTATGCATAATCTTGTAGTGCTCGTTGTGGTGATTCCAACGAGCCCAAGATCATCGAAAACGGAGTCCGGATGCAAAAGATATTGCAATTTCAGTTTCGCCATTTTGGCTAGGCCGGCATGGCCGGCCAAATGGCTGGCCCCATGGCCGGGGGCTCTCTGTTTGCTGGCCAGCCATCATGGCCGGGCTATGACCAGCCTATGGCTGGGCTATGGCCGGCCTGGCCGGCCTTGCACGAAAATTGCCTCAACGGGCAGATTTTTGGCCTCCCTTTAAAGGGGTCTTCTTCCCCAAGTGTCCCCTAACCTTTGCCAACTTCTTGAGCTGTTTTTCCCCTCCATTATTGATCCTCTTGAGCTTGGCTATCTCTCAATCCCTCCAATAGTTCTTGCTAGTTTTTGAGGAAAAGAGAGAGGAGGTCTAGATCCGCGTTTCCACCAATCGATTTCTCCTCTAAGTGAGGGGAACACTTTGGATCTAGATCTTTGGAGTTTCTTGGTGTTTCTCCTTGTTCTTCCTCTCAAATCCCTCCCAAGCATTAGTTGCTTTGGTTGGATTTGAGTTGGAAGAACTTGACCACTTAGTGTGTTCTTGCCATTGCATTAGTTGCATCGGTTTGAGTTCTCCACGGTGATTCGTGGAAAGTGAAGTTGAGAAGCTTGTTTCTCTTGGGTGCTTTGGTGCCCTAGAGCTTGTTCCTCTAGGGCATGTTGGTACCCTAGACGGTTGTTGTTTTCTCGGAGTCTTGGTGGCTTACGGGATTTGTTGAGAGCCTCCAATTGTGGAGTGTGGCTCAACCTTGTTCGTCTCGGAGTTTTGGTAGCTACGAAGACATTGCCGGGAGCCATCAATTGAGTTGTGGTGTGTGCCTCGGCCTTGGGCATCGAGTCTTGGCGGCTCGGTGCATTTGGTGAAGACCCTCCAACTTGTGGAGTGAGCTTCATCCTTGTAAAGGTTCTAGTTGTCAACCTCAACGACAACATAGTGACAAGTGCCTCGCCACATTGGTGGTAAGACACAACGGAGATATGGTGTGCCATATCAAGGCTACTCGGTGTTTCACATTGGTGAACACCGCGCCGCTCCAACGGAGACTAGCTTCCATTGGGAAGTGAACTTCGGGATAAATCATCGTCTCCAAGTGCCTCGGTATTTCTATACCCGAGCTTCTTACTTATGCTATTTACTTTGTGATAGCCATAGAGTTTAAAGTTATATATCTTGCTATCACCTAGTTGATTATATTGATTAGCATAAGTTGTTGGTGCACATAGGTAAACCTAGCTAGTTTAGGTTTTGGCTTGATAAATTAAACGTTAGTTTTATTCCGCATTTATTCAAGCCTTAACCGTAATAATTTTAAATCGCCTATTCACCCCCCCTCTAGGCGACATCCGTGTCCTTTCAGAAGAGGGAGGAAAAACCAAGCTGGGCCGAGTCTGGCAGTGCCAGGCCGGCATTCACAGACTCGGATGGGCCAAAATCAACTTCTATGCCGGTTGGACTGAGATTGGGCCGGCATGCCACGCATTGGGCCGACATATGACCATGTCGGTCTCCTCTAACCCGGATGGGCCAGTCCCTCTCCCAATTCCAGTTAGCCCGACTTCCCTCCACCTCGGGTGGGCCGAGATATCGCTGACCCGGACGGCCCGGCATCTTCAGACCTCGGAACGGGCCGAGGCAGCTTCATCTCGGAGCAGGCCATCACCCCCTGCACCTCGGATTTGACCGAGATTCGCCAGCAGGCCGGCTTCTCATCCGCACCTCAGGCCTTCGATCGCTACGCCGGCATCGTAGGCCAGGACGTCAGCGAGGACCATCGACCAGCATATTGTGGCGATCGTGATCGACACTAGGTACCAGAATCATTTCCTACCGACGTACACTGCGACCGAGACCAGGACCCGGCGCCTGGATTTCTACCGAGCGAGTCCGGGGTCGTCCGGTTGCCATCCGACGCACGCAGGCCGCGGCCGGATCACTCCATCAACCAGGACGTATTCTCCAGCGCTGCCCCGACGTCTACCACCTCGACGAGTACAAGATACCCCTACCACACAGGAGATCCAGGAGACAAGTGCTAGAAGACAAAGCGAAGGACAGACAGGACACGCCAAGCCCATCCCCATGACACATGCACAGTGCGGACAAGACCCCAGTAGGCAAATCAGCTACAGCGCAACACCCATACCATGCATAGTGTTCTGTGGGCCACCTCTTGTCCCCTGGGCTCCCCTTTATAAGGAGCACCAGGGGGAACGCTCCGGGAAGCGCCCAGGGGCTCACTTTCCCCTCAGATCCTTGCGAGCTCTTCTTCTTCCTCTGGATAAACAGCTCCAGGAGCAACCTTGTAGCTCTGATATACTCCATCGTTATACAGATCAGACAAGCAGGAGTAGGGGTTTTACCTCCTCACGAGGGCCCCAAACCTGGGTAAATCGCGTGTGTGCTTCACCTTGTGTGCGTATTCCTACGCATTATCCCTCCCCGAATCCTCTAGCGTCCATCGGCCCCAAACTCAAGCCTACCCCTAGGCATCTGTTGTTCACCACCACGACAGTACTGTCCGAGGCATTGTGGGCTCACCGGATCTCAAGGCATGGTGCAACCAAGGTAACTCCTTTTGAGTTAGTTTATGGGCAAGAAGTCGTCTTACCGATAGAAGTAAATCTGGCTGCTTTGAGGTTCGCTAAGCAAAACGATTTGTTGGCTGAGGATTATCATAATTTGATGATGGATAACATAGACGAGGTAGCCCACAAACGCATGAAGGCTTTGAAGGACATTGAGAAGTCGCGGGTAGCAAAAGCTTATAATAAGAGAGTCCGGCTTAAGGATTTTCAAATTGGCGACTTAGTCTGGAAAGTTAATTTCTGATCGGATCAAGAAGGCGAAAATTCGGCAAATGGTCACCGAGTTGGGAAGGACCACTGTGAGTCGTAAGGATTGTACCCGGCAACTCATATCTGGTGGAAACTTTGAAGGGTGACATGCTGCCCCGAACTATCAACGAGAAGTACTTGAAGAAATTTCACCCAAGCGTGTGGCAAACTGCATAAGCCGCACACATGGCCGATGAGCTTAAGCATCGCCCTTAGACAAATCTTCTACATCGAATATTTTCTAGTACGCAAGCTTTACTAGAAAATAGGGGGGCATGTGTTAGCACCCGTTTTTGGCAGGTACCGGGTTCAAGAGCACTCAGGAGGGAATGGCGACTCGTTGATGACCCGGCTGAAAGTGCATGGTTGCTCCCATGCATGGTTTAGGTAATTAATGACAATCTCTATGGACTAATATTTGTATTGAGCTATATTTGTAGGTGTCCATTAGCTTGCTTGTCTCCATTTGTTGGAGTCAAGGTCTTGCTTGTTCTCCATGTGCTGGATTCGAGGTTTAGGGAAGAAGATCATTTGTTGATCAAGGCCAAGGTGTTCGTCATCAAGATAAAGGCCAAGTGAAGATATGACGAAGAGGTGCGTCTTGAGGAGATGAAGATCGTCTTCATTGACCTCAAGTGGATTAATGCGCAAGGCAAAGGTATGATCTTGATAGGGTTTCTATTTTACCGGTCTCATGTTGTTTAGTGAGAGACCGGGTTATAGGATAGATAGCCGTACTATCAAGAGGGGCTCTCGACCGAGTAACTTGATCATATGGTTCGTGGAGAGCTCAACCCTTTGCATCCTTGCATCATTGAAATCATCTTTGTTGGTTCTAATTTGACTCTTATCGTGGTGTGGGCTTAGTGCTTGTCGTGCTCATCATGACAAGGCTAAGTTCACCGAAAACGGTTTGCTTATGCGTCTTCATTTGCATCTTCGGTATTGGAGATTTTGCTGGTTCATCCTTTTGGAAGGTTTCACCTTTCCAACCCTTTGCAAAATCTCCTTTCCTAGTTTGCCATTTTCAAAGGTTGCTTTTGTCGTCCTCTTTCCAACAAAATTGGTTTTGCTTCATTCGGACTTCAATTGCAAAAGAAACGGTTTTTCGGTTTGCGAAAAAGAGCTTTTAAACTCTCCCCATTTGGTTTTATAGTATCTTGTTGGACTATGATGTTTCTCTGCATAATCTAGTTGTACTCATTGTGATGATTCCAACGAGTCCAAGATTATCGAAAACGGAGTTCATTTGCAAAAGTTATGGGGCTTTGGTTTTTCTGATGGATCTACGCCGGAGTCTTCGGTCCTCTGAACCCGGAGTCTCCGGCCCCTGTTTTTCGCTGCCAAATGGATTTGTGTGGTGCGCTCCTGGACTGTGTCCGGAGGAACCCCGGAGATACCCCGGAGTCTCCGGTCCGGCCGGAATCTCCGGCCCTGATGACCGAAGTCTCCGGTGTGCCTGCCTCTCCCAAAAATGTGGTGCGCCCCTGTTGTCTGCCCGGAGAGACACCGGAGATGGTACGGAGTCTACGGTCCCACCGGAGTATCCAGCCCCTCGATGACCAGAATCTCCGGCCCTCCTGCTTTGATCCATGTGTGGTGCGCCTCTGTTGCTCGTCCGGAAGCTGTCCGGAGGAAGGCCAGATTCTCCGGCCCAGGTCGGAGTCTCCGGTGCACTTAGGCCGGAGTTTCCGGTCTGCGTGGCCTCCAACGGCTAGTTTTTCAGGGGACCTATAAAAGGCCCCCTTCTTCCCCATTTTCCCTAAGGTTTTTGGCTGCACGAATTTCACTCTCTCCCACCATTGTTGACCTTGGAAAACCTTGCCCTCTCCAAATCCCTCCAATGATTCTTGCTCAAACTTAGGGATTCAAGAGAGGAGATCTAGATGTACCATTCCACCAATCAAAATCTCCTCTAAGTGAGGGGAACCTAGTGGATCTAGTTCTTGGAGTTCTTTTGTGGTTCTCCCCCTTGTTCTTCCTCTCTTATTCCCCCAAAGCATTTGTTCCTTGGTTGGAATTTGAGAGTGAAGGATTTGACCACTTTGTGTGTTCTTGCCTTTTGCATTTGTTGCATCGGGTTGCTCTCCCCACGAAGATTCGTGGAAAGTGAAGGTTGAAGAGCTTGTTACTCTTGGGTGCATTGTGTTCCCAAGGGCTTGTTGCCTCTTGGGTGCATTGTGTATCCTGGACTGTTGGAGGTGCCGCGAAGTCTTCGAGTTGTGAAGCTTCGGCACGAGTTTGGGAGCCCCCAATTGAGTTGTGGGTGTGTGCCCCAAGAGAAGTTGTAAAGGGCTCCGGAATCCGCCTCGAAGGATTCTGATAGTGGAAGGTGAACCAAACCTTTGGGTGCGGTTCATCGGAGAATAGGGTGAGTCCTTTGTGGCATCTTGAGTAGGCCTCTTATGGCGAGCTCACACCCCTCCAACGAGACGTACTCCCTTAACAAGGAGGAACTCGGGAATACATCCTCGTCTCTGCGTGCCTCGGTTATTTCTATACCCGAGCTTTTACTTATGCACTTTACATTGTGATAGCCTTCGTGCTTGAAGTTTATATCTAGCTATCTCCTTGTTGCTTGCTTTGCTTAGTATAAGTTGTTGGTGCACATAGGTGAGCCTAGTAATTAGGTTGTTGGCTTGTTAATTTAAACACATAGTTTTATTCCGCAATTATCAAGCACCTAATTAGAAAAGGTTTTAATCTCCTATTCACCCCCCCTCTAGGCGACATCCGGGCATAGCTTGTTCTTTCAATTGGTATCAGAGCCTCGTCACTCTTGTTTGGCTTTACCGCCTAGAGAGTAAAGATGTAGTCTAGGGATTTAGTGCACACTTCCTTGTTTAGATTTAATGGCACAAATTTTAATATTTGGAAAACTCATATGCTTAATCACTTACGGGTCTTGGACCCCAATATTGAGCGTATCTTAGATATAGGTTTTTCTACTCCAAAGGATTACGAAAGTACGACTTTAGAGGATGAGAAAAACTTATATCTAGATGCTCTAGCATCTAATGAGTTTTGCAAATTTGTGAGTGTTGTAGTTTTTGAGTCAATCATGCCTCTCCGGGACACTCATGAATTATGGACAAAGCTTCAAGACAAATACGGCAAGTCCAACACTATTGAGGATGATTGCTCTCCCTCCACCTCCGGCCGTGACGAGCTCTCGTTTCAATCTACTTCACCAAAATGTGGCAAGCCACAAACCAATGTAATGGTGAGTAGTGATAGGCTTTGCAATATTGATAGTGAGCTCTTTTATGATGATCTTTTATCGCTATCTTGTTGTAAGGCCTCATCTTTGGACTTAAACTCTTCTAGCGCTATAAATGTCATACATGCTAGTGTTGATAGTCCTCGCATGCCATCCAAAAATTGCTTAGACAAATCTAATGATGATATTCTTGCTTTATCTTGTTCCAATGATAAAAATGCTTGTGTTCCCTCTAAATCTTGCATGAATATTAATGTAGAGGAAACCCAATTAATTGTGGAACAAGATTTGAACTTAAGTAGTTCAAAAATTAATTATTCTTCTTCATCCACCTCTCATTGTTTTATGGCTAAATCTTCTTCTAGTAATGACAATGATGATAATAATGATAATGATAATAATGATGAAAAAGATGATATGGAAAAAGTTAATGCCCTTCTTCAAAATAAAGGTCTAATGATTTTTAAAGCCCTTCCTAGCAATAAAAGTGCCCAAGCTAACCTCTTTGAAATCATGAGCACTCTTATTGAGCGTGGGGAAACTATTGAGGCCTTGGAAGCAAGCCTTGAAGAAAAGGGTAAGATCGAAAAAGATGATGCTATGGAGAAAGCATCATTAGAAGATGCTGAAAGAACAACTATGCCCGAGATGTCGCCTAGAGGGGGGGGGGTGAATAGGCGATTAAAACTTTTTCTAATTAGGGGCTTGATAATTGCGGAATAAAACTATGTGTTTAAATTAACAAGCCAACAACCTAATATTCTAGGTTCACCTATGTGCACCAACAACTTATGCTAAGCAATTCAAGCAACAAGGTGATAGCAAAAAAATAACTTCAAGCACGAAGGCTATCACAATGTAAATTGCATAAGTAAAGCTCGGGTATAGAAATAACCGAGGCACGCGGAGACGAGGATGTATTCCCGAGTTCCTCCTTGTTAAGGGAGTACGTCTCGTTGGAGGGGTGTGAGCTCGCCACAAGAGGCCTACTCAAGATGCCACACAGGCCTCACCCTATTCTCCGATGAACCTCACCCAAGGGATTGGTTCACCTTCCACTATCGGAATCCTTCGGGGCGGATTCCGGAGCCCTTTACAACTTCTCTTGGGGCACACACCCACAACTCAATTGGGGGCTCCCAAACTCGTGCCGAAGCTTCACAACTCGAAGTCTTCGCGGCACCTCCAACCGTCTAGGGTACACGATGCACCCAAGAGGCAACAAGCTCTTGGGAACACAATGCACCCAAGAGTAACAAGCTTCTCAACCTTCAACTTCACGTATCACCGTGGAGAGAGCAACCCGATGCAACAAATGCAAAAAGGCAAGAGCACACAAAGTGCTCAAATCCTTCACTCCCAAATTCCAACCAAAGCAACTAATGCTATGGAGGGAATAAGAGAGGAAGAACAAAGGGGATGAACACAAAGCAACCCCAAATCTAGATCCACAAGGTTCCCCTCACTTAGAGGAGAATTTGATTGGTGGAATGGTAGATCTAGATCTCCTCTCTTGAAACCCTAAATTTGGGCAAGAATCATTGGAGGGGAAGAGAGGAATCAAGCTCACAATGATTAGAACAAAGGGGAAGAGCAAGAACAAGTGAGCAAGGTGTGTAACCAGGTTTTGGGGGGAAGGAGGCTTTTTATAGCCTCCCCCAAAAACTAGCCGTTGGAGCCTGTCCAGGCCGGAGATTCCGGAGTAAGTGACCGGAGATTCCGGCCTGCTGGGTCATCGGGGAGGCCGGAGAATCCGGTCCTTGGGGCCGGAGACTCCGGCCAGGCCGGAGACTCTGGGCACCCTCCGGGGGAGTTCCGGACCCCTATCCAGAGGCGCACCACACAGATGCAAATGGGCTGAGAAAAATGAGGGCCGGAGATTACGGGTCCTTGGGCCGGAGACTCCGGTCCATCTCCGGGGGAACTCCGGACCCCTATACAGTAGCGCACCACAGCAAACACAAAACAGCAGCGAAAATACAGGGACCGGAGATTCCGGGTCCTCTGGACCGGAGACTCCGGTGAGACCGGAGACTCCGGACCATCTCCGGGGTAGATCAAAACAGTGGTGAAGATTCACATGACGCTCCCCCATACACCAAGATGGGGAAAGCACTCTTCGGCATAACTTCACTTGAACTTCTGTGTTGAGCAATCCGCACATAGCCTTGATCAACTCAAACTTCTTCTTCTTTTTCTTCCCTTAGCCTTGATTCCAACAAATGGAGATCAAGCAACGCAAATGGACACAACCTATAATTAGCTCAATGGAAAAATTAGTCCATAGAGATTGTCATTAATTACCAAAACCATGCATGGGATCAACCATGCACTTTCAATCTCCCCCATTTTGGTAATTGATGACAATCCCTTATCAAGAGGGTTTATATAAAGAATAAAGCATCCTTGCATGACAAACAAGCAAGAATGCAAAGCGCATTAAAGGCAAATGCAACAAAAGCATAAAACCCAAATTCCCTTAAACCCTCTAAACTTCTCCCCCATTGGCATCGATTGCCGAAATGGGAAGAAAAATTTAGAGAGCCAATATAATAAGAGTTCCTCCATAAAGGTGTTCATTTCTCAAGATATGAGTGAAATCAAATGCACTTATTCATTGACGAATAATTAGAGGAAATCAAACTATATTGAGGATCCAAAGATTGCAAAAAGATGAAATCATTTTAAACATCTCCACAAAGGAGCAAAGCAATCGAAAAGATCCATAGCAAGAGTTCCAAATAAAAATGGAGAAGCTCCCCAATGTTTATGCACAAAATGAAGAGTGCACAAATATGGTATCCTCACTCCCCCAAAATCATCTAGAACACGCAACAAGTGCAAGAGTGCATAATGCAAAAGCAAATCATAGCACTTGCACCAAAGATGTGGTTGAGCCACAAAGAGATACCAATTTTCAAAAAATCAACATAAAATAGGCCCAACCGAGATAAAAAGATCTTTGAGAGAAATATGTTCACACGCTTAGGGATACCAATTGGAAACTAAAACCAATTGAAAATGCGAAAAGCTAGTGAGAGCATTTAGCCAATAAAATTCAACATGCTCACCATGGTAGGCATGAAGTCAAAGATCTTCAAGAAACACATGAGTGTGCAAAGATACCAATAAACAATAAGACAAGCACTCATGAGACAAATTTGGAGCCGCCAAAGAATTATAGATGAAAAACAAGGTGGCTCGAGGAAATAGGATACCAACTAAAAGATGACCTCTCTCATATGTATAGGTTTCTTATTAAACAAACCTTGAAGATATACATCCGCAAAGAAACATATACATACGAAATGGTTCGGGAAAAAGATAACAAGGTATCCAAAGGAAGTCATAAATATACAAACGAGATTGTTGCTTAAAAGCATAGCACATAGCTCAAATTTATCTCATTGTATATAAATGAACTTCAAATATATCAAATGCATCACACATATCACTAAGGGAACAAGAGATAGTGGAGATGCTTTGAAATAGGAAACAAGTATCACAAAGTAATAATATCAATTGAAGAAAAGGTTTTTGCAAATTCATCACACATATCACAAAGATATATTAAGTGAAGGAAAAGGCCAAAACCACAACAATTGCATATAAGAGCTTTTATGCCAAGAGGCAACCTACACAAGGTTGATACTAGAAAAGCATGCATGAGATAGATACTTGTTACCTAGATGACATTGGTGATGAAGATGATGAGAGATGGTTTGACATCAAAGCTTGACTCCGACAATCACACGGTGAGAACACCTTCCTTGTGAATGAGGCAAGCATCCAATGCATCTCCATTGTACCTAAAACACAATTAGAGTACAAAATGGTTCCCAAACTCATTGGGTTCCATAGTAGTTAGATAAACTACAATATATAGGAAACACTCCACATAAATATGTGCATATAGATATGAAATTGAATTTCATGCACATCTTAGCCGATTTAGGATTTGGTGGAGTATCCCCTATATATTGGAACTAAAATGACTAGCATGCCATATAATATATATGTTAAAGGATATACATACAAAGTCTTTCAAGATCCAAACGAGATACAATTTGGACAAAAACACCAAGTAAACCAAGAAGAGAGCACACAAGAGTGTGACACTAAAGGTTGTCCAAATTATATCAAACTCCAAATCAACACATGATTGAGGAAAAATCAAATCAACAAATGATTGATTCCAAAACACATCAACACATGAAGTGTGATATCAAAAGGAATCAAATCAACACAACAAATGATCGATAAGACACCAATTGAAAATGAGATACCAATTAAAACAAAAATATCAACTAGGAGAAAAGATACCAAGAAGAGGGTGATACTTGACCGAAATCAAGTAAAGTTAAAAAAGGCAAAAAGGTATCAAGACTCCCACAATAAATATCAATTGGAACAAATATATATTTAGGAGATATTAAATTCCAATTAATACCAATTGAAGGTACCAACACAAGATAAAGAATCAAATGCCAATTGAAATGATAAAGAATTGATAGATAGGTTAGTGTTCTAAATAAAAGGAATGCTCTCCCAATATTCATGCATTATTTTTGATATTTGCATTTGAATACAAAATGCAAGTACAAGGGATCATTACTCTCCATATTTTATTTACAACACTAAACACTACCAATTGAAAAATAGGATCCATTCAAAAGGCAAGGAAGGCAATAGATAAAGCAAATCAACGCAAGAGCCAATGTGAAGATGGTCTACAAAATCCAACACAATTACTAGTATCACTTGTCATGGACAAGGAGTATAAAGAGATATTTCTCGGTGATATAAGGAATGATGTTCAAGACCAACTTCACAACAAATAAGCATATGGCAAGAGATAGGAATAAAACACCATAATTTTTAAAGAGGTTTGTTGGTAGTTTCAATTATTCGAACCAACCGGCAAAGCCATTGTTAGAATAAAAGGAAACAAATGGTTTCTCACGTAATATATGGAAATGCATATTAGAGAAAAACCACACCAAGCAAACTCACACAAACAAGAGCCAAAGAATAACCAAAAAGAAAATTGGAACTTGTTTGAGCAAACATGCCACATAAGAAAAAGATAATTTGCAATATCAACTCTAAGTGGCAAACCTCAAATGTTCACATTTTTATGGGATTGTAATATGCACATAGCTTATTACTCCCCCATAATGTGATAAATCATTTTATGTTTAAACGAGAGGCAAATAAAACCAACTAGAGAAATTAATGGACATTATAGAATTTGAATTTCTCATGAATATGACATACTACATAGTAGCTATATAATCTTGAAATATCAATACTAGGTGGTGTGCCTCATGTACACACATTTTTAGGTTTGTGAGGTGCACAAAGCACATCACTCCCCCAAAATGGGATAATCCATTAATATCTCAAAGAGCCAAATGAAATCCACCCAAGATTCAATAAAGCTCAACACACAAATTACACATACATGATATACAACTATCATACACAATCTTGAATAACAAGACAAATAGGAAAGTAGCATATCATATACAAGAACATGCTAGGAACAAAACTAACACATGCAAGGGAGCAAGCAACTTTCAATGTATATATGAGTTAAATACATGTTACCGCAAGGAGGAAGCATTGGATATGAGATAGATATGTGATCCTCCAATTGACTTGGCTTGAGAAATAAAACCATGAAGATCCCTTAATTCTTCAAAAATAGCCAAGTCACCAATGTCCTCCACAAACACCTATTGATCAAGTTTGAGCTTGTTGGTTCCCAACCGAGTTGGGTCCTAAGAGGTTAGTCACAATAGGTTTGGGAACCCAAATGGTGCTTTTCTTGCCACCACTTTGAGCTCCCACATACTTGGCAAACACATTGCCAACTCTATCCTTCCCAAGAGAATAAACATCATCAATTATGATAGGGTTGGATGGGGTGACCTTTGCCGCGGCAAAGGTAGCAACACCGACTCTTCTTCTTCTTCTTCTTAATGGGCTCCTCAACTTGAGGAGCAATAACTTGAGTCTTCTTGGGAGGTGGCCTTTGTTCAACTCGTGGCTGAGCACGAGATTGAACGAGAGGCCACTTCCCTAGTTGCTTCTCACTAAGAGGCTTCTTCTTCTTAATTGGGCAATCACGAACATGGTGCCCTTCAACCTTGCACTTGAAGCAAGTGATCTTGGCCGGATTCTTGACTTGAACTTGGCCCTTCTTCTTGTTGTCAACCTTGGACGTGTTCTTGTTGTTGGAGTTGAATCCAAGTCCACTCTTGTCATTTGGGGATTGTTGCACACTCAACATTTTGTCAAGTGCACTCTTCTCCCCATGACGCTTTTCTAAGCCCTTCTTCAAAGAAGCGACTTGGGCCTTGAGGTCTTTTATTTCCTCTACATGGTTAGTGGCAACAAAAATACTAGAGGAAGTACAAGCTTCATTGTTAGAACAACAAGGCAAAGCAAGTAATTCATCACATGATGTACCAATATTTTTAGTGGATGAACTACTAGGACTAGCACATGGCATTTTAGCATTTTTAGTTATGGTTGTGCTATTATCCACATGAGGCTCACAAGATTTTACCTTGGTAGTGATTGCCTCATGAGCTAACTTTAGACTAGCATAGGATGCTAGAAGATCATCATTAGAGCTAGGTAGCTTTTTATGACTTTCTTCTAACTCCCTATACTTGCTAGTTAGCAACTCAAGTTGAGCCCTTAGCTCAACATTCTCCTTCAACATAGATGCTTCACAAGAAATTGAGTTAGTAGAACAAGCATCATTGACATTAGGGATGGAAGAAGAAATCTTAGCAAGCTCTTCATTTAATTTAGCATTTTCATTTTTCGTGACTTTATATTTAGCATGAGCATGGTCACGTTCTTTAATAAGTTTAGCAATTATTTCATTATGAGACTCCTCGATAGATTCTAATTTCTCCTCTAGAGAAGCACGAGTCTCATGCTCTTCCTCAAGAGCATCTTCTAACGATGCTTTCTCCATAGCATCATCCCTTTCAATCTTACCCTTTTCTTCAAGGCTTGCTTCCAAAGCCTCAATAGTTTCCCCACGCTCAATAAGAGTGCTCATAATTTCAAAGAGGTTAGCTTGGGCACTTTTATTGGTAGGAAGGGCTTTAAGAATCATTAGACCTTTATTTTGAAGAAGGGCATTAATTTTTTTCCATATCATCTTCTTCATCATTATTATCATTAGCATTATTATCACCATTGTCATTACTAGAAGAAGATTTAGCCATAAGACAATGAGAGGTGGATGAAGAAGAATAATTAATTTTTGAACTACTCAAGTTCACATCTTGTTGCATAGCAAATTGGCTTTCCTCTACATTATTATTAATTCAAGAGTTAGAGGGAACACAAGCATTTTCATCATGGCAACAAGATAAAGCAAGCATATCATAAAGAGATTCATCCAAGCAAATTTTTGATGATATGCAAGGACTATCAACACTAGCATGTAAATCATTTATGGTGCTACTAGTGTTTAGATCCAAAGATGAAGCATTGCAACAAGATAGAGATAAATGATCATCAACAATGAGCTCACTATCACATTAGTTTGTGGCTTACCACATTTTGGTGAAGTAGATGAAGACGAGAGCTCGTCACGGCCGGAGGTGGAGGGAGAGCAATCATCCTCCAAAGAGTTGGACACTCCATATTTTTCTTGTAGCTTGGTCCAAAGCTCATGAGCATCCCGGAGAGGCATGATTGACTGAAAAACTACAACGCTCACAAATTTGCAAAACTCGTTAGAGGCTAGAGAATCTAGATATAAGTTTTTCTCATCCTCTAAAGTCGTACTTTCGTAATCCTTCGGAAGAGAAAAACCTATATCTAAGATTCACTCAATATTGGGGTCCAAGACCCGTAAGTGACTAAGCATATGAGTTTTCCAAACATTAAAATTTGTGCCATTAAATCTAAACAAGGAATTGTGCACTAAATCCCTAGACGACATCTTTACTCTCTAGGCGGTAAAGCCAAACAAGAGAGACGAGGCTCTGATACCAATTGAAAGAACAACTATGCCCGAGATGTCGCCTAGAGGGGGGGGGGTGAATAGGCAATTAAAACTTTTTCTAATTAGGGGCTTGATAATTGCGGAATAAAACTATGTGTTTAAATTAACAAGCCAACAACCTAATATTCTAGGTTCACCTATGTGCACCAACAACTTATGCTAAGAAATTCAAGCAACAAGGTGATAGCAAGAAAAGAACTTCAAGCACGAAGGCTATCACAATGTAAATTGCATAAGTAAAGCTCGGGTATAGAAATAACCGAGGCACGCGGAGACGAGGATGTATTCCCGAGTTCCTCCTTGTTAAGGGAGTACGTCTCGTTGGAGGGGTGTGAGCTCGCCACAAGAGGCCTACTCAAGATGCCACACAGGCCTCACCCTATTCTCCGATGAACCTCACCCAAGGGATTGGTTCACCTTCCACTATCGGAATCCTTCGGGCGGATTCCGGAGCCCTTTACAACTTCTCTTGGGGCACACACCCACAACTCAATTGGGGGCTCCCAAACTCGTGCCGAAGCTTCACAACTCGAAGTCTTCGCGGCACCTCCAACCGTCTAGGGTACACGATGCACCCAAGAGGCAACAAGCTCTTGGGAACACAATGCACCCAAGAGTAACAAGCTTCTCAACCTTAAACTTCACGTATCACCGTGGGGAGAGCAACCCGATGCAATAAATGCAAAAAGGCAAGAGCACACAAAGTGCTCAAATCCTTCACCCCCAAATTCCAACCAAAGCAACTAATGCTATGGAGGGAATAAGAGAGGAAGAACAAAGGGGATGAACACAAAGCAACCCCAAATCTAGATCCACAAGGTTCCCCTCACTTAGAGGAGAATTTGATTGGTAGAATGGTAGATCTAGATCTCCTCTATTGAAACCCTAAATTTGGGCAAGAATCATTGGAAGGGAAGAGAGGAATCAAGCTCACAATGATTAGAACAAAGGGGAAGAGCAAGAACAAGTGAGCAAGGTGTGTAACCAGGTTTGGGGGGGGGGGAAGGAGGCTTTTTATAGCCTCCCCCAAAAACTAGCCGTTGGAGCCTGTCCAGGCCGGAGACTCCGGAGTAAGTGACCGGAGACTCCGGCCTGCTGGGTCATCGGGGAGGCCGGAGAATCTGGTCCTTGGGGCCGGAGACTCCGGCCAGGCCGGAGACTCCGGGCACCCTCCGGGGGAGTTCCGGACCCCTATCCAGAGGCGCACCACACAGATGCAAATGGGCTGAGAAAAATGAGGGCCGGAGATTCCGGGTCCTCGGGCCGGAGACTCCGGTGTGCCAGAGACTCCGGTCCATCTCCGGGGGAACTCCGGACCCCTATACAGTGGCGCACCACAGCAAACACAAAACAGCAGCGAAAATACAGGGACCGGAGATTCCGGGTCCTCTGGACCGGAGACTCCGGTGAGACCTGAGACTCCGGACCATCTCCGGGGTAGATCAAAACAGTGAAAACCAGAACTGCCATAACTTTTGCAAATGAAGTCCGAATCGAGTGAATCCAATTTTGTTGGAAAGAGGACGACAAGATCTTGAACAACATTCCTATATACCACCGAGAAATGTCTCCATATATTCCTTGTCCATGACAAGTGATTCTAGTAATTGTGGTGGATTTTGTAGACCATCTTCACATTGGCTCTTGCGTTGATTTGTTTCATCTATTGCCTTCCTTGCCTTTTTGAATGGATCCTATTTTTCAATTGGTAGTGCTTAGTGTTGTAAATAAAATATGGAGAGTAATGTTCCCTTGTGCATGCATTTTGTATTCAAATGCAAATATCAAAGATAATGCATGAATATTGGGGGAGCATTCCTTTTTATTTAGAACACTAACCTATCTATCAATTTTTGATCCTTTCAATTGGCATTTATTTCTTTATCTTGTGTTGGTATATTCAATTTGTATTAATTGGAATTTAATATCTCCTCCATAGATATTTGTTCCAATTGATATTTATTGTGGGAGTCTTGATACCTTTTGCCTTATTTTACTTTACATGATTTCGGTCAAGTATCACCCTCTTCTTGGTATCTTTTCTCCTAGTTGATATTTTTTGTTTTAATTGGTATCCTATCTTCAATTGGTGTCTTATCGATCATTTGTTGTGTTGATTTGATTCCTTTTGATATCACACTTCATGTGTTGATGTGTTTTGGAATCAATCATATGTTGATTTGATTTTTCCTCAATCATGTGTTGATTTGGATTTTGATATAATTTGGACAACCTTTTGTGTCACACCTTGGTGTGCTCTCTTCTTGGTTTACTTTGTGTTTTTGTCCAAATTGTATCTCGTTTGGTTCTTGAAAGGATTTGTATGTATATCCTTTAACTTATATATCATGGCATGCTTGTCTTTCTTGATCCAATATATAGGGGATAC
Organism: Puccinellia tenuiflora; assembly: GCA_012064385.1. Classification (NCBI taxonomy): domain Eukaryota; kingdom Viridiplantae; phylum Streptophyta; class Magnoliopsida; order Poales; family Poaceae; genus Puccinellia; species Puccinellia tenuiflora. The sequence continues at coordinate 1,618,720 of QRDG01000191.1, forward strand.
TCCACCGAATCCTAAATCGGCTAATATGTGCATGAAATTCAATTTCATATCTATATGCACATATCTATGTGGAGTGTTTCCTATATATTGTAGTTTATCTAACTACTATGGGACCCAATGAGTTTGGGAACCATTTTGTATTCTAATTGTGTTTTAGGTACAATTGAGATGCATTTGATGCTTGCCTCATTCATAAGGAAGGCGTTCTCACCGTATGATTGTCGGAGTCAAGCATTGATGACAAACCAACTCTCATCATCTTCATCGTCAATGCATCTCGGTAAGAAGTATCTATCTCATGCATACTTTTTAGTATCCAACCTTGTGTAGGTTTCCTCTTGGCATGAAAAGCTTTTATATGCAATTGTTGTGGTTGTGGCTCTTTCCTTCACTTAATATATCTTTGTGATATGTGTGATGAATTTGCAAAAACCTCTTCTTCAATTGATATTATTTCTTTGTGATACTTGTTGCCTATTTTAAAGCATCTTCACTATCTCTTGTTCCCTTAGTGATATGTGTGATGCATTTGATATATTTGAAGTTCATTTATATACAATGAGATAAATTTGAGCTATGTGCTATGCTTTTCTCCAATAATCTCGTTTGTATATTTATGACTTCCTTTTGGATACCTTGTTCTCCTTTTCCCTAACCATTTCGTGTGTATATGTTTCTTTGCGGATGTATATCTTCAATGGTTTGTCCAATTAGAAACCTATACATATGAGAGAGGTCACCTTTTAGTTGGTATCCTAATTCTTTTGAGCTACCTTGTGTTCATCTATAATTCTTTGGTGGCTCCAAATTTGTCTCGTGAGTGCTTGTCTCATTGTTTATTGGTATCTTTGCACACTCATGTATTTCTTGAAGATCTTTGACTTCATGCCTACCATGGTAAGCATGTTGAATTTTATTGGCTAAATGTTCTCACTAGCTTTTGGCATTTTCAATTGGTTTTAGTTTCCAATTGGTGTCCCTAAGCTTGTGAACATATTTCTTTAAAAGATCTCTTTTCTCGGTTGGGCCTATCTTATGATGAATTTTTGAAAATTGGTATCTTCTTATGGCTCAACCACATCTTTGGTGCAAGTGCTACGATTTGCTTTTGCATTATGCACTCTTGCACTTGTTGAGTGTTCTAGATGATTTTGGGGGAGCAAGGATACCATATTTGTGCACTCCTCATTTGTGCATGAACATTGGGGAGCTTCTCCATTTTATTTAGAACTCTTGCTTTGGATCTTTTTGATTGCTTTTCTCCTTTGTGGAGATGTTTAAAATGGTTTCATCTTTTTGCAATCTTTTGATCCTCAATATAGTTTGATTTCCTCTAATTTATTCATTAAAAGGGATTGCCATCACCTTTATGGAGGAACTCATATTATATTGGCTCTCTAAATTTTCTTCCCATTTTGGCAATCGATGCCAATGGGGGAGAAGTTTAGAGGGTTTAAGGGAATTTGGATTTTATGCTTTTGTTGCATTTGCCATGCATGCGCTTGCATCCTTGCTCGTTTGTCTTGCAAGGATGCTCTATTCGTTATATAAACCCTCTTAAAAAGGGATTGTCATCAATTACCAAAATGGGGGAGATTGAAAGTGCATGATTGCTCCCATGCATGGTTTTGGTAATTAATGACAATCTCTATGGACTAATATTTGTATTGAGCTATATTTGTAGGTGTCCATTAGCTTGCTTGTCTCCATTTGTTGGAGTCAAGGTCTTGCTTGTTCTCCATGTGTTGGAGTCGAGGTTTAGGGAAGAAGATCATTTGTTGATCAAGGCCAAGGTGTTCGTCATCAAGATAAAGGCCAAGTGAAGATATGCCGAAGAGGTGCTTCTCCCATCTTGGTGTATGGGGGAGCCATGTGAATCTTCACCAAGCGAAGCGCAATCGAGGAAGGTGGTGCGTCTTGAGGAGATGAAGATCGTCTTCATTGACCTCAAGTGGATTAATGCGCAAGGCAAAGGTATGATCTTGATAGGGTTTCTATTTTACCGGTCTCATGTTGTTTAGTGAGAGACCGGGTTATAGGATAGATAGCCGTACTATCAAGAGGGGCTCTCGACCGAGTAACTTGATCATATGGTTCGTGGAGAGCTCAACCCTTTGCATCCTTGCATCATTGAAATCATCTTTGTTGGTTCTAATTTGACTCTTATCGTGGTGTGGGCTTAGTGCTTGTCGTGCTCGTCATGACAAGGCTAAGTTCACCGAAAACGGTTTGCTTATGCGTCTTCATTTGCATCTTCGGTATTGGAGATTTTGCCGGTTCATCCTTTTGGAAGGTTTCACCTTTCCAACCCTTTGCAAAATCTCCTTTCCTAGTTTGCCATTTTCAAAGGTTGCTTTTGTCGTCCTCTTTCCAACAAAATTGGTTTTGCTTCATTCGGACTTCAATTGCAAAAGAAACGGTTTTTCAGTTTGCGAAAAAGAGCTTTTAAACTCTCCCCATTTGGTTTTATAGTATCTTGTTGGACTATGATGTTTCTCTGCATAATCTAGTTGTGCTCATTGTGATGATTCCAACGAGTCCAAGATTATCAAAAACGGAGTTCATTTGCAAAAGTTATGGGGCTTTGGTTTTTCTGATGGATCTACGCCGGAGTCTCCGGTCCTCTGAACCCGGAGTCTCCGGCCCCCTGTTTTTCGCTGCCAAATGGATTTGTGTGGTGCGCTCCTGGACTGTGTCCGGAGGAACCACGGAGTCTCCGGTCCGGCCGGAATCTCTGGCCCTGATGACCGAAGTCTCCGGTGTGCCTGCCTCTCCCAAAAATGTGGTGCGCCCCTGTTGTCTGCCCGGAGAGACACCGGAGATGGTCCGGAGTCTCCGGTCCCACCGGAGTCTCCGGCCCCTCGATGACCGGAATCTCCGGCCCTCCTGCTTTGATCCATGTGTGGTGCGCCTCTGTTGCTCGTCCGGAAGCTGTCCGGAGGAAGGCCGGAGTCTCCGGTGCACTTAGGCCGGAGTCTCCGGTCTGAGTGGCCTCCAACGGCTAGTTTTTCAGGGGACCTATTAAAGGCCCCCTTCTTCCCCATTTGCCCTAAGGTTTTTGGCTGCACGAATTTCACTCTCTCTCCCTCCATTGTTGACCTTGGAAAACCTTGCCCTCTCCAAATCCCTCCAATGATTCTTGCCCAAACTTAGGGATTCAAGAGAGGAGATCTAGATCTACCATTGCACCAATCAAAATCTCTTCTAAGTGAGGGGAACCTAGTGGATCTAGTTCTTGGAGTTCTTTTGTGGTTCTCCCCCTTGTTCTTCCTCTCTTATTCCCCCCAAAGCATTTGTTGCTTGGTTGGAATTTGAGAGTGAAGGATTTGACCACTTTGTGTGTTCTTGCCTTTTGCATTTGTTACATCGGGTTGCTCTCCCCATGAAGATTCGTGGAAAGTGAAGGTTGAAGAGCTTGTTACTCTTGGGTGCATTGTGTTCCCAAGGGCTTGTTGCCTCTTGGGTGCATTGTGTACCCTAGATGGTTGGAGGTGCCGCGAAGTCTTCGAGTTGTGAAGCTTCGGCACGAGTTTGGGAGCCCCCAATTGAGTTGTGGCTGTGTGCCCCAAGAGAAGTTGTAAAGGGCTCCGGAATCCACCTCGAAGGATTCCGATAGTGGAAGGTGAACCAAACCTTTGGGTGCGGTTCATCGGAGAATAAGGTGAGGCCTTTGTGGCATCTTGAGTAGGCCTCTTGTGGCGAGCTCACACCCCTCCAACGAGACGTACTCCCTTAAGAAGGAGGAACTCGGGAATACATCCTCGTCTCCGCGTGACTCGGTTATTTCTATATCCGAGCTTTTACTTATGCACTTTACATTGTGATAGCCTTCGTGCTTGAAGTTTATATCTAGCTATCTCCTTGTTGCTTGCTTTGCTTAGTATAAGTTGTTGGTGCACATAGGTGAGCCTAGTAATTAGGTTGTTGGCTTGTTAATTTAAACACATAGTTTTATTCCGCAATTATCAAGCCCCTAATTAGAAAAAGTTTTAATCGCCTATTCACCCCCCCTCTAGGCGACATCCGGGCATAGCTTGTTCTTTCACCGGCAAGAAGCCAACCCGATATATCCAGGAGTCGGTTTAGTGACAACCCGGACCACAGGTTCAAGCTCATTCAGGAGTAAATGGCGACTCGGTGGCGACCCGGCAGGAGCCAACCCGGCTTAGCCTGAACTCGGCTTAGCCACAGCCCGGGTTCAAATTCATTCAAGAAAATGAAGACCCGGCAGAAGTCAACCTAGCGGAAATCAACCCGATTTGGTCAGAAATCGGGTCACCAGTTCAAGCTCACTCAAAAGGAAATAGATGACTCGGAGAGGACCTGGGATGACGACCCGGCAGAAGTTGACTCGGTTGCAGGCAGAACCTGGGACCCGGTGTAGGTTAGACTCAAAGATTCCTGAAGATTCTAGAAGCCGCATCGAAGGAGCCGAATGTGAGAAAGTTTAGTACTTGCCAAAGCCCAAAACAGAAGTCGGTGGCGCCAGAAGGAGTTCGGGTTCAACCCGGAGGACAAAAGGGTGACTTTCCAAGGATCGGAGGTGTCCAGCACGAACCCGACCAGGAGTCTTACCAAGCTTAGAAGTAGAAACCGACCTATTTCACGAGTTGTAATTCGTGTAGAAGTACAATTGATTGTACGGAAAGTCCAGCCGCCTCACTATATATATGTAGGAGGTGACGGCCGATTGAATTAAGCAAACAATCGACAATCAATACAAACCCTACTTTTTACCCTCAAACCCTTGTTCCTGCTTCCGTTATTCGGCGACTTCATATGAGTTCATCGAATATCGACAACCGAGTTGAGAGCGGTCAAATCCGGCTTAACTCAGCCAATCGTCGCCGGCTTCCTCCGACGGGGTCCTTCCCGAGGGGCTGGGGCGTCTGGTTCTAAAAGCGCCGGCTTGTTGTCTTGCGTATCGCGCTACAAGTCGGCCTCCCGCGGGGCGAGTTGCGGAGTATCTCCCCCGGCGCCGCGGGTACACGAGGACGTGTTCGTGTGACGCGTTTTAATCGCAACAAGCTGTTTGTTGTTTCTCTTGATTTATGTGTTATTCTGATATCTTTAATTGTCAAGTGGGGGCATTTACCAATGAACTATTTGGGTATGCCTGTTACTTTCACCAATCTTAAAATGATTGATTGGGATTTCCTTGATGCTAAAATGCTTAAAAAACTTGACTCCTGGATCAGTGATTCTGCCTCCTAGGGGGGGGGGGGGGGTTAACCTTGCTTGATTCTAGTTTGTCAGGTATCCCATCTTATTGTATGTCCATGTTCCTGCTTAATAAGACGCTTGTGGAGAAACTGGATAAGCATAGGAGAAAGTTCTTTTTGGCTGGTAAAAGCAATAAAAGGAAATATTATATGGTTAAATGGGGGAGAATTTGCTGTTCCAAGAGAAAGGGTGGTCTACGAGTAAAATATTTACATAAACAAAATTTGAGTCTCCTTTGTAAATGGTGGTTGAAATTGGAGACACAATCTGATTTATGGCAGAGGATTATAAAGGCTAATATCTAAGAAATAACTATTGGTTCTATGTGCTCCTATTTACATTATTGGGCATGTCTCTATGACGAGGAGGAGGGTGCCAAGATCAGAGGTGGAGCAGGGGAGCTGATGCACAAAGTTACCCAGTTGGTGGCTCTTCTTCTGCTGGACGTATTGTTTTGGAGATCACTGATGGCGTACAGGCTTGTTGTCCTGGTTGTATTCTGTTTTGTTGGACCTGTAATCTAGGTGGTAGGTTTTTTATCCTGTGACATGGTCTTGATGCCGAGGCTGCGCAGCAGGTTTTCCTACCGAGCTGGGACTATTTCCCTTTTATCCTTTCTATCTTCTAGTCTTCTCTTGCTGCTGGTTACCAAAAAGATATTGTATTTTCCGTTAAGCGATTAATGGAGAATGAGGGACAGCCCAGTTGGAAAAAGATCAATCCTACTACATTGACATGGACCCTCTATCTAGGTCGATCAGTTCCAGATTATGGACATTGCACCAACCATGTTCCTTGGATATGGTATTCAAGCTATTGGGCAAACTAAACTTATGGAAATTCTGTATTCGAGTGATATATACAGTATAAACCATAACTAGTACAATGCTTATATAATCTAAGAAAGAAGAAAGTATGCTCCATGCGCCACGCTTCTTGTGTCGAATGGGCCGGCAGTATCGGGCCTTGTAGCCCATTGCAAAGAGTTTTAGATCCCCTATGGAAGTGTAAGTCAGCCTATATTCATATGCATTCAGGGTTGGGATTTCACTTCCTTTCGCGTCGCCTCTTGCTTCTCCAAAAATCCATGAAATTTCCCAAAATAATATCCCATAGTTTTGTCAGTGTAGCCCAATTATTTGCTTCCTAAGGCTTTAACAGCTTCAACACATAGTCAATGTCAATTACTAGCGACGCCCACAATGAGACTGGAACCCGATCGAGCTCATGAACGTCATGAATCCGGCCGTATTTCAATACGTTCTCTTCATGTGCCCCGGCACG